>OX402530.1:2293720-2681220 GCA_948098885.1 Drepanosiphum platanoidis | reverse complement strand
GGAATTATACGCGTATATACAAAATAATATACGGTATATCGGTACTTACGCAACAAATATATATATATATGTATATGTATATGTATATGTATATATATATATATATATAAATGATAACGAATAATAGTAAAATAAGTCAATATTAGTTAGATTGTTGCTGAAAAAATTATTTATACAGTATAATTATTATTATTATTATTATTATTATAAAAACCAACACGTGTGTAGGTATCGACATGTAATTGTTAATGTTACTATATATGGTACATAAATATAATATAGTGATGACAAATATTATAATAAATATTAAGTTATTATATAGCGAATAACTGCTAAACATATATAAATAAAAACGTAAAAAAAAAAAAAAAAAATGTTGTTGTGTATAAAAAGTGTTTTCATTTCGACCCCGATCATCATAATATATCATCGCGTTGTGCCGCCGCCGCGCCGCGCCGCAACGATATTATAATCTATCGCGCGTTATTGTTTCCCCGTTTCCTTGTCGGACGTCAAACGCACAAACGTATCCTCGCGGACCTCGTGTCCTCGTGAAATTTATAGGACCCGCGAGCGGCAACGCGTCATCCAGACGAAAACGAAATTCACCAAAGGACTACGTAGACGGGTAATGGTAAATTATAAGAATTTCATCACACGGTAATGGAAAACAAAAAAAAAAAAAAAAAACACTCGTACGAACGGTACAGAAATCATTGTCAACACACCACCGGCGCACGTACATAACAGGTATACGTTATTTATCTAGTTTGTTTCGTTTATACTATTTTAAATCGTCGGTTTTCAAATGTAGTAATATCAATGACAATAACGAACACGTGTACTGCAGTCGGTCGATAATAATAATGAGCTCGGTGACCTGCAGTTTAAACAATGTGCTCGGCGACGAATCGAACAAAAATGAAATAAATCGTAAAATTATAATATACTAACAGCGGATATGTTAAATATAAATAAAGCGGACGTAGTGAAACGTTCCTGCGTTTCCAAGTTCCCGTTCTAACAGGTACGTATGTATATTTTATACGGTATATGTAAATTAATCGCAAAGTCGGTCGCCGTAACTCATCTCGGTCCGATGCGAATATTTCGGTGAAGTTTTTTTTGTTTTTTATAATGTAATATTATATACCGGCGACGGCCTTACATATTTACAATGATTTTCAAAAAAAAAAAAAAACCATTTCAAATTTGTCGTATTTTCGACCGCGAATCGCATTGATTCAAATACGTTTTCTTTTAGAATATTTTTATTTGACAATCGTCGTAAAACAATGGCCTACATTACATTGAGAAAAACTTCACTCGAATATTCGCATCGGATCACGGAGTTATGATTTTCCAATCGATTCACATACTGTGTAATATAATAATTTCATATACATAGGGAACCGTTGCTCCAATAAGTCCGTATCAGAGATCGTTTCATCTGAAGTCCGAGTGCTATAGTCGCCAACGAACTGCGTTTTATTAAACCTCCATAATACACGACGAAACGGGTAGTGCGATAAAACAATTAAACGATAAATTCGATACGTAATAAACGAGTAAAATATCAATTTTTTATTATCTCGCAGTTATTGAAATCCATCGTGATCTGCTAAACAAAAGAGATCGTCTTATCCGATTGGGTAGAGAAAAACCCGGCGCGGCGTCTTAACAGGTGGTTTTTACATCGACTGGTATATATGGTTTTATTTTTCTAAAGCGCCGTCTACTTTTATTTTTTTCCGATTCGAGCACTGTGCGGACACACGAAGGATAGCGAATAGAACGAAAAAAAAAATCACTTCAGAACGACGCGGGTTCGGAACGAGTGTACAAAATGTTATAATGTAAAAACGACGGTGAATCATAATAACGACGACGGTGATTGTTTTGTAGAAAGAGTCCTTTAGATATCGCAGACTGCAGATGTTGAAGTCACTGGCAGACAACTCGTGTTTGTAGAAACTCGACGCCGAAAACCTCGGCGGAACCCCGCACACTTATCGAGTCGTGTCCCGTCGAAAAACAAAAAAAACTATGGCGCGTGTTGCGTGTCTCGTTTCAAAACAAAACAACAATATTATTGGCGTACGTATGTTTTTATTGTGACTCGTATCACAAAAAAAGCTATACACACATAGAAATTACCCAATATAGCGTGATCGTTCGATTCTCATTCGTTTCAGTCACTCCTCGTTAGTCATCGTAGACGCGATAAAAAAAAAAAAAAGGTGCAAAATATAAATAATTTGATGATTTTTTTATTATTTTTTTTTTCAGTAACAAATGACAATATTAAATATAATTTGAAATAAATTACGGCGACGTTTGTATTTATTAATTTACTTATTCGTTAATTAAATGCGGGACCGGCCCGGTTACAAACTATTTTTTTTTTATAGTAACGAATAAATATCTACATAATGCAATCATAATAAAAAAATCGACAACAATTAAAGTGGAAAAATAAACTACAGATTTACAAAATAAAACGAAATAAATGAAAAAAGACCGGCCGATTTCATCATTCGGTAAAGAGGACGGTTTGACATGGTAAAATCGGTGTTGTCAAAGGAATTATCAAACGACATCGCGCGTTCACGAATTAAAAACGCGGAAATTTTCTGTTTAGTCTGTGAGACAGGGCACAACTCGCGAGGTACATATAAAAAAAAAAAAAAAAAACTACCTTACCAGAATCGAGTATACTGCATTTTATTATCGTATATTTAGGAAAGAAGTCGTTCGGAGCCGAAACAATACCGCCGCTGCCGATGACGACGTGAAATAATAAAAATTAAACCCTGCGAATCACTGCTGTAAGGTAAGTCCTTTTGTTTTGGTCTTAGTTTGTTTGTTTACTTCGGTTTTGACAAAGCGACGGCGGTGGCATGTTAAATCTTCCTTTTGAAAAAAAAAATAAATAGGTTATCCGATATGATTATAAAATATATGGCGCGGTCAATCGAAGTCTTACCGTCGTCGATTCGTATCATAAACCGATATTGATCGGCGTATCGGTTCGTGAAAAAAACAAAAACGGCGGCTTCTCGATCCGTTTGGCGAGAGCCATGTGGGCACCGGGTCCGCCCGTCCGCGTCTAGAATCGCGGGACGGACACGTTCCGGACAGTCCCCTTTGCCCCGCCCGCGGGCACCGCGCGTACGGTTTCGCAGTGTTGACTTAAAGTTTGTTTTGTTAGCATAATATAAATCCAGTCTCGGCGCACAATCAAAACGCGCGTGTGTAATAATAATAATATTGTGCTCGTGCGTTACCGCGGTTCGATTCCGGCGAGTTGTTGTTTTTGCGGTACTCCGGCCGCGACTATACGATACGACAACGTCGTCGTACTCGACCGCAAAGGAAACCGCGGCGCGCTACGGTATCCTTTGCGCGCGCGGGGTGGGCGGGTCCTTCCAGGTCTCGAACGCTCGGCGAACCTCCGGTCCGCATCGCCGACGATCCGAATCTGTAAATATTATTATATCATGCCGCGTGAGATTATTTAAAGTTCCGATGTCGAACGCGGTTTTTTCACTCGTATTCGATTTCGTTTTCACAACGTTTCGGAGCGATTTCTGTTTTTCGCGATTTCGCGACGTTTTCGACTGCCCGTTTTCCGCCACGGTCGAGAGAGAAATCTAGATTGTCTGTGTGTAGGCACGTGCCTCGGTTTAAAGGGCGGCGGGTGTCCCGCAGAGACCGGGGTCCTCTTCAAAGGTGTATCTACTGGGGAGGCAAGGTGGGGGCAGCTGCCTCCCCAGCGACTTGGCTTTAGCATATCAGACTATATAAATATTAAGATGTTAAACAATTGGAATTGTTTTCTCGACCAACGCCAATCGATATGAAATAAAAACGATATTTTCGATAACGTAAACAAAATACTGTGGTGGGTCTGACAATAAAAACTATTGTGCCTCATAAGTTAACGAAATTCGCCACGCCACTGTCTATAATTGTATAGTGTGATATCTAAATAATAAAATATCCGGATGACATATTTTGTTTAATCTTCTAAACCCGTTGGATTTAATTCGAATCGCCATTCACGATTTGGCATTTTAAAAAGTTCCTCCGTGCTCGTTTTTTATTTCAAAAACTAGTAAAAACTTAAAACGGTTTTAATTCGTATTAGATGATCGATTCGTTCGTTTCGAAGGTATGCCTCTACACAATATGTTTGTAGATTTTCGGGGCATTTCTATGAGTTTAGGGCATCGACAACGTCCGAGCCCAAAATATTACAACGATTCGTCGCGATGCCGGTCACGTATACATGCGTGCGAATGCGGCGCGGCCGTGTAATTCTTTTCTGCTCTTACCAAATATTATAATAATAATATACGCGTTTTGCCGTCTTCGCGTTTTTAGTGGTCGTCGGAAACTCGTAGACCATAATATTATAAACGCGAACGATTTTCTAGAACATCGAATACTTGCGATTCGCGGCGGCGCGGCGGTCATAATAGCTGTGGGACGCAGGCGTATATACCCGCGAGAGCTTTTTTCGCGCGAGGAAAACGTGTAAATCGAATCGTCCCGCGCGAATCCGCTATACTCGCCCGACGACGAGCAAACGGGTTTTTATTATTATTTTTTCATCACTGGCCGACCCGTACGAAATAGAATTGAAAAATTTCAAACCGATATCTATTTTCCCTATACGTACAGTCGTTGGCTCGATATCATCGGCACTGAGACGACGTGTTCCCGTTTTTTACTCGCTAAAAAGTAAATTTTTATTTCGTCCCGGACCTTCGAACATCACAACGTAATGTCATCGTCATTATAAACTCTAGAGTCCCCCATCCCCCGGAGAAAATACGTCACCGCGCGTGTGCTATCGGAAGTGCGGTTTCGTGCAGAGCGAACGTCCCTCCGCAGGATCGAAGGATCGGAAACAAATTCGACGATCGCCCGGGACCGGCGTGCCATTCTCATGTTCTGCTCGCTGCCACGCGTCTATTTCGAACGGTAACCGAACCGCGGTTCGCGTCGTATTTCACCGCCGAAAACCAATAAATCGTCCGTCCGAGTTTGCGAACAATTTCGTCGTGTTTTTACCAAACGTTGGCCGGCCGCGTCGTCGAGTTTCGCTCGCGATTGAAAGCACACATTATATTATTATTATTATAATACCACTGCTCGTGTTACGCAAAATGATTATAACATTATTTCTATGTTTTTTGTCGTGCCGTCCGCCGAAGAATCATATTATTTTACCAGTGACTTATTTCGAACAGTAGCTGATGTTTTTTTCGTTTTCTTTATACGACTATTCGTCCGGCCCTTTTATTCATTCGAATCGATTATTTCACATTAGCGTCCGGTCCGGCGGCCGACCGACAAAACGTATTATTTTCAATTAAAAAAAAAAAAAAACAAAAAAAACCACCACGTTCCGGTCGGCCGATATACGAGCCGACGAACTTTTCCGGTAAACGAGACGCGAAGCTTCATTTTTTTTTTTCTCCCTCGGTATTGAGGTGGCTCGGCCCGGGGGAAAGAGCGGGCCCGATCACAACAGAGCGCAGCGGTGTAAAGAGCCTAAAACGAAAAGTTTTCCCCGACAACAAACGAACGAATCGTTTAGTCTTTTTTAGCCCTCTTCCGTCCGCGCCGACAGGTCGGGGGGAGCAACGGCGGCGAAGAGCGCGCGCGGGGCACTCTCGCCAAGACGGTTTTTATCATTTTTCCTCCTCGCTTCGACTACCCTCCTGGCTCGTTTGCAAAACGAAAACCGCGCGCGAGGTTCGTGATCGTTATCGTTTGTCAATCAACCGACACAAACGCGGCTCGTTGTTGTATGAGAATTTCGCTCCTCATAATGATAAATAATTATTATTACGAACGCCTATAATAACGTCGTGATATAATAACAATGATATTACTGCTGATTACTTTTCAATCGATATTTTGCCAATAACATTACGATATCGAGTACGTGAAATACTGGGCGACGATGTCGGTATTATTAAAATCAAGTCCACCTGTGAAACCGTCAAACCACCACGCCGTTTGTCACCCTTAGTATTATAAACTAGGGTAATTAGTAGGCGGTGACGTGAAGATACAATTCCAATGGACGACCTATGGCTGCAATTTTGCGCTCTGGGTCGAAAAAATTACGTCATATATCCCTATTGGAACGTACGGAGAAAATATATTTTGACGACGAGAAATCTAATCGACTAATCTTAAAAAATAATAGAATAACAGATTTAATAAATTATTTTATATGATTCTTTGTTCTTATTATATGAGAGTATTGACCACAAAACATTATTTGTTTTACGTATATTTTTTAGATGATGTAACGTCAACAACGGGAAAATCGAATAACTTTGTTTAAATCATTATTTATTATCAATTAAGGAACTTTGAGTTCGGTTTTTTTCTCTCTCTACAGTTTAAAACGAAAGTGTGTGTACGGGTTATCTAATGGTTTTGGAAAAAGTAGAATTTTCGTCAATCTGATTTTCAGAACAAATCATTTATTAATTTGTTTTCTACGATTGTTTAAAAAAAAATTTTGGAAAAGTAAATGTTTTTTCGAATAACAAAATGAAATCGAAAACTTTTGTTACCGTCTGTCGTAAAAAAAATAAATAAATAAAAACTCGTTTCAATTTCCAAACCACGCCGCAGAAGTCTAATAATAGACTTCGGTTACCAACTTTTTCATTTCTAAACCGCTACCCTGAATTTTTTTTTGTAACGAGGTACCGAAATCATATCTCTGTCATCCCGTAAAAAAATCGTGATTTTTTCACCAGAAACAAGTCAGTAATCAGTAGGTATACCTAATCTTATACATAATATTATATAAAATTCTCGTGTCTCGACGTTAGTTACCATACTACTCCGAAACGGTTTGACCGATTTTTCGCATATATTTGGTAGCCCTGAGAATAGGACATAAACTATTTTTTAAACCCCTAGGTGTTAAGGGTGGCCCACCACAAATATTTTTAAAAATGTAACGTTTTATATGTATACCTATTCTGTTATCATAGTAACCATTATAATGGTTTATACATTTTTTTGCGAATCATTTTCAATTAAAAAATATATACGTGTTTCATTTATATACTTTTCATATGATTACAATGAGTAATTTATTATTATAATACAAAATTATAATATGGCAAAACGACGTTTGCGGGGAAAGCTATAAGAATAAGAAAGCTTATATAAGATAATTCGTTATGAATACATAATTACGTAACAATAGTAATAGTGATAATAACGATAAGTGTGTTTGCGCGAAATCGGAATGTTCGCGTGGGTCGTGTACTGCGTGGGTAATGAAAGCCGAGGCGCTCGCGCCCACCCGACCAATGACGGCCGAGCAGTTGCGCGCGCCGCCCAACCAGTTCCGATCGAGTGGCACGCGAATGCGAATTAGCCGCAGCAGATCAGTCTGGCGTCGACGGCGGTCCGGGTAGTTGTTCTCGTTTTTAACGGTTTTTTTTTTTTTTTTATTTTTCTCATAACGTCGTGAATTTTGTCGTTATTGTTAATTTCCTTTCCATTTCAATCGTTTGTATCGAGTGACTTTTCTCATCAGCCGTTTTCGCAAGCCAAAAATACGAACCTCGACGGCACCCGCTGCGACAGGCCGTAAGTAAAGTACTGATTTTATATTTTATTAACAGTCTATAGCAGGGCTACTGGCGTTACCTTTTTCTCCCGGCCCGTGCTTTGAAATTATTTTTTAAAAATACAAATCGTCAGGATTTTTCCGCATTTTATATATTTTAACTATATATTTTATTAAATCGACAAAACGTAAAACGTGGATATGCGTTGTGTATCTGGTGTTAAACGCCTTGACATTTCATTATTAAAAGGGGCATAGGCTAACTGCACGGCTAATAGATTATCAGTTTAGTCTCGTCCGTCGTGTCGCGCCGGCCGATTGCTTTGGTTTTATTGTTTTCGCGTTTAGCATAGTGTTTATCGCGACGATATCATACGATTTTATTGGCCTCTTTTTTTTTCTTTTTTTTTGGCTTTCTAGTGTTCTCTGGCCCGCTAGGTTTTCACTTTCAAAAAATCGGCCCTCTAAGTAGCATCGAGTTGCCCATCCCTGGGGGTCTTTAGATAGGTCGTAGGCGCCTATAGGAAACGCCTTTTTTCACGAAGTTCAAAAATTATATTTTTGCTACCGCGTAAAAAAAATCGTGATTTTTGCACCGTACAACAATCGAACGGATCTGTATAGTTATTTATTGTTACCTCGCGCGTATATCGCGGGTCGAAATCCGCGGGCAGACGATGTATTCCTTTCGCTCGAGTCCGAGTGTTGCGGCGCCACCGCGACCCAGGATATCGGTAAGACTCAATAAGCATCGGCGCACGCGATGTTTAACATAAAATATACATAATAACACACAATAAGCGCCCGTGTTTTGGTCGCCTTCTTTCGGACCTATAACAGCGGCGAGGATTTCAAACGCGGCGGATTTCCGTTTTCCAAACGTTTTTTTTTTTTCATTACTTACGCGAAACAATAATATAAAAACAAAAAAAAAATAAACCTTTTGGAAAAACGTATTATTTTTACAAATTCTCTTATCGATCCGGAAAACGACGAGTCATGGCTGCAACAAAGTATTCACGCGATCATTTTTTTTTTTTTTCTTTTTCCTTTACTTTCACTCCCCTCCCGTCGTTCAAACGTAAACATAAAGTCTCCCGTTATTATTTTTATAAACGTTTTATTTATAACGCTTACGATTATCGACTTTCAGTGTACCTTCGGGATTCCGAGCGTGTTTCGTCGCGGTCCCTGTGAATTATCTTATATCCGAGTGCGTTAAAAAAATAAAATAACAAACGCGCGTATCCTTCGATTTATCGCGATGATTAACAAATACATTTTTGTGTACGGATGATAACTCGGTGCCGGCAACGGAAAAACGAAACGCATATTTTTTTTTTCAATAAGTTTAATTTTTATAACAGTCGTACGACCCGACCGGGTCCTAGTTTGCTGATTAACTCGATAACACGGCTGACGTGTAGAATCATTAACATTAATAATAAATTACACACTCGGCTCTTTCATGTAGATTCGAAAAGCAACGAGTTAAATTTGAATTTAAAATGTATTCGCTTTATTTCACGCGTTCGGGGTGTGCATGATTTTTTTTGATTAACATAATATTATATCGAACGGTACGAATTTCCACGGATGTATATCTTGATGTGTCGATTACATCGGCAAATACAAATAAAAATATCGTAACATTTTAATACGATCAACGTGTTCGACAAAACGGCTCGTTATTGTTTAAATAAACCGTAAACACGGGCAATTATCTGCTCGTCGTCGTGTTTACCAATAGAAAATAATCAATCGAATTCTTACCGGACGAGTGAAATTAATATTTTCTCCGAGTCTCTATTTGAACCCCATAGAGAGTCATTTTTAGTTAACCTTTGATTCGTCGTTACGCCGCACTCCCACGACTATAATAATTCAAGTAAATTGTTTTCATATCGACTCGCAAGTTTTCGCAAAGTAAACGCGAAAAGTCATCGTCGAGTCACGCGTGTAAAATACTAATAATTATCGAGTGAAATCTATTGTTTTGCCGTTTCGAAAACGTTCGATTAAACGACCGCGTGACGTATAATATTATTTCGATGAGCTCCGAAGCGTAAAAATACCGCCTCGACGGCGATAAAAAAAAAAAAAAAAGTCTTAAAATATTATATTTTATTCGCTATTTTCGCGCGCCGTCGTCGACGAATCCGACGACACGAGCGGCGGCGCGGCGGTCGTGTTTCGTCGGTGTGTGACGAAACGTCCGAAACGTTTTGGCGAGTATAAATAATATCATTACGTCGTCGACGTTCCCTAATAATAATATTATTGAGCTATATATTGTACGCGCCGCTTGTTTTGGAATAATAAATAATTGGATCGTTTTAATGGTAGGGGGAGTGAAAAAAAAAAAAAAAAAAAAAACACGCAAACGCAAAAATATATAATAATAAACACGCGTGCGCCTCCTCGGTAACGATATACATATATATATAATATGTTATGCGAATACCTAAAGCGAAAAACAACTCTGCGGTCGTGTATAGTACAATCGTGGCATGCGTCATATATTATTATGTATAAAGTATAGACCGAAAAAATTCTCGTCGCGTAATTCGCCCTTCTATATCGTGTTATCCGGTCTCGCTCTGGCCCCGTCCAACACACGATATAATAATAATAATAATACTAATAATAATAATAGTCGTACGCGAATATCGAGGCCGTCGCGGGATCTCGAGCCCCGTCCCTCCGCTAACCAGACTGTTTTCAAACGAATAACAAAACATATTTCTAGTGAAAAATACCGAACGGGGAATCGTTTAAAAATTAAAACAATAATATTAGAAAAAGAGCGAGATCAAAGTTCGCGCGTTGATCGCGCGCTGGCCGCAGTGTTTTGCCGACGGTCTCACACAGTGTTGCGCGCAGATAACTTAAAATTTTCCTAGATAAAAATAAAACATAAAACGATATATTTTATCTAGGTGAAAACGACCCGTTTCGATAATATTTAAAAGTTTTAATTTCATTAAATATCAAACCGAAGGTACGAAAATTAAAATCGATAAATTATGTTTTTGATATCACTATATGCACCGTGCACTTTGACTTTTGAATTACAAGTCTCTGCGGATTAACTTTTTATTAGAACGGTTTTTACTTTAGTAGTTTATTTAAACGGGGGAATTTTCTTAATAGAAATTATTATTCTTTTGTACGTAGAAACATGGTAAATTCTTAATACGTGTTTGAGTATCGTTATTTATTTAAAACGATTAAAAATCGATTGTAATAAAATTCTCTTTTATGCGTATCCAGAAACAATGAATACAATACAAGTCGAATAAATTAAAATTCTAAAGTTAACGATATATTTTGAAATATAATAATTGTACCGGGGGAGTCGTGGGAAATAATTTCCGTAAGCGACTAGCGTATATTATGCAGAAATAGATATACACGACGATGTTATGCGATGATGTCTGTGTGTGTGTGTGTGTGTGTATGGTGCGTCTGAGTGGAGCGTGATGGCCGACAATAACAACTAATTAGAGAATCGACTTGTATGGCTTTAGGATGAATTGGGTATTCGAGAGTAACTTAAATACGTATTTATTAAGTTTTAAATTTTTTTTATATTTTCTCCGTCTCGTAACACAACTGCAGATTATTGAAAAAAAAACGGCCCTAAAAATTAATTTATTCCGGATTAATTGGTTTAGATAACACTTTTATTCGATAATATTATTTCTTCGACCGTTCAGTCGAATAAGATATAAAAGATAATAATTGATTATTTATCGGGACAAATTTATCCGCGTAATGCTCGACACACAGCTTCGTACATCGCGCCGCGAGGGGGAAAAAAAAACCACAAACAAACGACACGGCAAAACGCGGTCGAAACATCCGAACTGAATATTTTAAGCGCGGTTTATGATCCCACGTTATTTTCCCTCGTCGCGTCGCGCGTCGTCTCGGTATAAGAAGAGACCTCTTCGCGCGGTCCTTTGCTCGGAGATCGCGGCCGTTGAAGACGTCACCGCGGCCGAGAAGAGAGCTCTCAAAGCCGCCGCCGCCGCCGCCGCCGCCGCCGCGCCGGCCGTGCGCGTATTTTGTATACATAATGCATATTATGTACAACGTGTGTACGAGCCGTTTAAATAAATTACGCCGGGCGAGAAACGTGTAATATTCACCGCCGCCGCGGCAATCCTACCTGCCTACTCGTGCCGCCGCCGCCGCCGTTCGATTAAAAATCCATTTTCAATAAGTTTCGCGCGACGGCCGCGGAGAATAAATAAAATCGAATTATACATATTTTATTTACGCAACAAAAATCGTACCCGCAATCCGACAAACCATGTGGTTCGTCCGGCGGTACACGTGTATAATATTGTGTATACACTATACACGTATATGATACACCATCTGGGATGTTGTTGTACACCTCTGGCGGTGTAACAACCGCAACGGAACTTTGAATGAATTATACGAAATAAAAAAAAAGATAAAACGGTCTTATCGATCAGTCGTCCATCGCTACTATACCGCAATAGAGTGCGAAACCGACGATTGTGCAAAGGCCACCGCGAGAAAATAGGTCATTGTCATTGAATAATATTACTCAAAGGTATATACATATGTATTTATGCATACGGTTGACACGGTTTTATAATAACAACACACGTGTGCGCGCGCGCGCTATAATAAGTAGGAAAATCATCGCGTGATTCGAGTCGGACGGATCGATGATATTATTACTGTTATAAACATTATTAGCCCCAACGTTTTGCATTCGAAAATATCAACAGAGTGCAAATATTCGAACGTCTCTTCTTCGAATGTATACGTATAAAGAAAGCGTCGGAGGAACGCGACATAATATACCTAGCTACCGTTCGTTTAACGTCGAAACTTTCTTAATTAAAACGCGACTGCGACCGAGTCGCTGACGAATTAATTCGATGAAAGGGAATAGAAAACTATCGTTGAATAAAAATACAATAATAATACGTAATAATATCATTTATTTTTAAAACGCGTCGCATTTTTTTTCTTTCGGTGTTGTGTTTGTTTTGTTTTTTTATTCAATATGATTTATGACAAATAGAAAATATGACGCGTAAATAATATCGACCGCGGGATTTTCCGTACTTTTTAATGAACTCGAATGAGCTTATTATTATTATTTAACGGTATAGATATTAACGATCGGTTTCTAAGTTATAAAATCAGTTACATAATATAAAAAGAACAAATCATCCTCGCGACATGAAATATTATACGAGTGTTTCTCTAGTTACGATTTCGTCGAATGCATTGTTTTTCCCGTGGTTTTTTTACCCAGTCTCGTGTTATTCTTCGTGATGTTCATACTTACATGTTGCTTTTATTAGATCTATTGTGTTTATTTCTATGACTTTTTATTCCTAATGATTTGTCGAACAACGATTTTCGAGCACTCGACTTTCGAACAGGTGACCCATACCCTTTTAATGATAGTTCGATGATTGTTTCCCGTCAATATCGATCAGACGTTTTTTATCGGAATATAAATATTATATGTACTCGTTAGGTACGTTCTATATTCATAATAATTAAAAACATCAAATAAATATAAACGTATTATGATTTTGTTTTTCTCGTCGTATTTGTAGGCGCATAACGATGCGTGTTTGAAATAAACTCAATAAACAACAAAGCAAATTATAATATATATATATATATATATATAATATTATAAATCTAATAAATCGATATGGACTGAATTTTAGGCTGTTTTAAAATATAACCAGTCGGGCGATCTCGAATAGAAGTGCATTAACGCGGTCGTACCACTCGAAACGGTTAAACAAATAAAAACCTTCGACTATAATAATATTCTCTATTTACATAAAATTAAAAAAAAAAATGGATTTCCGACGATTTCAAGTTCAAAAAATATAACGAAAATTCTTTTGAAACTTCTAATACCCCTGGAGTCCGTTAATTGTTGTATAATATCAAATACGAATAGTTTCGACTCGATACTCTTTGAAGGTCTTGTCTTAAGTATCATATTTGTATCGATTTAAAAAATAATTTCAGGTTTTATTTATCCATTATAATATCACAACGAAGCATAATATAGAATAAACTGGTTAGGTTAACAGTCCAATAGTAGTTTAATTCAATTAATATTTCGCGTGTAATGCGCGTATAATAGTTTTATAATTCGTATTTTCGGCGCGTTTTTTGTTTTCGATAAATTAAGTTTTTATACGAGTAGATGTTATTTCAAAAATTATATCGAACTGATTGTTTTTTCACCGTGACGTCAGGTATTCTATATACGTACGAACTGGACGGTAAATCGAAAGGTATTAGAGATAATTCGTATTTTATTGTTACGTTCTACTCAAAATTCGAATAACCAATCGCGAATCCGCCGCTTCTGTAGTACTTGAAAATTTGAAATTGCCGTCGAAACAGTTTCTAAACATACCAATACGCAATAAACGCTCGACGTGAACGACGTATAAACTTTTCAATAAAATAAAGCATTCGATTTGTTTTACAATTATGGGGAAAATTTTTTTTTTTCTCTCTCTCTCTCCGTCTCGTCGAACACACGTCCGCGACAAACGCTTTTTCCAACAGACGGAAACACACGGTAAAAAGTTTCACGTGCGTCACCGCTTACTTCGTACAAATTGAAAATTCGTCATGGGCGGTATTTTATTACGGAGAGGCGATATTCGGGACTTTCCCGAAAACCACCGTCGTCGTCTCGACGTCGTTAAAACGCGTCGAGTTATACTTTCGAATGCACATTTATTATTATCGTTAAAATCGATCATTTTTTTTTTTTTGTACTCTATTGGAATTCGGTGAAAAATCGGTTACGACGAAATCGCGGACAGAAGATTTAAACTCAAAAATTCAACATTTTTACAACGATAGTCCGCGTACGATTTATATAACATTACCGCGTGTTTACTGTTAAAACGATTGAATTCAGAAATTTTCCTACCAGACCGATATAAATCGCGAGGCGAAATATTCCGTTCCGTTTGCCCCCGCGCGTTCGGCTCGACCTCGCGCGTGGTGAAAAAATAAAACGAAATTCCACTCGAAAATCCCTGAAATGTGCGAAATACGACGAAACTTTACGGTTCATGCGGGAGCTAAGTCTAAGCCGAGAACTAAACCGTCGTGTACGACGGCGCGGCGCCCCCTTCCCTCGCCCTGCGCCACTGCTGTCCGCGGGTGTTATCGGCGTAATACGAAATGACGTGTTCGGTCTTTGGTCGTCGATCGGGGACGAGCCGTACTCGTCAGTCGCACTTTTTCTCTCTCGCTTTTCTTTAAACGTCAACTGGGAACACTTGAGAACCGACGTAGTTTTAAGTAAAAAGATCGCGTTCACGTGGTTTTCACGCCACGCCCGACTTTATAATATTCAACTCCCGAGCGGGAAAAAATTAAAAGTTTGAACGGCGAGATAAATTATAAATGAAAAACCGAGTTTTAAATTTATAAATACGAATTTAGCAATATCGAGTTTATGGTACGTTCTCGGCGTATTAACTTTTCAGCAGCTAAGGGTAGTCCGCGATAATTTTCCGCACCTCGACGGAAAACTTTTATCTCGTAAATTCACACCAAACTGCGAACAAAAGTGGACATTTCCTTAACACCGTGCTGCTTATACCTCCTGCTATGAGGAACCAGATGAGGGGGCGGAGGGAAACTTAAAATTCTAAAAAAATTACACGACGCGTTATGTTTTCCACGTTGTTGTTGTGATACGTAATACACTGTTTATTTATTAGTAATGGTACGCTGAAAATATCGAAGTTTGTGCTTCTCACGCGAGCTAATCGTTTTTACCGGAAATATAGTCGAGCGGTGCATTTCGATATTTAGTGACGGCTGGGAGGAGCCGTTAAATCCTCGGCCCCGAAATTCGATAGTCCGACCACACGACGACGACTGTTCGAACACGTCGGATTACCGATTGTACCCGGTTGTACTCGTGTATTGAACAGCGGGAGCGAAACGTCTAAATTTCACGTCCCGAGTGTTATTTTTTATGCCCCGTTACAAACGACGACGTTCGAGCACCGGCGGACCGATTTCGGACGTAGTTTATCGAAATCAAATTGTATATTATTCCGAAAAAGCGCGTCCGTCCAAGTGTGTAAAACGACCCGCGGACGAGAGAGCACATCCGCGCTCGCTTCCGATCTATTCGGACCACGCAGCCGTATACCCTACACGAGAATCGTTTTCGCGAAATTGAGTTGACCGGCGGCGGAGGCGTAATGACTATTCGAACGACAATACACCACCGCGGCGGACGGACGAAGAGCGGTAAGAAGAGACGCGGCGGCGGCGGCGGCACTCTATTATACGGCCCGAATGACGACGAAAAAAAAAAAAACCCCAGCAAAAAAATAAATACATTATACCGAGAAACACAAAAAGCTTTTAATGTTTAATGACCATTGAAAATCGAACGTTCCCGATAGCGATTAAACGACTTGGAATATATTATATTATTATATCACGGTCATCGGAGAACGGCTTCGGACGTCGCGTCCGGTACTGTACGCGTATTTATTTTATACCGGGTGTCCCGCGACGATTCGCGTACGGCAAAGTGGCCGGTAATGGAGTGACCGTCGGTCCCGTTCGCGAGCTATAGTAGACGTTTTATAGTGGGCGAGGCGAGATTTACATTTTTATCGATTCCGACTTCCCTTGATTATAATATAATTATCGTCTAAATTGTGTTTCCTTTTTCGTGAACCGAAGCACTTGAATTATTTGGAAATCAATATAGAGTATAATAAGTCATGCGAGTTTATCTAATACTATACTCTCGTGTAATCTCGCGATTAAAATTGAAACGCGATATTAAAAAAAAAAAAAAACAGTGAATCCTCCAGTGTCGGTCTGTGCGCACAGAGCGACCCCGGTGAGGGTTTTTAAAACCGCTCGCGTACGATAAAAGAAAGAAAAAAGGGAAAGGAAAAAAATAGAAAAGAACGGTCGCCGCGTTAATTCGTCCGCACAAAGGTCAGATCCATTTGCGGTTCGCTTTTTCCGGCCGCGGGCACGGCGATTTAGTTCGGCATTTGCGTACCACGCGCCGGTGGTGGTCCGCCGCCGTACGGTAATAATAGTAATGATAATAACGACAGTGTGCGACGAGTACGATAATTATCACGTCCTTCGTAATTGGCGGAAGGAGTTTTCAATTTTCGCCCGGTCTTTGGCGGCGGCGGCGCACGTCCTAGGAGCGCGCAGGACGTGGGGCAGGAGACTGCGACCGGTCGTTACGGCCGGACGCAGGTGGCCCCCGCGGAGAAGGGTGCCCGGGGAAATTCCGTACGGGAGAATGAAAAACCTATAAACGCAATTACGGCGGATTAAAACGTCTGTTTGCGTTCGGTTCCGTCGTAAAAATCCGCGGCCGAGTGCCGCGCACACGCGTGTGCGCGCGCGTTATATTATCATTATTATCATTGTCATTATTATTATTATTATTATTATTATTATTATTATTATTATTGTTGTTGTTGTTCGGACGGAGGACGATGGCGTGCGCGAACCGGTGGAAGGGGGCAGGAGACGTGGTCGGAGGTGTACCGCGCGCGCACACACGTACACGCGAAACCGGAATTGCAATCTCGCGGCCGGCAAACGAACGCAGGAAACGTCCGCGTCCTATCCGCTCTCGCCCGTAACGACCGGACGATAATTACACGTGATATATGTGTGTGTGTGCGTACGGATAGGATCTACAAATTGCGAGTCACAGCGTAGTATTTATTTCGCGTATACTTTTTTTTTTTGTTTTCGAAAAAGGCGCACGTGATTATTATTATTATTGTTTTCGGGACGCCGCGCCGCCGCAGTTTGGATTCCGGAGCGGACGACGAGAGTTTAAAAATTCTCTCGGCTTCGTTTTGATCGAGGAGGAGTTATCGACACGGGAAAAAATCTCGTTTTTTTTTACATTTCGTATCGGAATATTCGGAATTTTCGAAATGTTGACGGTTTGTTTTTTTCCCCGAGTTTTTTAAATGGTGATTATCGTCCGAGCGAAACGAGGAATGCGTTTTGCTTCTCCGCGCGATTTTTTCGATCATCGACTTTACAGATAGCGATTAGCAAATCGCGTTCACCTGATACATATATTTTTTTTTTTGAATTTCCCGACTAAATTTTAATAATATTCTCAAAGCCAGTGGCACCGAATTTTTTCCATATACCGCGTAGAAAATCGCTAGGGAACTAAACTGGATTGATTTTTTTTTTTTATTTCATAACCCGAAGAATGTGTGAGAGAAAAACGAGCGAACAACGTTTTTGTGTTTTACGATGTGCACCGAAAAATCCATCTCGCGAGACCGACCGAGAAACGGCAGACCGTAGATTTTACCTACTCGTAAAAAATATCTCTTTTCGATTTTCTCGGTAGTTTTTCCGATAATCGACTTCTGGTCCAGAAAAAAAAAAAGAAATCGAAGACGACGTTAATAATTCCGCCCAGCTGCAGCAGTCTGATAAAATATAAGTGATTCGAACGAATACTCAACGGTGCCATTTCATCATAAGCCGTTTTATTACCCGGTGTTAAATGGTCGAAATATTCGACAAGTTGGGTTTTTTTTCTTCTTCTCACTAAACCAGTGCGTTTAATTTGTTTTAGAATTATGAGTGAGAAGCGAGAAACGGTTTTTCATCAACTTCGAGTAGAGTTTATGGTAAACAAATGTGATCAAGAGGCTACTTTTAAGGGGTGAATTTCAAAATTTTCCAAAATCATGAAAAACCAGTACAATCGTATGGGATACCGATTTCCGACAACATCTCATCGTCGTTTTTCTTCCTCTGCTCAGAACCGTTTTCCAAATTTAATGAAGGTATGATATATTGATTTTAAATTATTTAAATAACCAATTCACCAATCCTCCGTCACTCGTGTCTCATCAAACCCCCCGCAGTCTCCCGTAGTATATGAATTGAATTTTTTTTTTAACTTTAAAAAGAATCAAGCTTACGCGTAGTAAAATATCTTTATGGCGTGATGTGTACACGATTATAATATACTCATAAAATTCGATATTTCCAATGCATTTATAACGCCGACTTTTCTTCCACGTGGTGGAAAAAAAAGACCATACATTTAAAAAAAAAATGCGACGATTTATATATCACTGCTTTCAAACACACATACAAATAAATACGACGACTAACACCCGGGGCCCCGGCGATGTCTTGAGCCGGTTATTTTTTTTATTTTTTAGTTTTCCCGCGATACGACTTATGAGTAACAATTGTAGTCTACCCGATGCCGCGTTAAGACGTCTAAATCTAAAGCCGCGGCGGCGACGGCGAGGGAAGAAATTTATTTCACCCACCATACGTGGCTTTTGATAAACACGAGAAAAGAGAGAAAAAAAAAAACACAGAAATTTCTAGTCTGCTTCGTATAAGCAGTTTATTGCAGAGAAGTCGGAGCGGCGTAAAGTAATAACAGTGTAATAGTTCTTAATTTCATATTGGTTTTGTGTAAGCGAAAAAAAACCTTCCCGATCACGCACGCTTTCTTTTGTCTATTAAAGTAATAATTATCATAACTTTTATAGTTTTAGTAGTTTTACAATATTAATATTACTAAAAACAGGTCTTGGTTATGACTTATATAATTCGGGTGCGGATTTCATTTCCAAATGTCCTGAGATCATGCTTTCCAAGTACGAAATTCGTTTTATTTATCAACAAATTTTAAAAATCGAAACTTATATACGTATATGACATAATATACTTCGTATAGTGTTATCACAAAATTTGATTCAATTTATTTTGATTAAAAGAAAAACAAATTCTACACTGTCGTATAGGTCGAATCTCATACTGTTTTCCAATAAGCTATTCAAAACGACTAGCCGATTCAGACGCCGGAGCCGCAGCGTCCGTCGAGAAAAAACGGAAACGAGACGAGTCGGCGGCGTCCGTCGTCGACTCGAATAGAAAAAAATCAAGAACGGAAGAACCTGGGACACGACGAGTTGGCGACGGCTGTCGGCGACACCGATTCGTCTGCGACGCGATCAGCACGCCGGTCGTCAAGCTGTATAATAAGACGGCCGCGTCGGACCGCGATCTGCATCGCGCGCGCGTGTGGGACGCGTGCGCGACGCGGCCGAAGAAGCCCCACTTCGTGCGGGCGTCGTTGCCGCGCTATCCGCTTGGCCGGCGCGCGACGGGACGCCGCCGCCACGTCAGATTCGCACCGACGTGCTCCGGATGCTCGGAAAATACTCGAGACCCGACGGATCGCGCGCGCCAGGATCATCTGTGCGATGCAGATGCAGATGAAAATTCTGTTTCAAATTGAACTGCAAACCGTTTTTGTTCGCGTTAAAATGCGTTTAGAATTTTGTTTTTCTATTTGGTATTAATTTTGGTTTGATATTTTGAATCGGTACATAATTATTATTGTACTCTTAAAAATTTAATCGCACTCCCTCCACTTTCAAAACCCAACGAGCCGCCACTGTATAAAATATTATAAAAATGTCGTCGATGAGTCGGCGGTACTCGTCTATACCGACCGAACGTAACGAATAAATAAACGAATAAAATATAACAAATCACATACCAGTTTGGAACACGCGGTTTTCGAGTAAAAAGGTAAAAATGTAGTATTACACTCCGTTATGAGTAGTTTTAGTTAGATATTTACTTATGTTTTTATAATCCCATAGGTATATATACAGTTATTCCGACCTAATCAAAATTATTGCCGTGCAGTTCACTAGTAGTATTGTGCTTATTCTGATCAAAGAATATCACTAAACACACGCGCATAGAACTCTGTCCGGTAATTATTATGTTAATATTTGACCCTCCCCGTTGTCACTTTCCGTCGTGTCTTCGTAGAGAAACGTATCTACGAAAGTATATTTTATTCCGAGTAGTTTTCAATAACGACATTATGGAATAGAATAATATCTGTCAACGTACAGCGAATTCGAGTTTGTTAATCGTTCGCGCGTAGTTCTTCTGCCACCAAATAACCCCACGCGCCCCCCTCTCGATCAATATAACAACACCATAATATACAGTATTGTCGTCCGCCGACAGTATATTATTATTACTACTACTACTGTCATTATTAGTATTATTAGCCATATATTTACGTATGTCAAACACCGCTGTCGGACACTGATTTCACTGATTAAAACGCCGCCCGCACACGTCGCACGTAATACACCCGTCGCCATCAGCGTGCCCGTAAATATAATACAACAATATGCTCGTTTAATTTATCATCTATGTGTGTGTGGAAACGAACGCTTCTATTTTTGTTGGTCCTTTATATAGGCTGAAAAACTGCCGGACTGATTTACGTGCGGTTTTACGTATGCGTCGAACGATCAATGTTGTCGTCACGATAATGACGAGAACTGTTTACAGCCAACGAAGTCCTCGATCTGGCCGGTAATTTATTCCGTCACGAAAATATGTTAAACTGTTAGTATTTAATAATAAGTGAAATCGATAAAATAAATAGATGTTAAAGGGGTATTTAATTGCCCCGGCGGCGGCGACTCAATAACCCAACAGAAAGACAAATTTTCGGGCCATGTCGATTTGAATAATTACTAATTTCGTCGTATTTCTCATCCAAGTCTGATGACGAACACATTTGGTTAAGAGTGCAGTTCTCAAGTTTAAAACGTGCGAAGCCGTTCAACTAGTTATGAACACACATAATGTGCGCGATCTATGTGTTGGTATGTAATAGTTATATGATATCTTTTGCACACTCGCCGGTCAAGGGTTTCGAATTAATCGATTGTAATTATAATTCATAGTGTTTTAAAAAAGCGAAATTAACGAACGACGCGGGTATTGGTGTAGAAATAAAATAAACGGCCTACAGTGGCAGACGAAACGCGGAAAAAATATCGTCCGGGGGAAATCGTTTCGCGCGCGCGCGCGTGTGTCGGTTCCGTATATCGCCATTTAATCCGCCGGCGCATACGTACAAATGAATAAGTAGGTGGGCAAAGCGTACACGATAATAACGTCAGAGCTCCTGGGATTTAAAAACCGTTAAAACGCGCGGCCGAAAATCGTCTGCGACCATAAAAACGCCCTTAAAAAAAAAAAAAAAAACGGAGAAGAAAAAAACAAATTTCTTTTCAAAGAAAAGAAAGAACGAAACGTCGCGTCGCGTCGCGTCGTCGTTTAGCTTTACGAGCGAGACAAGGTAATAATAATATGCCGTATCCTATTGTATTATTGCCGTTCGATAGGCCCGACCGGTGTTTACAGACCATAGGTGATTTATAAAAATATTACCGTCCGCGCTAGATCTCTTGGTATTCGGTGGCCGTCGCAATCAGATCTCATAGATACTTTCTCACTATTCGCGGGAATAGATTATTTATTTTTTTCAAATTATTTTCATTCGAAAACGAAACGTTTTTACCGCTCACGCTGGTCGGTAACAGAACCGCGTAGCGATAAAACACTCGACTTCGAAAATAGCATTAGATTTTTTCGGAAGCTCGGACGAGCTCTGTAATCTACGCATATCTCTCCAATAATAATTTCGGGTTTTTTACTCCCCAAATTTCAATATTCTGAACAACCGATGTCTACCTGCGTTTTAATCATTATTTCGTCGGTATATTTAAACCAAGCGCACGAGCATCCGGCGGCATCCTGATTTGGTTTTTTTTTTTCGCGGGAAATGAAAAACGATTCTTTAAATACTACCGGTATTCACGCCGGAACCGAAATCGTTATTTTGTAATTCCAAGTACGTGTACAGCCGTTTTTAATTTTGATTTCGTTTTATATGTACTCGAATCGAGCCCCCCCCCCTTCCCCTAATTAACAACGTTAATAATATATTAACATACGAGTATAAAAATTATATGACTATACGTTCCGATTAAAAACGATATTTGTGTTTTACGAGGATTAATAATGAAAAACCGTTACCAGAATTATTATTAGTTTATTTCTTCGAACGAAAATATAATGAACTGAACGGGTTCGCGAGTTCACAAATATTCATATTACAACAGTATTAAATATGGCGAAATAACATTATTTATATTGTTTTCATTCTGCAGCCGATTAGTAATACGTATTTAAACAAATATTATACGATTGGTTTGTTTCGATATGGTGGTGGCATATTATAATATTATATTTTTGGTCCAAAATATAAACAATTTAGACCGGAGTAGTTTTCTACGCGTTAATTATAAATTAATAATATATAATATTATATTATTAATATACAGGTATTGCGATAATATTATACACGCGCCTTTGTTTGCGCCGATTTGAAATTAAAACTTGTCTCGGCGGCGGCGGCGTTCCTAGAATTGTACACGTTATGCTATGCGTTTCATTATTATCGTATTATTAAATACTATTGCGGCACGGAGAATGCTGTGTGAATACACGAGAATTTACCCGTCAGCGGGCACCGCAACTCACTCGTCTCCCGCCTTTCCCGCGGCGTTTGTATTTTATCAACTTTGAATTTCGAACGCGGACGATTCGGTAACGCAGCAGACGCGCGCGCCGCGCCGTGTCTTGTGTAAATTACACGCCTAACGGAACACTATGAATCATCGCACAAGTCTGGTGAAACGCGATCGTTTTACAGCGAAATAACATTGGTCTCGCGACCGCGCTCGCGCGCGAAAAACGACAGTGCGTAGCACAGTAGCAGTGCCCGGCGTTCGCGTTTCGTAGTCCAGGAATTTGTTTTCGTTTTTTTTTTTTTCCTGAAAATCCTCGACATTCGTCACGCGAGAAGACGGATGCTTGCTCGGTACCCCGATACCGTTAATCATTCCGAGCTGCAGTAGTGGACGATCGTCATAGATCGCCCACGTCATAAACTACTAGGCAGTTGCATAACGTTAGAAATTCAAATCTATTTTCTATTTTCTGTTTTAAAAAAAAAAAAAAAAAATTTGCACCGGTTCTCTTTTCCCGAAAGCGCTTTTACTCGGCAATCAAATTTTTAACGGTGTCCTTATTCTTTTTTTACGTCCCGCGAAAGTCTTAGGACGAAAGCTTTATTCATAATATTTTCAAACTAAAACCCATTATCACACGCGTCTCGTTCATTGCCATTATACATTTTAAACACTTATTTTATGTAAAGATTTTTTAATTTTTGTTTTTTTTTTTTTTTCTAGATGTTATCATGTGTTGCATTTAAAGGGCTCGTCACGTAAAATCTCAATGACGTGTGCGCCCGTATTTGACAAGTAGACTTTGATATTCGACATTCAAAATAATTGATAACAATTATTACTATCGTAATTGTCACTTTAGGGTCCGATATTCGAATCGTAAACATACTCAATCTCCATGTCATTATATTATAATATTCAAGTCGAATTGGATACCAAAGTACGTATATCTACTTGATTTATTATTATTAACAACTCGTTTTATTTTTTTTGAACCCTATTTCGTACGCTTGTAATGATTATTTAAATTAATATTTTTCGTACGGCAATATCGCTGAGATTTTCGCGCTAAACCGTGTAGGTTTCCTTTTGTATTCCTTCTCTTTACACGTCGTTTTCGATACGCCGCCGCCGCCGCCGCCGCCGACAAATTCGCTCAATCGTCTCGTAAACGAAATAGGTGTTGTTTTTTTTTTGTGCTCGATCAGCCGATCCCACATACGTAGGCGCGTTCTCCGTTCCGCCATCGAATTCGTATTATTTCATATCATAACGACCGCCGGATAATAGCCCCGCGCACAATAATCATAACAATAATACTATGCGCCATATAATATTACACAATATACATTTGTCCCGCGCGCGAGCGACTAGGTGCACCGTGTTGTATTGCAGCCGCCCCCGCGCATCGGGATGCGCGTTAACGACGTTATTATATTATTACTATTATTATATGACCGAAAGCGGCGGCGTAATCAATTCCGAGAAGAATAGGTACCTACGACGACGTGTATACATATACGCGTGTAACATAATATATAATATACATATATTATATTTATATCGCCTCGTCCGCGCGACCAATAAACCGTATCGCGCGCCACCGCCGCCGCCGACTTTGTCATCCGGAGGGCGGAAGGGAAAGGAACATCGGCGGCGCACACTTTCCGCGGCGATTATGTTAATTTCACTGCTGCAGTAGTCAATATAACAATAATAACGTATATTTCCGAGAGACCCGGCGACGATAACGGTGCGATATTAATTGCGCGCTTCCTCGATCGGACGCTCGACGCCCGAGCGGATTGGACGAGATCGCGCTCGGTAAACGCGGAAGGTTTTTCTACGGCAGCGCGGTCGTAAAGCAATATAGTAAGTAGCACGCGTGTGTTTGAATAAATCGCGAGTAACGGCGGTTATGCGACGGCGGCATTGGCTCGCCGTATCCACCGCCAGACACGACCGAAATGTTACGATTTATTACGTCGTTTACGATAGAGTCGATCGCGGCAGCTACGGTGCTGGTGACGTGCTCGGGATTTTCAATAGCGACGACGGAAGGATAACGATTTCAAACCAACTCCCAGTCTAAATTTCTCACGGACTTTTACGCCCGATCTCGTTCGATTCGATAACGTTTGATCGTACAGTTACACGAGTATTTACGTACCTACTCGGACGGCATTACTCCGGGCGTTGTTTCGCTGTGTTTTTAATGTGAAAAACGACCTTCGTCGAGGTGTACCTACTTGGGGACGGAAGCGTGAAAGTGGCGGTAACGTATTCACATCCGAGTGCAGTCGACCACTGGTTCTAACACCGCGTTATTGACACGGACGACGACGGCGAATCGGTTTCGGGAATAAAAACTAAAATTGACGGAAAAAAACGAACGGGATTGATTTACGTATTATCAGTAGTTATGTTTATCGTGTGGTCGTTTTATTTTTTTCGAAAACCGACGTCGTCGTAAGATATCTGCGTACTACGAACCGTATTATGAAAATTTTTTTCTTTTTATTCGGTCGTACGCCGGTATACCTGCGGGCACGTTTGCACAGTATCGCGAGTCGAAACCGTAAAAATTCGTCCTTTTTTATCTAGATACAAACGTAATCGACTAGATTAAATTTGAATAATTTAAATTACAATTCATATTTTATCTCGATCTAGATCATTTTCTACGAACTATCGTTTATCTCAACACGGCTATTTTGACATTCGCCTTTTTTACCACGCCAATTATCTATTAAACGGTGTCGTTGCGATATGTATACAGTTAATATTATAACTATTTTTCCTCCGTCAGAGGGGAGTATACTTTCAAAGGTTTGGAACGAAAATCGTTTTCATTTCGCGTAGCCGAGGAGGAGCGTGCATTTTCGTATCCCGAAGAGATTCGCGACCCGAAAAATGGTTAGAGGGACCCGTGACCTAGTATATAATATACACCATAGTTGTTAATGACGTAAAAGACTAGATGTGACGTGATCGCAGACGATGCTGATATGACTTTTGTTTAATCCAAGCTGACACCCCAGATGCTATTAGAATTTCTCGCGCGTTCGATTTTTCTCTTCTTCGTCGACTTTTCGACCCATACGTATAATCACGATAAATATTTTATTGGTATTATATTTATGATATAAGTTTTATAAGTCTCAAAACTCGAAATCGCCACTTTTACGAGTCAAGTATCTCAAAATCAATAAACGCTAAAAACGCTAAAAACAAAAAAACATCGCGAAAAACGTCATATTTTATGGGTACAAATTCTTCTAGTCCCGTCGGTCTTATAGAATTATCATGAAAAATGCAAAAAGTCAAAAGGACTCTGACCGTTTTCGTACGACTCGTTGGTCGGTAGTATTTTTATTGGCGTTTTTTTTAAGATTTTGGGAGAATTGAACAATGATAATTCCTCCGAAATACCGAATTTCGCGGTCAATTACGGTTCTCTGAAAATACGTCGGCGGCGTTCAAAACCGAATCGGTATTTCCGGTAGAAACGCCGCCGTACACATCATGTCGAGAGAGGTAGCTCGCTCCGTTCGGGATCTAAAACGAGTTCGATAAACGACGAGTAGTCGCGCGAGAAGACTCTTAAAGTCCGACCTGCCGAATGATGATATTTCGTTAACTCGCCGTCCGTATATACGAGTATATATAATAATATATTATTTCGTTGCTCGTCCGGAAATCGAGATTCTACTCCATCTCGTCTCGGACTCTCGACATTGTTTTTTAACGATTTCGATGTAAAAACTTTCTCCGACGTTTCTGCCGCGTACGTACTCGTATAATATTATTATGTTTTATCGGAGGCAGTAATGACTTTGTGTAATAAAGCTTAAAACGATCGTTCGGTTCTGTGCGGTTCGATTTCGTAAAATAACAGCGCTGTTTTCTGGTTTTTCTTTCCCCCCCCCCCCCGACAGCGTAATGATTTGGTTACCGTCGAAATTCGTCCTCCGCCCGCGCACGATACGGAACTTCGCGGTCGTTACGAATTCACCGAACTTACTATATATACGACGACGTACATTATATTATTATCATCGTCGCAGCGTCGGAATCGATCGTGTACACGACGGTTTCCGTAAAATACCCTCCGGGCGTATTAAACGATATCGCCGCCGCCGGCGGCGGGCCGTATGATTTTATACGATTTTTTTTTTTTTTTTGTTGTTGTTTATTTCGTTTGATGCTCTCCGGCGGCGTAGGCGATATTATAATATATTATTATCGTGTTCCGCGTTCGTTCACGGCCGTCGTCGACAATACGTACGCGCCGTTTTAATCCAAATTTTATAGATTCCTCCCCTCTTTCCCCCCCCCCCCACAAGTTTGTGATTATTTTTCTTTCGTCGGTGTCGTCGACCGATTATCGGCTTTTATTTTTATTTTCTCCGTTTACGCGCGGAACACGTTTTTCTCCGCAACAGTTTCGAATAATCGTTTTACAGTCGTGTACGTTTGTGTGCACGCATTACTACTCTGATCGCCGAGAACGGTTATCATAATATACATGAACACGTATATATAATTAATATACGTACGTATAAGGGTGAAGTTTTAAAGTTTGTAAATACGCGTGGATAACGTTGCCGAACAATAATAAAATAGTCTTTAAACCGCGCGGGTGTATCTCACTCGTAAAATTCAGCGACGCGTCGCGGCGTAACCTGAAATATTTAATTATATAACGAAAAATAAAAACCCATTTGGTTTTCTCCATTCCTTAATAATTATAAACTGCAAATGCCGTAGACTGCGCAAGCCTGGAACAATATTAATGCGTTTTGAAATTATTTAGAGTGAATCCTGTCGGCTCGGTTCGCGACCGTTTTCGTATGCGCAGTTATTCCAGACGACCATCTAGCGCGGTTTACGTGTGAAAATTGTCTCGAAAACCCGGTCGATTCTAATCCTCGTTTCAATAAAAAGTCACCTAACCAAATCATTTAGTGTTACGTTTAGTGTTAGTGTGTGGCGGCTCAATATACTATTTCTGTTTTGGCCAGGACGCGTAATTCAAAACGAGTATTGTGAAACGAGTGGGATATTCGTCGTGGCCGATCAACGCCGTGGTTCGAACAATAATTATTGAAAATATAAAAAAAAACCATAATGTTACAAAAAGTCGTATGACAAACCATCGGAATGTAAATCTGCATTATTCATAGTATACATTGTACCACGGTGACCGAACCGTTCGATCTCTTGTCTGAAATCACGAATTTCTCTTATTTTAAAAACGTTATAATATTAAACATTGAATTTTGGGAAAAAATGTATACGTGTTTTTTTTTTTAAATCGTCATAAAATATCTGAAAAAATGCTCAAGAACGTACACACTACAGGGAGTGCGCTACGACCGATTAATGCGTTGTATACGACGCGCGACGTTCTGATTATTTTTAATATAATATATTTTATTTTTTAATTTAAACGGTACACGTTCATTGTTATTATTTCTCAGTGTACGTACGGACGAATTCGGTGACGGACGGCTATTGTAGAATGTTGGTCAAAGAAAAAGACCTCGGCCTACAAGTGGAGAGGAGGACCCGGGTCGCCTAAATAAAACATGAGTGGGACCTTGTATAGGAAATTCGTCGATTAAATGACTATTGAATCCGCCGCCGAAAAACCCGGGGGCTCGGTAGGAATTCTAAACATTCTAATGTTGTTTCGTTCTAACGCGATACGTACGTACGTATACATTACTCTGCATTTGCGCGACGCGGCCACTATAGCCGGGAGACAAAATAATAATATCAAGTAATCCGATATTTTATTTTATTTTCCGACCTTACATTTTCGCGCGGAAAAGTAACGAACGCCGGCCCCGAGACGCGAAGTGACGGTCAGCATTCGTTTCCGAAAACACAACGACGATTATGATATTTTTACGGCGCGCGTACCATATCGGTAATACACACTGGTTACGAACATAATATAATATCGCAATAAATTATTCGCCGACTCCGACCTCGGTTTTGTACATGCATTATAGTCACATCATTATGTATTATATTATATACGAATAAACGCGAGCGTATATATATATAATAATATGTATAATATGATATATTATATTCATGAGAATTCAAAACTAACTTTAAGGTATAGTTATACATATTTAATGACGTTTCGCGATCATATTGTTTGGATATTTCAACAATAAGCCGAATTCGGAAATCCGATTACACTCGAATTGTTTTTGATAAAATACCTACTGCAGAATATTAGATGACCCGGACCTTATATAGTTCTATGGGGCCGTGTAGAATGTTTTCCGCGGCGGCGGCGGCGGCGGCGCCGGAAACTATCGCGGCCATCGGTTTGGCCGGTATGAAAAAAAAAAAAAAAAAAAACACCCGAGTAAAAATACTCGACCAAAAGACCGACCGAATATCGCTCGTTATGTAGGACATGCTCGCCATATTTATGAGTTTGGCTCTAGCCCGCCCCTCTTACGATACAGTGTGGAATGTAATAATTTTCATCTGGACAAATTGTATATTATGTTTATTTTTCTGCGGAGGATTCTACGTCGCACCGAAAACCGTTTTAACGATTTTCTACAAAGACCGATCAGCACATCGGCAACCGCAGTTGTTACCGGGCCGCGCGTGTCGATGGAACGAACAAATCACGTATACACCGCAACACAAATTATTATTATAATATGTTTAAGAAAATGGCGAGAATAACGAGATTTATAAAAAAAACCACTCGAACTTTGAAATTCACACCCAAAATATTCGTCGAGAAGACAACGATCGGATATTTTGTATTTGTACGGAAATGGTTTTATCGGAATAATATCGAAAAGTAACTATAATTTTTATTCGGAAGAATGTCAAGAGAAACGATCGAAGCGCATCGATCGATGATCAAAATAAGTCGTGGGAAGTTTGCGACTTTTTCGCTGTCGGTAGAATAGACGAAACCGTAGTTATCTTTCGAGAAGCGCGGAAATTTCCCTTTTCTTTAGCCATCGACATCTAACGATTCGTCATGGTCTGATGTAATCGTTCGGGCCGATACGAGATTATTTTCGAGGGATCAGTACTGTTTTTATATTACACTTTCAGGTGGAATAAACACCGCGCACACTACAATCGCACGACGACGATAATAATAACAATAATAATAATCTTTGCGAAAACGATAAAACGACATAAATTGTTCGAAATAACTACGACTGAGACGGGTCCGCAACGGTTTGTGTTTGATACTCGTATATCAACTATATATAATAATATAACAGTCGGAGTTTGCGTCGCAGTATAGACATCGTGACGCCGTGTTCTGTTTTTTTTTTTTTTTTTTTAACGCCCGTAATGGAAGACAAACTTCCGAAATTAAAATCTATGAGGGAAATTGTTGAATTTTTAATAAACCGTCCTTTTGTATCATCGAGTGTTCCGCAGAGGTCGTGTGACAGCTCTTTTATCGTGTTTTATACGCGGTGCACGTGACACCGGCCGGGCTACGGCGGAGAGGTCGTTTTCCAAATTAAAAATAATTAAAAATTACTCAAGAAGACGGAGTATATACGACGTATATATGTATATAAATATGTATACATTATACATACATACAGTACACGAGGTGCACTTCATCAGAATCGTCTCGACAATTCCGCCACGGTGTTGTAGGGGTCACGATGTCTCTGCGGAGCGCGGCGGCGTTTACCGCACGAAATGTAAACGACTGCGTTGGATATATTGTTATGCGCGCTACGTGAAACGCACCGAAGTATAAAACTCGTAGCAGCGAATATCATTTTTTTTCATAAGCTCAGCAGCGGCAACTATAAGTCACACCCCGCGCGACCGGTTCGCCAACAGTCGTAACTATTGACGTCAGTAATAATAATATATAAACCTGGGGTTCTCGACCGGTGTTCCGAATAATTTTTAGAATTTGAATGAAGTGTTTCGCCGAGATTTTAATAATCAGTGGAGAAAAAAAAAACGTTTCGTCGCCTATACTTATTTTGTCGTTTCTCGATTTCTAGAACAATATAACCGTTTGAGTAGGCGCATGTTCCCGCGTGAGTATTTCAGGTCGATGAGAAAAATAACAGAATACTCCGCGTCTTTTCTAAGACTAAAAATTCTTAAGAAATTTGCTCCGCCAATGTCAAAATGTTTTCCGTCTTTCGTGGGTGCCTCGAGAGCGATCATTCGCTTATGATCGCGATGGCGTGGCGTGATAATAAATAAATACGAAAAGGACGAAAATTCTATATCTTTTTCTCAAACATCTCACATTAATATTGTTCTTACCAATCTAAACCTGTAACGTGAAATCTGGAGGAGAGGAAGACGAGAAGAAAAAAAGGCTTGAAGTTTTTAGGAAGCGTAGAGACACGAAGGGAGTAGACGAAAGAGTGCGGGCGACGAGACTCACGGAAAACCGAGGAGGAGAAGAAGAAGGAAGAAGAAGAAGGACAAAAATAAGAACCGCCGTGGATGACATAAACCACGGGCGGTTTAATAACGGACGTGTTTTGGGAAAATATCGATTTGGCCGGTGAAAATATAGTCGGATGAAAGATAAAACCGCGAAAGTCACAAAAAAAAAAAACGACACGGCGGCGCGGTACTACGACGCGATAGGTAGATAGGTACACCTTATACTGTGCAAAAAGCGAAATCCTATCATTCGATTTTAATAGCGTCGGCGCGAATATACCTCCGAGACCCGGGGATTACATAAATACGTTATATTTATTTTTTATTCACGGCCGCGAATTTATATCGAAATGTGTCTCGCAGTGTCCATTAATATAATACGACGTTATCAAACACGCGCCACGACGACGCGATGCGTCGCGCGGTAAGGTATATTATGTTAAACGTACGTGATATTTTCGGGTCCGCGTCTCGAAATCGGGTTCTGAAATATTATCTGCACGGATGTCCGTGGACGTTTAGAATACGCGAAAACCCGACCGTATAATGTCGACTAACCCGACCGGCCGCGACGCCGAAAATTGAAAGACCTCTCTCGCGGCGGCGAATATTGTCGTCGTTCGATCGCGTGAAAATAATTATCCACGCACAACATAAATACAAATAATCTCTGCTGGTTAATATACTCGTATAACAATAATAATTACAAAGTGTTATAAAAAACGATCTATTAAAACTATTAAATGATATTATAAATAAATTGGTCTTGCCCGGAGTATTATAATAAAGTTTTTGCTAATAAAATTCATCATCGGGTGTAAAGAACGCACTTTTTATTCTATTATTTATACACTTAATGGTTTTAATAAAATTATTTTAAATATTTAATAAATACTTTGTTGGTCAACAATAATATAGTTTTGCCCAATAATCGTAACGTCCGCGTTTTCGGCATCAATCCACCGCCGACATTTTGCCGTTTCTATTCTCTTCGCCGCGAACGATATTGAAAAGCTGGAAATCAAATCGGTCGCTAAACATTTGTGATGGTTTGCTGCCTACGGCGGCGCCGTGATCGGGAGTGCCGACTTCCGGCATATTTCACTTCCCTTTCTGCCACCGCGTTGACGCAACGAACATTTCAATCTCACAATAATAACGTTAAGGTCTGACCGGGTGACCGATAAAACCATTGAATCCGTGCTTATTAATTTTACTGCCAAAATATAATACAGTAAATTATTTTTTCCCCCCTTTTTCTTTGCGTCGACTACACAGAAATTAATAACCGTTCGCGTTGTCCGTTCGTTATGGTTTGATACTACTTAGAGCAGGAGTACCCGCGGCCCGCGATCACATTTGAAATACACTGGCATCAACTCAGATCCAACCAAAAATCGAATAATTAGTCAACGAAGAACAATGTCAGTTATCACATTAGAAAATAAAATATAAATAATTTCTAATTCAAAATTGAAATACGTTTATCCATATATGTTTTAATAATAGTTTGTAATTTAAAATTCAATCGTAAAAATTATAAAAATAAAACTGCATTTTCGTATGAAATACACGTTTTTACTAGGTATAAAAATGTCGAAGACCCCTTGGAGAGTTGTTGGAACCGAGAGTATTATAATCAACGATTTATTTCGCGACTCTATTGGAAAAACGGTTTGCAAAAGGAATACTCGGTCTTGGTTTTATATCAATATTGAACTTGGCGTTCACAAAAAGTCGCCGAATTAATGGTCGAACGTGTAGAAACACAGTCGGGGAAACCTATACACACACACACACACAGATCGTAGAAAACTCACTAACCGCCGCCGTCGTCAACTGTACCATGTCAGAAACGTACTAATTTGTTCGACCCGCGGCGGCGGAGTTACATATTTTATCCTTTGTACTTTTGATTCGATGTAGCCGACTGGAAATAATAATGACTTTTGTATTTACATTGTTTATTTGTATTTTTTTTATTAGTAAGCTCGAACTCGCCCGGCCATACGGGTGCTCTTACGTCACCGGCCGCATAATATTTTAATAATTTATCGTGTTATTACTGAGAATCGCATATATTTTACACTGAGAAAATCGGGAAAATCCGTTGTCGCGGGGGTTCGCGCGTAGAAAGCACGTTATAATAATAATAATATAAGATTTTACATCGCGTCGAATTTCTCGAGTGTCGTCGACGGGAGATTAAAACATATAAAAAAAAAATAAAAATAAATCCGATCGCGTTCAAGAAGTAGTCGGCGTGTGATATTATTTTACATATTTATGGTACACGACGTGATATACGAGTCGGATAAAATATTTACCGGACAAATAGTTGTTCGGCTCCCGATGTGTTGATTCAAAAATCGGCGTAGGTATACAGTTTACGATCGTTTTGATATTATTGACGTAACGACATACGCGTTAGGTATTATTTATTATTTAGAGATTTCGTCCGAAGGAAAATAACGAAGAAGAACGACGTACAAACGTATGATAAGTCGTCTACACCGACAGACACGCCGCAAAAACACAAATTTCCGTCGAAAAGCAACAAAAAAAAAACCACAAACTCCTCCGAATCGTCTCCATAGGTTCTTCTACAAACTCGATCACGTAAATAATATTTTTATTTGCTTTTTTATTTTCACATCAACCTAGAACTTATTTGCAGTAGCGCGCGCGTTATTAAAACGTCGTTTGACTTGTTGAATAATTTTCAAATAATATTAATATATATTATATCGTCTCGACAAAACGCATTATTTTCTTTTGTTCGGACTAAATACACTTTTCTTTCGTTTTTTTTTTTCGTTTCCGAGCCATGTTCTATTGCTTTTCTATAATAATTCGAATTAATTTTAACTTTTCATAAAAAAAAATCTTTTATTTTTCCTTTTTGATAATTTTCGACTTTACGTTTTTATTTTCACCCCCATTTAGTTTTTCCGCGTTTTTTTTTTTCTCTTTCTTTTTTTTCCCGTTAATTGTTTTTGTTTTATTTTAATTTATATACATATTGTTTTTTTAGATCGTTCAAATATATATATTTTTTTTTTAACCTATTAAATTTATCGTTATTTTTATTTATTTTTTTTTATGACCTACTTTTATTCTTCAATACATATCGTATTATATTTTCCCCCCTTTTATTATGGCTTCTATTGTTTTCTTTAGATCTCATTATTATCGTTATACTTTGTGCACACATAATATATCAAAAATTATGTTTTTAATATTATGTTCTCCTTACGCATTAACGTCGGATATTCATACCTTATATTATTTATCGTCGTCATATTATTTTCGTACTCGCGCGCGCCCCATTCGATCGGCGCGTATAAAATATCCGTGCGTACCAGCTTATACGCCTATTGCAGTTATTTAATCGTATAAACGTATTTTCACCGAGTGTCTCAGTCAAACGTAATACCGTAACGGCGTAACACATTACGCGTCATTAAAATAACGATATCACACTCATTATAGTGTCGCTTTTGCGCGCGCCAAAACGTTTTTCGAACGAATAACACACGACTGGAATGATTATTTTTTACCGCAGTAGAACTTCTGTGCCGCCGCCGCCGCCGCTGGAACCGCGACGGTATTTTAACGAGTTACATACGCCTCAAGTACGTTTATTTACTCGTACTAAAGTATGAAGAGACGAACGAGTCACTTAGACCGATTAAAAAAAAAATCGCAAAAAAACACGTGTACAATAACCGACCGGCTAATTCGATCGAGTGCCTACTCTTCTAATCGTCTGAACTCGTGTAGTCAATATCAGTGAAAACCAGCGAGAACTTTCAAGAGTAAAACCCAAACTCGATCCGAAATCGACAGTAATTATTTTGATTTCAAGCCATACAGTTGTCGTGCTCGAGGTGGCTACTGCGTTCGTCGGAGAGCACCTTCGCGTTAATAATATTTGTCTCGTTTCGTAGTCAGATATTTATGAGATTTATAGTTTTTTTTTATCATTGAATCGATATGAGAACTTTACAGTGGATCGGGGCCGTCCTTAAGATTTTTAAGGCCCAGGACGAGAAAATTACGAGGCCTTCGCCATACAATATAACGTCTATGAACAATAATAATGATTGTCACTGAAAAATTATGCATCGAGTTTTGCCCGTTTTTAATATTACTATAATAGGAACACAATATATTCCTATCCTATTTAACGTATGAAATGCTGAAAATATTATTCTTAAAAACCTGTTACAGTGAGCGATTAAAAAACTCGCACATTTTTCTAACGCATAGGAGATCTGTCTGAAAATGAAAAATCGAGTCTGTGTAAATTTTTTCAATACCGATATGAAAATAACATTGACTGTTGTTTGATTTTTCGGACCCTTCGACCGCGCTGTATAGAATACGATTTTGCCAACGAGCGAATAACTACTCCGTAGACGAGCGCGTGGAATCGTTACGCAACGTAATATTATTTTACGGCTTGGACCGCAGACACTCGCGGTCTTAATGTTTTCATATGATATTATTGTAACAGACAGTTCGGAGAGGTTTATTTTGTTTTCGTTATTTTTTCTCGTTTTTTTCGAAAAACCTACAGCCGTCGTGCTCGACGCGCCCCGCAGGTATAGGCAATACGCGCGAGCGTCCGCTGGCGTTTCGAAAAATTTCAAACTCGTATCATCAATACATATATACTCGTATACACGTATATACGCGCCCGGTCACAAATGTATACGGTATATAATAAAAATAATAATAGTAAAACGAGAAATAAAAGCGAACGGGATTAGCGAACTTTTGACGGTCCAACGGTCAAAGGGGATTTTTGTACACGGATGATTGCGTTATTACAACACTGCTGCAGCGGACGGTCAAAACCTTAGGCCAAAGTGAATGTCAATGGATGCCGGCGATCCGGCGGCCCGCGGGTAAGGAGAATGGTATGGAGTGGGGAGGGGGGGGGGGGCGAAACGGCGAAGGAAATAATGGCGGCAGTAACGATTCGCCGATCCGGGGAATCACTGGAGTATAAAATAAGTTTATATACACTGTACGTCGATGCGTATATTCTTGAAGTTTAACTCGGCCGATTAAAAATGTATATTATCAGCTGCACTCGGTGCCAAAAAGGAGAGAAAAAGGAGAGGAGAAAAAAAAAAAAACAAAAGCCAAAAGCGCGCACGGGACGAGGCGCGGAAGTCATCGATGTTGTTGTTTGTTTTTTTTTTTCATACGCGCGCGCGGAGAGAGAGAGAAAAAGAGATCGCGAGAAAAGTCACTCTGTAACGTAGACGAACGGATCGCGGACGGACGAAAGAGCAGGAAATTTATATACGCGCGCGCACATATAATATGTATATTATTTCGGCGATGGGCGTGTACCGTCGTCGTTTCTCCATTACATCGTCCGTCGTACACGCGGTATATCGCCGCTGCAACGAAATATCATACGAATCGTACGATATTATTTTCGGCAACGTAGTAATTCAATTTCGACCGTGTCACCGCCGCGCGGCCGCAGTATAACACACACACACACTGGATAAATGAAAACAGATTTTTTACGATTCGTTTTCAACAGAAATATCTGTCGTACCAGACCCGAATCGAAAAACCGAGCGGTTTTTATAAGTGTTTTTTTTTTTTTTTTATCAAACGACTTTCGCGATCCGCCGTCATTATATCGTTATTGTAAGGCCCTCTCGGACGATACGAGTACATTACACCGCGCGCGCGCGGTAATTTATCGTCACGCGATAAAATATTCATATATACGCGAGTATGCGAATATGTATATCGCATTCGAAAATAACTGGACGACGCGTCATTTAAAGTGAATATATATATATGCGATCCAATAAAATCGATTAGAAATCGTCTAGGAATAATATAATAAAATGCACGCGCACGACGATGATTTATGCGACGATCTCTTACGTTTTCCGATACGTACTGTATTATATGTATTATTATACGCGTGTGATATCGATGGCCGTTGAAACTCGTACGATTCGCCAGGACGATATAAATGGATGGAGTTTTCATGCAGATGTGATAGAAAAGTGACGTCACGAGCGTACCGGTACGCTAATATTTTACGAGTTTCTATCAAACGTCAGACCCAAGCACTAAATGCTATCGCGTCGTAATTCCGTTATTGGTTTCGATAGATAATATAATATACGACTTCCGATGTATAAGTATCGCGGACTTAAATACCCGCGGTGCTATTGTTTTATGATCGTTTACGTTTCGCGTTTTTCTCCTTTTTCGTTTTCGTTTTCGTAATTAAAGCACGACGTTCATCGTATATATATATAGTAATTATTACGTCCGCGCGCGGCGCGGAAAACCGTATGCGTATATGTATACGCCGCCGGACGAATTGTATGCGTATTAGCGGTGAGAGACGACCATTTATAACAGTTATGTGTGCAAATTCGAATGGTAAAAAAAAAAAAAAATTATTAAATGGACTTGTCGTGTTTTTTCACTGCCGCGCTGTGCTCTTTCCCGCCGCCGCTTTCTCTCGCTCTCTCTCTCACCCTCTATCTGTCTCTCTCTCTCTCTCTCTCTCTCTCGTCACCTCTGTTCACTCCGCGGCGTCCTCTCGTCCTTCCCACGTGTTTAATATATATCATACGCGTACGGCTCGGCAGGGGATCTCACCCCGGGCCGAAAAGCCCGACACCGCGAGCTCCGGGGACGGCGGCGCGCGCGAAAAGTCGTCGCATTCGTCGTCGCCGTCCGTCCGAGGGACGCGAAAAACAAAAACCGAACGAAACGTTATTATAACGCGCGCGCCGTGTATTTATGTATATTGGATGTCCGGCGCCGGAGACCGGCGTATGTGCGCGAGGACATTTTCATAAAAGCCAACGAAAATATGCATAATGAAACGATATTTTATGGTCAACAGCTTGAAAAGTGCTCGCCGCCGGCGGTGACCTAATTAAGAATAATCACGTACGAAAATGTGACGCCGCGCCTGACCCTGCGCCGGACCCAGCCCCCCCACCCTTCGTACACACACGCGTGCGCACACAAAAAAAAAAAAACATCGCTTTGCCCGTTTGCGACGCGGTCGTGTTTTTTAGCGCGACACACGGCCGAGCGGGCCAGCCCTCCCGCCGCCGCGTCACCTGTTTACTTTTCCTGCGTGCGGATTCCACTGATTCAGCACGCGACCGTTTTACCTCCTCCGGTCCGTTCCCGCCGCCACCGCTCTCCTTCCACCTGTTCGCGGCGGTCCCGGAACGCACATCGACGTGACCCGAAAATATTTACGTCGTTTCGCGTATAAGCGGCGTAAAAAAAAAAAATTCGATATCCTAATATATTATTACTATCGCGTGTAATAATCACGAGCGCGCTCAAACACACACACACACACACACACGCATTCACTTCGAGTTTTTCAAGGCGAAAGGAAAGAGGAAATATTTTTCAAGCTCCCTCTGAAAATGAAATCCTGGCTACGTGCCTTTTTTGATTCCGAATGAAACTGTTGTCACCACGATTTTGACCGAAAGACTTCGTCTAATTGTCAACATCGCGGTCGGTTTTTAGAAGAAAATATTGTATCTAGTCTAGGTGCGTTCGGAAGGTCGTTTTGAGAATTCCCCGACGTTTTTTCGTAGGTAATCGTTTGAAAAAACGATTGCAAAAACTTGATGAAAAATTACGAAAAAAAATTTAAAAAAAACAGCAAAACGTACGGGTGTTCTGTAACAAAACATAGTGAAAAATGTAATACAAAATGATTCGTAAATACATTTTTAATTTTCGTGTAGAAAATATCCGCTCTGACAATGTTTTTTTTGTTTTTGTTTTTATAAGCATTTAAATTTCTAACTTTGACAGACAAAACTACGAGAATCTTCCGATACTTGTCATAGTTTTTGGACACTTTTTTTTAACTATAACTCTTTTTGTATATTACATTTTATTGAAGTACAATTATTTCCAAATTCTTTTTCTTTTTTGTGATATCCCGAGGCATTGTGAGATATTTCTACTTGGACGTTTGGGCAGACAAACCAGTTCAAACGGAATTAAGGCAGCGTCGTATTATTTCTCATCCAGTGCTCGTTATCGCGGTCAGTTGAGAAATAGTTTGCCCAGATGAAAGATATTATCTCACACTCTAACAGCCAGTGCTCGTCTTCGTGGTCAGTATTGTTCGAGTGTAAATAAGCGACTCTGGAGTGGTATAGAGTGTAAATCCCGAGGGACTTTTTCGGTAATTCTTTTGCGCAGTGCTCGTTACCGTGGTCACCTGCAAAAGAAGGACCGGATAGGACATTTACACCAGAGGTCTCGGTGTTTACTCGTTTGACGGTCGGAGAATCGGACTATCGAAAACTATACCCGTTTTATACGCCAAGCTTGAGCGAGGCGTATGCGAGCTTATTGTATTTATTTATTAACATTTTACGGGACGAGCTGCCTTTAAATACAGAATCTAGAACAACCAAAAAGGGAAATGTGTAGGGGAAAAAAACGAACAGTAAAAAATGTTTACATAAAATTAGAACGTGAAATGAGTGTTTTAAGTTTATAAACGTATAGATATTGAAACATATTTACAGCAATGAGACACGTGTAACGATGGGTTTTAATTTGAAAATATAAATAAAGCCTTGGACTTTCACGGGAAATAAAAAGAGAAAAAATCGACACTGTTCCGGATTCGATTACAAATCTAGTGAAAGCGCTTTCGGGAGAAATTAGCCCACTCGCGCGCGCGGTTTTCACGAAGAACTAGGTGTCGGTACGTTTGACGACAAACTACTCGGCGTCTCGATAAGCACGCGCGTGTGATATTATAGCGTTCGTCACTCTTGAGTGTCCTCGTGTTCCGGGAGAAAACCACGTGTTATCGAGACGGGGGCGCGAGACGCGGGTTTCGTTCGGAGAACGCGAGCGAGCGCACGCGGCGAGTTGATGAACCTATACAATCGTTTGAAATTATCCGACCGTTTGATCGCCGCGCACGAAATTGTAAATAGTCCGAGTCAACGGAGCAAAACATTTAATCGACGACGTATCAATGAAATTCTTTTTCCGCGAATCCCGTCGCCGTCGGAGGGACAGGAGGAGCGGGGGGGGGGGGGTGAAGGGAGGTGGAAAAGGACTCGAATAAACTTTCGAAATCGTTCGCCGTGTTCGGTATGACCAACTCGAACGAGCACGCTCTTCAATTAGCGGTCCGATTCAAAATAATTCCACTTGATTTCTCGTCTCGTACGTACAACGTACAATACGTAAACACACCCCTCCCACCGGCACACGTATTGTAGTCTCGTCGGGGGGGGGGGGGGGAAATCGAGTTTTAATCGAAAAAAAATCACGATTCCCGTACCGCGACGGAAGCGAAGACGCTCGTCGATTTCGCGACTACATATTAGATTTTTATTTGTATTTTTAGATTGCGTTTATTAGCAGAATGGAAAGCGTTATCGGAGGGGAAAAAAAAATAAAATAAAAATACGATCCCCCGGGTACCTACTCTGTTTTCTTGTTTAAGTTTGCCGGACAAACTTTTGGTTATTTTTATTGAAAGGTTCGACTTTTTTTTTTTTTTTTAAAGACGTTAAAAGTCATATTAAAGATTTTACCCTTACCTAAAACTTTATTGAATTTTGTTAGTGTTCTGTAACTTTATGTCATGTTATATACTTTTTAAGTTTATTTCCCCCGATCGATTGCTTTTTTTCTCTTTTTTTTAATAAGGCGCATTTGCTTCTTTACGTCATGTTATTTCTGTACACTAACATCATTAAAAGAATTGAAATATTTACCACGAGCATTTTATGGGGTTTGTCAAACGTCAACTCTAAACACATTTATAAATTGAGACGCTGTAGCAATGTTTGTATAATAATATGTATCTCCGGTTCGTTTTAATTCGAAAAGTAAAATACTCACTAACCGCGCGCGCACAGTTTTTCCACCGTCCCGCCGATGACGTCTGTATCCACCTCAGCTCTACACATTATCCAGACAAAAGTTTGGCCGTCCGTATGAGTGTGCTGTTCGTTCAAACGATTTACCTTAGCATCCGTCGATTATGTTTTCATTAAAAACGCTCAAGTACTCTCGTGTTCGGCTTTACGATCGTACACGCACGTGTTCTTCTATTCACGGGTGTAATCATTTTTTTTATTTTTATTAATGCACAAATTTAAAAAAATTAAATAACAAAAACAATGTTTATAATATCTCGACAAAAATTATACGTACATCCTGATACGGTTGAATGCACACACGCATACACATAAAAAACTTACATACCCTCTACCTACATATCACTATGTGTACGTATTATTTTCATTTTACGATTATTAAATTATAAAATCGTAAATAAAAAACCTAACCTAACCTAACCGTTAAAAACTGTCGTTCGAAGAAAAGAATTATTTTGCGAAAGTGGTGACGAGTGATGTCTCGAATTTCGATAACCAACGGATCTGCAATACGTAATACGCGAAGAACACATCGAAATGACATGATAGTTTTTATGCTCGACCAATATTATCACTAGGCCCGATGGAGTTATACATTTTTATAGAATATCTAGTGCGATTCTTTCGCAGCTGAAATCGTGTTTCGGTAACACGAAGTATGAAAACAGCTCATTTCTATATTGTATATCATTTTTTTAAACATTTTCAAGGTAAAAATTAGTTTTTTTTTAATTATTAGAGTATTTCTACCGATTTTATAGGCGTTCGAGTATGTTTTCAGTACATTTTTTCGTTTTAATTTTTACGACATACTATCGTCCTACTACTACTAGCTCTAGTGATGATCGTATTAATGAGCATATTATTTTTATTTTTTATCGTAATTTCGATTGGAATTCTCGTGGACTCCTCCGCCATTCTCTAAATCATAAGTGTGTAGTCGGCGCGATGGTAAAAAAAATGCTCGAAAAAAAAAAAGGGGAAACCTGTTGAGTTATAACAGTTTTTTTTTTTTTTTTTTTCATTTTTCGTTTCGTCGAAATCCGAGCTGGCAATTATAATATAATATCGGATACTACGAGTGGAGAAATTAGGTCGGCGTTGTTGTAGATATCGTATCTCCCCCGTTGCGAACGGCGGCGTACGAACCATCACGTTCCGATAACGCACACGCGCCACTAGGGAACGATGCCGCGGCGTGTAGGTTTTAGATCTTACCGGGAGGGACAGAGAGCGGGTCGACCGCCGGAAACTTTTGGCGGATCGAAAAGTACACATAATATTATAAAATCGATACGCGTTGACAGTGAAGTTAGTCCTGGCTTGCAGGTAATACATTAATAATTTACCCGCACGACGACGGTTAACACGCACTGCGTTATGTTCATTAATATAATATGTATCGCCGTCCCGTCGCGTCGTCGTCTACCGCCGCGTAAAAGCGAGTGTATATTTTTCGTTTATAAATTTCAAATTGATTATTCTCCGCAGGATCCGTGCCGCGGCTTATTATCATAAATTTGCATCCGTTACGTTTGTCGTCGACTAATTATTACGAACGCGCGTGTTACGTGAAATGTACGCACGTATATTATCATGTGTACGCGGATTCGCACGAATCGAGGTTTTTCATACGCCGGATTCGAGTCCGGACGGTCGCCTGTTGTCCGTTTTCCAGTGGCCTTTTCAGTTTTCACACGCGGTCGTCGACTCATTACCGATAGAACATTTTTATCGTTATTTTGATACAACGTATGTATTTTATATTTTTTCATAAAACAGAAACATTATAGTTTGAAATGTTCGAATAGTATATTACAATACAATAATTTATTTATTGTGTTATCTAAGAACTACTGTTATGGAAATTCGAAATTTACAGTATCGGGACGGTCGAAAATATAATATCTCGCTGTATTTTAAATTAAAACTGCACGAGCGAAAAAATCGTAAAAAAAAAAACTCGAACCAGATGCGTCAAGTCGATGAGTCGACGAGATCAACTCGTCATTTTAAATCGACTACGACTTTTTAAACTCGCAAAACCCTGCAGATTCGTGGTAGAGATATCCTATAAAAGCGACGATGTTAAATTGCGGACGATTGGTATACGTATGTATATAGCTCACATAACAATTATGAAAAAACCAGTCACCGTGAAAAATTTCCTTCCTATTTCTACAGTAAAATTTTATTCTTTGTGAGTCATTCAAGCCCTTGAAAAAACACTTTCGAAAATTCGAAAAATTCTGTTTTTAATGAAGCCATAGAAAACATGTTTTTTACTGAATTTGATAAATAGACGAACGTGTGTCAAGTATCGAATTTATCCGTTTAAAACAATATATAAATTGAATGTCTCAAAACTCGTGAGATTAACTGTTTGTATATTAAAATCTTGACGGTTGTTTTGTTGGTCGACTACGGTCTACGGTTCCGCTATTCAGAGAAATGAGGATCACAGGATCCCGTTATTCTACTAATTAACGGTGTTGGTTGTAGGACAGTGATATCATATACTTTACCCGAGTTCGGACTCGATTACTATACATTTTTCGGTCGCGGACTCGACGGACGTTTGTCTTTCCGTTTTACCGGGACACTCGATTTGTATGATATATTAATTCCTTTCCCTTCTGCGTGCGGACACGAGATTCGATTATATAACCGGAGACGATATTCCCAGAACCACGCGCGCCTATTTGACACGACCCGAATCATTATCGTGAGTTCGATTTGCTCGTGCGTAAAAATAACGATCCGTCCGTCGTCGTTTCGATAAAATGACACGAGTGTCATTATTATTACCGCGAACGTTGTTTATGTTATTTATTCGTATGTTAGATCGTCGTGATCTTCAATAACTTCAACTATTCATACGAGCTCGCAAAAAATCGCGTCGTGTACCTCGGCGTTGCCCCGAACCCGTCACTCTCCGGCACAATATTCGACTTGCCGGGGAATCGGACCCCGGTCTCTCGCGTGACGGGCGGCGACGCTTACCATTCGAGTATTCGGTATGCTACGAAACGCGGACGTGCATATTATATGTATCGCATACCGGTGTATCGGCGCGCGATTAAAAGAAAAACCGGGCGCGCGCGCGCGCGCGCGCTGTTAAATTCGAGATGAGATAATGCCGGATTAAAGTTCATCCGGCCGTTCGGCGCGGATCCGGACGGCATTATATTTATATCCGGCCCGGCCGCGTGTAAACGCGCGCGGGCGGTTCATTCGATATTAATTCCGGTTATCTGGGCCCGCCGTCGACGACTCGGGTTTTTGACCGCGAGGTCGGTCCATTTGTCGAAGGCGCCTTTTCCCGCAGGGCGTCCGGCGAAAATTCCGACGTCGCCGAACGACGGCGCGCACCGCCGCCGCCGCCGGATTTATTTATCGAGCATCCCCGGACGCAGTCTCCGCCGCGCGTGTCGTGCGGATAAACGCTGAAAGTCGGAAGTTGTTAATAGTCCGATGCGTTTGGCGTCGTCGTCGTCGGGGACGGCGGCGGCGTTGGCCGGGGGTAACGGCGCGAAGGAGACGCGGGAGTGAGTACCTGTCGCGGGGAGACGAGACGGCGCGGGATAAAAAAAAAAAAAAAAAAAACAAAGAAAACAAAGCGCGGAGGAGCAAGTGCGGGCGGGAAAAATAAAATAAACTCCGGGGCGGCTTTGATAAATTATTTGCCGACATCGAGCGAACGAACGAAGAAACAACGCGAGAGTATATTCTCTCATCAACAGTCCAACGGCGTACATCAATCAGGGACCTTGTAAAATATTAATACGGACAACGGTCGTGTTTTATTCTAGAAATCCCAACGACTACAATATGGCTCGGGTTCGCGAATTATTAATAAACGAGACGAAGAAATACACACACACACACACACACACACACACGCCTATAGTACACGTACTCGCGAGCGCCCACACGCACTCGCAAGAGCCCACACACGCACGCCGGGCGCGGGTTACGTAACGCGCGTTCGGAGAAAAATCTTCTGCGCGCAAAACCAAATATCTTTTCGCGTTTACGTATTCCCGACGTTTTGCCTCCTCCCATCATACACCGGTGGAACTCGGTTCCGATCGCGTCGCGGTTTTTTTCGGTTTGTTTTTTTTGTTGCGCATTTTTTTATCGTCCCGCAGGCCTTTGTTCGCGGTTATCAATTTATTATTCTACGTGTCTTTCCGCCCCGTCCCTTTTTCCCGGTCGCGCCGCCGCGGCAATATACTTCTCCCGCATCGCGCTCTCGATGACGTACGTACACGACGACTCGCGCAAACGTCGTCGTATATTATTACTACAATAATAATCATTATGCTAATAACAATAATAATTTATTATAATAATAATAATAATAATAATAATCATAATAATAATAACAACATCAACAACTACCGTCGCTTATTGGTTTTAATTTCGGCAAACACCTCTCCTCCACCTATGTGTGTGTTATATTGTTTGTCCACGTGAAACCATCCGGGCGGAACCGTGCTTTATCTGCTCCGGGACCGGTGCAGGCAGGTGCGAGAGCGGCGTAGTAATAATTATTGTTGCGTATCGTTATCGGCGGGAAAGGACCGCAGGACGAGGAGGATCGCGCGCGCGCCGAAAAACGCGAAACCACGGCCAAAGGCTCGTCGGTCGTTTTGACCAGTCGGACCGCGCTCGTCCGCATATTAAATCGTACCTTAGGTTAGGTGGTGCGAACCGTCGCGCGGACTGCGGAGGAGTGTTTCGAGTGTTGAAACGCCCCGTCCTCGCCGTATCCGTGCAATATCTGCAATATACGATTCTGTTTCGCGCCCGATGACGACGTCGAGTAAAGATCGGATTGGAGATACGCATTTCGTTTTGAATAAATATTTTGATAATCGAATGCGCATGATATCGTGATTGTTGTTTGTTTATCGTTTTCACAAAAGAAAACAGGAGTTCGGAATTTCAGAGGTATCGGGAGGGAAAAATGGTATTATTTAATGTTATATTCATACGCCCGGTCGATTTTCAATAGGTCGGATCAATAATTGTTTCAGCGAAAAAAATAAATCACTACTTGCTCGTACTATATTGTTACGGTCAATTGCAAAACGATTGCGATAAAACCCAATCGCTAGATAATGTACGAGACGGGTACATGACACCTCGAGCGATTTCGACTTGTAGTATCGGATAATACGATGTTTTGTATATTTTCAATGTTTATACGATTAGCCAATATTAAGTACGACCACTCGGTAATCGTAAGAATCCTACGTGTGCAAATATGTTTATAAACTTTTATTATGAAAAGCGAGGAGACGGGAAAAACAAAGGCGGTAGTCGTGGAGTGACTGCGGTCTCGTAGGAGCGCGTGTATGATTTATTTAAAGTAATAATTTATTTTGCCCGTTCGTCTATACTTTCGATTTGATCGGCGTTTACGATAATCCAAAGTAAACACACTAATGACTTACGAAAAATCGTCTCTGGAAAATTCATTAGGAAAACGATCTTTATCAATCTCTGAGAATTCTAACGACTTCAAATTTAATTTGTTCGTTAACTTTTACGAATGGACGACGTTTTCTTTATTTTTATTCGGTACCGTTTGGACTATAAAAAAAAAAAAAGTAGATACGGAATCTCTGTTGCTTTCTTAATGAAAATGTGTTCACTGCAAACGCTTTCATTGAAAAGACCAAAACAATATTACTAATAAACTCGGTTACTCGGACGAAATTGATTTTAATTTTAAATAGGAAATATCGTAAAACCTGCAATTCATATCTCGGTCGACAATAAATCCCAGTGTTGAGCAAAAAAATTTCCCCGAGCGATAAAGTTCGATCAACATTGAGCTCTAAGAACGTTTAATCCCGCCAAAACGTCGAACAATATAATTGTTTTTATTCAAGCCCAGCTCGTCGTATCGTTTCGAAGAATGTTCGTTCGAGTCGAAATGTTTTCAAATTATACATAATATCATAATGATATGTTATCCTTACAATTCGTAAAATTTTGGTCGACGCAATTTTATATTTCAAACCACTGCCCCACCGCTGTTTGTCGAGTTCTTTAATATTTTCTACTACCGTTTGGTGTGAAGACGGGGTTTTCGACGAAGAAATATTATATCGGTTATTCGCCATAGTTCATACACGCGCGTCGAGGCATTTGGCCTGCTCTCCGAATTCCTTATTATGTCTCGCGTTATTGGGACAGTCGGGAATGGGAACCGCAGCGGTCGTCACGTCGCGCAGTCCGTACGACAACAAATTTATTATAAAATAACTTGTGGATCCTAAAATATAAAAAAAAAATATATATACGTAGAACAATTATAATATAACGCGCGCGTTAGAGTCTTTATAAAAAAATAAATAAATACTCGACTCGAGGAGGCGGCGCGGCGAACGGATAAATTAATAAAAACGAACATTCCAACATGAAACTTCATGAAAATAAAAGCTTTATGAAATCCGGCAGCTTTTATCCTGTATGTGAAAGCTGCCGTTTAAAAATCAAAAGTCGATACCGCGCGGCGAGGGTCGTCCGCGTTTTCATTGGGTCCCAAAACGAACGCGATTCGATAAAAAAAAAAAATGTCTACATTAATAATACCATTGTGATTCGGTCGATCAAATACGACCATTAGTCGTTTTTCGAAATATTCTACAGATAGGCAAATTAACGATGTTTTTATATTTTATATGTGATAGTCGGGTAACGATTAAAATAATTCTTCCGAGAGTAGATAAATATTAACTTCAGAACTTGAGTCTGAAATACCCTAAAAACGCGTTATTAAAATATATAGTATTGTATAGGTTTTTTTTTTTTTTCATAAATAAATACATCGTATATAGGTCGCATAGATTTTTCGTGAGATTCAAATCACTCGTCGTTTTATTGTATGATTTAGACAGTAGTTTACGACAAGGCGAAGGAAAAAACCGCGTTCCGTTCGAAATGGAAATCCGAAATCGACTCGATCTAAGTCATGACATTATGCAAGCTCAGTCAAAGCAAATTATATTATTATCGCTAAACGATATTTCTTCGAATCGTCCGAGTAACATTGGCCGGAATGTTCAAACCGTACGATTCGCCGGTAAATGTTAAAAGCACACGCGTTGCGGCGAGGGAAAACGTTTACACTCGGGCCACATCCGTAGTCGCGCGACACTTGCGAGATGAAAATAGTACGTCGTCGTCGATATCCTTACGCGCTTTGCCTACGCATTACAAAATCATAAACGTCGCGGGTAAATTTTTATCCTTATTACTGTTATTATTATTATTATTATTATTATAATGGATGTTTCGTCGTCGTGGACGACGACAAACGATTCGCGTTTTAAGAAAACACGTTATTCGCCATTATTAATTCGACGACTATAACAATATAATAACATTATACCCGCTGTTTGTACGACTGCACCGTACACGTATATACGGTTTACTTTACGAGACGGTACATTACGTCGCAAAGACATTACCTACGAGAAAACAACATAATAATTATTATTACTATTATTACTTCCGACTCGTATACGACCTTTTGAACGCGCTGCAGTTTATATTTAATTACGCGCCCGCCGCCGCCGAGCAACTCAATATATATATATATATATATATAAACGTTTGTCCTTAATTAATTATTTATATTCTTCTGTGTATATACTTTAATTACTTACATCTGGGTCGCATAATAGACATTTATACACGTATATACATACATACAGTATACACGCACGCGCGCACACAGCGATGTTTTGACGATTCAAATTAATTTCCAAATTCCGTCCTTCGGCCATATTATTGTACTGCAGTGTTGTACTGTTGTAGTACTTATAGTTTACCTTGGGCCAGCCCGGGAAACGTCAATATTTAATTACACAACACTCGCGTGTAATGCTCGGTTGCTTCGGGCCTCTTAGAAAATGTACGCGACAACACGTCTACAAATGGAAATAAAATGCTCACGGTAAGGTTCGAAACCGTAATGATTGTTTTTCGGTTGCGCGGGGTACTCGTTTTTTATAAGAAACAAAAACTTGTTATCTGTTTCACAATATTAAACACCAACTGACTGGTATTCAAAGTTTTTTTTTTTTTTTTTTTTTTTTATTTTATTCGTTTCTGCAGATAATACGTTTTTTTCGTTTTTATTTTTTTTTTAACGAGGTGATAAAAAGGCCGGATAAAAATATAAAAATATCGGAAGTGTGTCGGTGTAACAGGCGATATTTACTCCTGATAATTGTACCACTTTATTTATTATACCTGACCGCATTTTCGCCGGACGGGTAAATATATCCTAATATTAAATTCACTTGGGAGGTGAATGTGTCCCGGTGGTAAAAATGTCCTTGGACATATTGTTTACCGCCCAGTCGGCATTAAAATATTCTAGTATGTAATTACCTCCCCCCCGTAACTATGACCTAGGATATATTTGCCAGGACGAGTAAAATTTATCGAGGGTACTATAGAATCCTAAGACGCGGGTCGCTCATACCTGTTGTCGATCCAAACACATCACGAGAGGTTCAGAATTAAAATGAAAATATTAAAACACGTTAACAATCATATTTTGTCCATAAAATTTTCTCACTTATTGATAAAAACGTTAAAATCTATGAAATAACAAAATATATAATAAGTGAGTAGTATAAAAAATCGTTTAACATTCGAAAACGAAAAAAATCACTCATTTTACAATACAATAACTTTAATACAATGGAATAAAAATATGGACGGTCGGACACAATGTAAAATTTTTATTTTCCAACAGGACAGTTTAATATTTATTTTTTTTAATAAAATCAATATGATGTACACCTACTTATTAATATCACTATTATAATGCACGAATAAAAACCGTTACTCTCCTCGATTTATAACATTCCTTATTTTTAATGAATAATAAATTAAAGAATTTTTATTGCGTATTTAACAACTGTAGTATATTTCGCGGTGGGTTTAAGTGCGATTAAGCTTTACATATTTTAGTGTTTTTTTTTGTTTTTTTATCTTTTTTTTCGGATGGCTAGAGTTGTTTTCTCTCTGATTTTTTATGTTTATTTTTTATTCGTCCTCTTCGTCTGTGCCACGCCGTTACCTCGAACCACACTCGCGCAAAGTCACGACGCACAGTTCGCGAATACTTCCGGTCCATCGGATCGTCGTCATTCGTCACGCGTTTATTTCAAACCCGTAAACAGCCTCTTTTCACGCAAAACAGTCGAAATCGTTGCTGAATTAGGTTCTCGCGAGATCGCGAGCCCCCTCAACGCAATAATGTATAATATCGTCTCGGTGATCTGTCGAACCTACACCGAGAACGGTAAAATGTTTTTCTTTGAAAACCGTACAGCCGACGCGACTTGAACATAAATGCGCGTTTCCAAACAAAGAACAAAAAAACTATTTTGTAAACGCGACGTGTATTTCGCGAAAAACGTATCGAAACGTCGTATCTCGAAGTGTTTACAAAACGCGGGACGCTCGAAATGACGAGGCTCCGGTCAGTCGGTATTACGAGCGAGCGTTCTTAGTGCGCAATACGTATTCAAATTTTGGTCCGATCGTTTGAGTAAACATACGATTTCGCCGCCACGACAGCGAGTATTTCGATAGTCGTAACGCGCGTGTACCTCGTGGAATCCACTTCCACTCCAAAAGAAGTACATAGTTTTACGTCGTTTTTATCGACGAAACGGGACGACGCCGCCGCCGCGCCGGAGAGCGAGGACGGGTAAAAAAAAATCGTTTTACTCGCATTTCCAATGCGAAGCGATTAAAATTTGAAAAAAAAAAACGCGGCTAATTGGATTAATTTGTACGAAACGCATATACGCAGATACATACGAGTATGCGTTGTGCGTTTCACCTGCGTGTACGATCGCGCGCATAAATTAATCCCGTCGCAGCGCAGTGTATAATATGGCTCTACTATATTATGATATTATTATACGACGCGCCGAGCATCATCGGCGTTTCCTCGTTTTCTACTCTCTCTCAGCCGCGTTTTGTTTTTAGGCTTCGAACCACACGCGGCTTGATATGGTATTTTTTTTTAGTTCACTGAACCGCGCCAAAAAGCCATGGGTGGTTGTTAATTCGAATAGACGGTCACTTAAAGTATCCGGTGAAATATTACAATCTCGTTCGTTCGTGCATTTATTATTTCTACGAGACGACATTGTATACGTATAATACTGAATCGTTCGTTTACATTTTCACAACATCGATTTCGATATGTCCCTGTACCGACTTTCTGTTTTTTTTGCGTGGGTGTGTGGCGAATATTATTTTCTTAAAGATGGATCTGTAAACCGATTTCTGCATTGGGTTTTCGCGGACGACGACGTGGCGACAATGTAGCGTACGGGGCCGAAAACACGCCCCCGCGTCGATAATATATTATCGAGACCGTCTCCGAATATATTTTTTCAATTTAATTGTTTGGCTCGTCATCTCTCGGGGGGGTCGTGCACACAGCTCGAACGCGATCACTGCAAAGTGCAAATATATCAAATCTTTGCGATCGATTCGAATTCATATTATTATCATCTCGAATATAAAAAAAAACCTTTTTATTATTATTATTATTATTATCGTTGAAATATGTACAACATCATCTGTACATTTTTTTTGCACGATAAGTAAATTTTCGGATAAAATATATTTTAACAGTCATATTAAAAATAAAACGGACCGACGTTTTTTACATGATAATACGTCGTCACATAATGATAATAATGTCTGGTGTAGCTAATGTGGTCTCGTTCATTTGTACAGTTGTATCGTATTATTATTATTATCATCGTCATCATCGTTCAGCGTGTATAATATTATTGTCGTCGTCGAGATGTACGTAATATTATTCACTTTGTACAGACTTTGTAACGCGTGACGTGTTATATTGTCGAACCGGAGACGATAAAATTAGATAATAAAAGAAATTCGTATCGTTACATCGTCTTTTTTTTTTGTCACTATTATTATTATTTGTTGTACTCAATAGTCGGTGACGCTGTAAGTATATATCGGCAACGAATTATTACAAAAGCGCGAGCGACCGTTGTTCGGCGGCGGCGCGGCAGGAGAATTTCGAACAACGGCTTTCCGAGGACGAAAGGTTTCCCCTATTCCCCCGCCGACCCGCATCGACGCATCACCAACAGCTTTATCAAATTAAATACGTGGACATTTTTTCTTTTTTTTTTTTTTTATATAAATCTCGGGCGAAAAAATTATTTCTACTCGGCAGTAAAATAATAGTTTTTCTTTGATATTATTCCAAAGGTGAAATATTAAATTTTGTGTTTGGCGGCCGCCTTTGCCGAAAGCGTAACGCGATGAAATTGCCATCACAATGACGGGGAGGGGGGGGGGAGAAAAAGCGCTGCAAAGTTCGGGAACCAAATAAATAATAATTCGACGAGATGTTCGCCGTCGTTTTCGAAAATTAGCCTTTTTCTTTTTTTCTTTCAAAAGAAACCTCCCGCGCTCGGGACAAACGAGCATTTTTACACGGTTTGAAGAGCGGAGAAATCGAGTCGCCTGCAACTGCACGGGACCCCTGACGTTCCGTTGAAAACCTTATTCCTCTCGCAACGATTTCGTGTCGCCGCGCTCTCTCGACAACCCCTCGACGGTAAATAAAAAGTGCATCGCATAATATACTCGTATTATGTGAATGGCAATAACATTATAATTATCATCTCCGACTAGTTTGTTGATAATATTGTCCGACGCGGTATTATTATAATAGCGTCGAACGGCAGGCACTCGGTAACCGTTATTTATGAGTTCGCGACTATGAAATTATTACGCGGCCGTTATTGTGTATGAAAATACATTATAGACGGACGTCTGGAAACGATCCAAATTGTCGCCGCAGGTAAAATGCGGCGAGCGCGGAACATAATATTCCGTTTGCGAACGAAACGTCGGATAGTGAAGTTTTGCGTTAATTACGCGGTGCGACAGAATGAAAAAAAATATACTCCATATCATGTTAAACGAATAAACAAAAAAAAAATCGTGTGCGCAATAATATGTGGTCGTGTTTTTTTTTTTTTTTTTATGAGGTCGTACGTCGTTATACCGCCGGTGCGTTTCATAGAAATTACGACGTTTACACTGTTTATAATGCGTATTATATTATTACGTACGCAATAGACGTGTAGCAGTGCGGTCTGAGCGCGTTTTGTTTTTTTTTTTTTTTTTTGTCTACGGATATATAATAATAATTATAATAATTTTCACCATGATAATAATTCCCGTTCAAACGATTCGTTTCGTTCAAAGAAAGAGAAAAAATGCTCGTTTTGCGCGTTATCATTTTACTATTTATAGGTAACGTATGAAATTACCGTCGTATACTCGAGGCTATGAAATGTACAGTGCCGCGCTATATTTTCGTTTGTTCTCGTCAAAACGATCGCAGTATACATATTATATTTTAATTACGAGTGTTTACCATTTCTGAACGGCCATCGGATTTTCACTCGTTAGATTCGTGTTTCATGGTAGCTGTCGTCGTCGTCGTCGTCGTCAAATAAACATACACTATTATTACATCTCATAAATAAATTACGATGAAAAATACTTCGTGACCCACATGGACTTATACAATAACGAAAATAACTCCACTTTTTATAAACCACAACGTGAATTCCGCAATGCGCTTTAAATTCGATATTATATACTGTATATTCACTATGTACATATACTCGTAAGTATAGATATTTCAAATTTCACATAATATTCGTTATGAATTATGTTCTTTTTTCTTGCTCTCTTTAATTGTAGAGCTTTTTGCACCAGTACAATTATAACGTAACGATTGTCGATCGGTAATCTGAACGACGACGATAATGAAAAAAGAAAGAAGAATATTTCATTACAAACAGTCGTTTGTATAAATTTACTAGTATTTCAGGAGAAAAAAGCGTATACTATTCACCGATGTCAGAAGAACGACGAGTAGACGACGACGACGAACTCACAAGACTACGCGTGAACTAGAAGTGACTGCGGGGACCGAGTGTGCAGGAAAATCATCTTTATTTTTGCTGTGGATTTATTTTTACCGCAATAACGTAATGTCGCTATCCCACTTTGGATGTTGGTCTCTGCCGCCGTGACGTCACCGCTGGGAAACGCACTAGGATTGTCGCCCGAAAATGCACGAAAAACATATAAAAATAGAAACACTTAACATCGCGAGAAAGCGCGGTATCAAAATAATTTTCCGACCTAGCCGCGCCGTCGTATCGCCGCACCCCGTTGCTGCCGCCGAGACTCTCGAATGTTAACCCGCGTCGGAAAAGAATCCATTAACTCGCGCGGGACGTAAAGTGACTTCCGACACGGTCTTCGCTTCCCCCTCGTCCCCTTATTCTCATTCTCTCTTTCTGTGTGTGTGTGTGTGTGTGTGTACCGACGTTGAATCCTCGAGGCGGCGGTGGGGCAGGAAGAAGGACGATGGGCCACGGACGGGGAACGAACCCTTTACGGGGGGGCAGGGAAAGAGAGGAAATCTACAATGCTCGGGCGGCCGCGCTCGATCGACGTGTAGTTATCACTCACGGCGTCGACCTGCCCATAAAAAGGTCAATCCGTCCCCCCCACTGCCCGCCGGAGCTGATTGAATTCCTCGCGCGCTCCGCAATAACGTCCGATAACTGCTGCGCGGGGATGAGAGAGGACACCACACACATATTTCCGCATTGTATGTCCGGCCAGCGCAGGACTTTATAAATATATATATATACGTGTATATATATATATATATATACGCGCGTGGGCGGCCGGGGAACTTCCGGATCCATCGTCCGGCATAACAATAATCAATTGTTTACGATTCACCGGGTGCGCGCGCGAACGCCCATCCCGCCGCCGACGTCGCCTCCGTGTCCTTCCACTGCCGCCGTGTCCTTCCGCCACCGACGGGTCAGACCCGGACCGGGCCATCGCGACCGACTAATTGTAAGTAACGGTTTAGCGTTTGCGGTTCTTACGGAATCCGATCACGTACGGGACGGCGGCGGCGGCGCCCGCGATTCCTTCCTGCCCTCCCCTGCGCCCGCGGCCCCGTATATAATACGTGCACGAGAAAAACGCTAAAGAAAACACGCCGCCCGTCCCTTATCAGAAATTATGGATATTTCGGTTAAGCTTTATACCGGGGCAGCTGCTGCTGGTATAATAATATTATGTCCGTCTATACTTTCTTTTAACGAACGCCCAGCGCGAAAGCCGTTCCGACGAGCGAAAGGGGTCCGCACAATGATAATGGACGCGGCCGCCACCGCCGCCGCCGACAAACGACTTCCAAAATAGATTATGTTAGCGTTCTTTCTTTTGTGCTGCTGCTGCTGGCGTGGTACGAATATTTTTCGCCGCGACGAGGAGACGAAGGAGAGTTCGGCATGTCGAGGAAACTCGTCGAACGACGACGTTGGATAGAGTTTCGTCGCGTTTTCGGATCGTCATCAATGGCAATGCGGACTCGATTTTTGAGCGTTTAAATGATTTCGCACACGTCGTCGTGACAATGATTATACACAGATATAGTGACGATATTTGCGGAAGACCGATTGATGTTGAAATCGTAAAATCCATTGAATATCGTTTCGGGGAAAATCACGAGTTTATAATTACCCGACGGTTTAAACTCTCGACTTTGAATTTACCGCGTTCGTCGTTCACGTTTATTTCTCGTACGATTTTTTTTCTACATAAAAAAAAATAAAATATATAAAGTTATTATATCGGCTGTTACTGATTATTTTACGATCGTTTCTATTGAGTAGACGTGGCCATACATGAATTTAATTTGATCTCTGGCCGTGTCACTTTTTCAAATTTAAATTAAATAATTATTTTCGACCGTCGTCGTCCAGGGACGATATTTATGACGGAAGTTTTTTTTTTTTTTCATTTCAAACAAAATCTATACCTCGCGCACCGTATATTAACCAATCGCAATTCTTCGACTTATCAATACCGTTGGTTTTTTATTCGAATTCTAAAAATGATCTCCAAGTCGAACCTCGGACACGAGTCGAAGAAATATATCCGTTTCCTTTGAACTCTGACCCGCCCGAGTCCTACTACTGTTTACGTGCACGGAGAGAATTTCCATTGTATTCTACTCTTCTTCTTCTTTTTTTTTTTTTTCTTTCGCGCTCTCTCCGGCTATATATTATAATAAAATAATATAATAATCCCGACCGTATTTCAGGCGACCCCGGGCCCGCCGCGCGTTATTGCACGACCCGAGACCGTACGGAGGCGAGCGTATACATTATTTTAGGTATACACGTAAAAACACACGTACGGAGATCGCGATTTGTGACCGGCTCAAGGCGGTTTTACGCCGCGCGCCGTCCGTCTTTTTTTATAAACCGCGTGTAATGGGCACACAGCTCGTCGGCCGCGGCCCCTTCCCCGCCGACCGGACAACATTTATCGCGTTATCCGCCGCCGCCGGGCGCCCGCGACGAGTAATAATTTCCGCGCGCTCTCTGCAAAGGTCGAGGGGAGAAATAATAATAATAACAATAATAGTATAATATGTCCCCGGTACGCGCGCGGTCAACGGCTGCGACGACGACGACGACTAATCCGACGGTTTTTATTTTTCGGTCGCCGTAAATCAAACTTCTTCTCCGCCATAGTCCTGCGGATATCCCCTGCTTTCGTCCTGTTTTTTTTTCCGCAATATTTTCACTCGTTCGCCGCCGCCGCCGCCGCCGCGCGTATATAATTAAACGGCCATTATTTCGCCCGCGTAATATGTACACACACGCGCGTAAAACAAACACGACGTATGTACGAGAGAGAGAGAGAGAGAGAGAGCATAACTTTCAATAATCACGTTTCCCCCTCCTCCTCCTGTCTGTTCGATGTAATTGAAGATCGGAGATATTGTTTTAGTCATCGTTTCTCGGGTTAATAAATATTCGACGTTTTCGATCGGAAAAAAAAATTATTAATTTAGTATCGGCACCGCGATCTACAATAAAAAAAAAAAAAAAAAAACGCTAGAAAATATACGGTCGTCGAGTGTGTTATACGTACCGGCGACCTCTACGGCCGTGGGTTTTAATTCGATTCGATTTCAACACGTCATTAGACACGTCGACGACCACGCGATTTTCGCGAGTTTTTTCAGTTTCCTAGAATTTTCAGTTCGAAAACGACCGTTCAAAATCATCGGTAGAAAACGGCGAGAAATACTTGCGCAATGCTCATTGATTTATCAGACGTACTCGCGACGCCGCAGCAATAATTATCGCGCGGAAAAACGCGTTTCGGTGACCGCGCGCACTTACGCACATATCCAACGGTATTAAGACGTATTCTCGTCAATTCGATTTCGAACAAGATGTTTAATAAACAACGTCTTGTTTTTAAGGTGCGTCCAATCGACTATGCGTTTCGCCACAATATATTTTAATACACAACACTAGCAATATTAGTATAAGAGTGAGTTTTCGTAAATTCGCTTGCTTTTCCGCCATTTTTTTATCGACGAGAACTGTCCGTCAAAAAAAATATGGAAATATTTTTTAACGAAACTCGCGAAACATAATAAAAAGCGTTCAATAATAATAATATTGTATAGGTACTTCACAATGCGTTTGCTAGAAGCAAAATTTAAAAAAAAAAAAAAAAGCGTAATTTTTTTTCCATTTATTCCCAAAAAATATGTATGTCGTCGTATTTACGATAAATAAAAATGTAATTTTCGTCTGTAATTTAATGTAATATTAAAGAAATTCGTTTTAATATTTTAGAGCATTTTTTCACCAACGTTTCTAACGCACCAAAACACATACCGACCTCGATACTACTATACTCGAAACCATCGCGTCATCGCGGTTCCGATTTCAGTGATTACATTATCCCGTCGGTCTTTTTAAGACGACGACGCTGCCGGCAACGATCTACGAGCAACGCGTTGATTTTGTCAGATCGTTTTGTCTTTTTCGTTGCATACGCGCCGTCCTTTTTGGCGAACAATAAAATATTGTTTTGAACTCATACCTGTAAATACAATTACTGTACGTTAATAAAAAAAAAAAAATGAAATAAAATGAAATCGTTCCGTCCGCGGAGGTATTTCTTTTTTAATCGTTAAATTCCGAATATTATACGTACATACTTTTTTATGTGGTAATCAAATCTTATTTTTGATCGCGTTTCCGGTACGTGTACGATTTTTTTTTTTTTTTAAAGAAACAACTTTCTGGTTGAATTTTACAAAGATAATAATCGATACATCATCATTTATATTATACGCTTCTTTTGTATAACAGCCGTGCATTATTCCTCCGAGAACGACGTCAACAGATAATTCGGAATACCTTTGTGAAAAGTCATCAAACCCAAAAGCTTTAGAAAACGCATTAAAAAAAAAAATAAAAAAATACCATCAAAGGAGAATATTAATCTTAAATTTAATCAAATAAAATTAGTGAAGAGTAAAACACAAAAAGAGAAAATATTGTTCATTAATATTACATGGAAATGACAACTTATTACGAAAAGTTTACACAAGTCCAAACAACGGTTGAAACAGTTTTGTTGACAAAATTAATATTAATTTTTTTTTAATAAACAATTCGGTAATAAAGTTTATCAAACAAACGAAATGAAAAAAAAAAAACAATATATATAACATATATTATGTACAATTGTACAATTGAACGCAGTGAACAAAAAAAAAAAAAACGAACGTTCAAAGAATAAAAGTTAATTATACGATAGTAGATAGTTACATCTCTATAATTGAATAATCGTTTTTACGTTTTTAAAACAAACAAATACCAGTAGTAATAAGACAATGCATTTCAATTAAAGTGTATACAAAATACATATTTATTATACCGAGCAGTAAACGAGAAAAAAAAAAAACAACCAAAACAAATAATATAATTAACTAACGAAAATATGTACACAGCGGAGTATACGTTTTGAAACGAGTTTACCGTGTAATACAATTTCGTTTCATAACACGTTTTAGTTTGGAAAAAAAAAAAAAAGAAACGTTTTCACGCACATTATTTTTGCGTATACGTTTTTATTGCGAATATTATTATTATATACATTAGATATTAAAAAGAGATCAACGAAATTAAATTTTGGTGTTTTTTTTTTTATTTTTTTTATTTAAAGCGGACGAATATTATTATCCTGAAGAAAATTACAACACCTAATGTTGTTTTGATTTTTTTAAAACATCTGATATATATATATATATATCGTATAGTATATACATTGTTATTTCGGTCGACGGTATTAAACGCGATTATTATTATTTAGTTATTGCTATAAATTCTGGTTTATGGTTTCATTAGTTTTTATTGATTACTTTTTACCGCCTTTAATAAACCAAAGTATAAACCGATCGTATTATATTATATTATATAGGCCTGTTTAATTTTTATGAACTGATATCGTCTTCGCGTCGACCACGCCGAAATGGGTTTAACAATAATTATTAAAACGTTGATGTTTATTGCAAATCATTGTCTCTTTGTGAAACGACGATGTTCCTTTCGACCGACTGACGCAGTTGCGAAACGATAATTAGTGAAATTATATTCAAACGCCGCGTCATATCGAGACGAGACGAAATAATTAATGTACTCGGAACTATAATAGAAAATAATTAGACGGAATTTGAATTTCCGGAGTTCGTATTGGCCTGTTGAAGGGCAAACGAATAATGGACAACGGTCGATATCGAATGTCGAGTTGAATTTGATTTCGTTGACGTCCGTATTTCGTTCGTAAAATTTGATAAAAAAAAAATAAAAAAATACTACAGAGAAAATACATTCTTCGAGACATGACATTAGGTCTCTCCTCTCGGGGCCGAAACACTCTCAGACCAACCCTTGTAATATGAACAGCGTGCTCGCGCGATAATTTCTGGATTCTCTCGCTACCAGACGCGTGTACTGCCGACGTAATACTTATTGTGTTTTATGTCTAAACTTGCAAACGGCTCGACGTCTAGTCCTGAATTATTACGATTTTTAAATTTTCATGTTCCTCGACGTAAGTCACCGTCTCGCGGTCCTGATAGTATTTTGAAAAACGCGTGGAAAACGATTGTTTGACGTGATAATTACTTTGTGTCGTACTGTAAACCATTGTTTTTCGACCATTCAATGAATATTTTTGTTGAAAAACGTGTTGGTTCGTGTTGTGATTTGACGTGACATTTTTCTCATTTCTATTATTATATATTCTTACTCGAACAAATAATAATATAATATACATTGTTATATCGACCAACGTGTTTAGCTCTATAAATCCTTTTTATTTTTGTATTACTCGTATACGTCGGAAACGATCGTTCAAAATCTAAGATTAAATTCGTATTACCACCGCACAGTACTCGAGTCCTCGCGGGCGTATATTCGCAAACAAACAAATAATAGTGTTTAGAGGAAGTGTTTCGACGGAAGAGCGTCGTCGTCGTCGAAATCATCACACGCGGTCGTGTTCGTCGTATGTAATATGTTCGTTTTCACTCCGTCGTCGTTTTGGCAACCGAATCACTCGGTTTTTTTCTCTCTGTTCCCGTTCTACGGGAAACGCGTTCGAAAACTGTGCGGTTTTTTTTCACGTCAGACGATCGCGCGCTTCAAACGTTGTCTTCGATCGCCATGGGAATCCATACGCCGCGCCGTCGCGTGTACGATTACCCCGGTACAGTAATGCGTGTTAATGAAAACAAATGTGACGCGAAAAAAACGAGTTTCACTGACGTAGATCATCGTATTATCGACGTTCCGTTCGTCGGATTTCTAGATCTCGGTTAAAACGATAAGACGAAAACGAAAAATCACCACGTCGTCGCGTCCAGCAAAATATCGACAATAGACGGCGCGTTTCCCGAGACACTTTCTCCATATGATATTATTACTGTACGGTCGTGTCTCCTATTTTTTTTCCCCTTCATTTTTTCGCTCTGGGGTGTTTTTCTCTCTCGCTCGGAGAAAAAAATTCCACAATAAAACTCCGAGAAAACTTTGAAAATTTCCACGCGCCGACCGGAACACCGTCTCTCCGTAGTCTCGGCGTGAGTGAAATCTTTTTAGAAACGCCTCTCACAAAAGGACTGTGCGTTATTATAATATTATACGCGCGGTACATTGTGATCGCGGAGAGAAACAAAAAAAAAAAACCCACCCCGTCGTCGCCTCGTCGTCGAATCGACCGCACGCTCGCTTCGTTCCGAGCATCTAAAAGTTTGGCTTTGAAAATCACTCGAAAAACGGGAATAATAGTGTCGTGGGGAGACGGGGGTGGTCTGATTGTGACCTACCGCTATTTATTTATTTATTTATTTATCTCGCGATATCGTGTACAAACTACCGGGCAAATAAACGACGATGATACACGTCCGTGTAATACACATAGTGTAAATAACATGAAAAAATTTACCTCGTATTGTTTCCGATTTAAAAAAAAATTTGTTGTCCGTATATTATTGTTAACTAAGGTGTTATATATTTTTACGATTATATTTCCTTCGCGTCCGCAATGCGTATTCTCTTCGCCCGTCTTCGTTCGACCGGTCCTTTTGAAAACCACACTGAAAAAAAAAAAAAAAACCATCGTTGAATACATATTATTTAAACGAAGCTCAAGATGACGTCACGAAGAAAGCACGACAATTGCTCATACACGTTCGCAACGCTCTACTACTGTACCAATACGCGTACTGTAGTGTAATCGTAGAAATCCGTTCGTCGTGCGTCGCGATTGCCAATAGAAAACGTCAAAAGGATTGCGCGAAATCTGGCGTTTGTCTCACACGAACGTTTAAATAACTCGGCGGCGACGGGTGTGTAGAAAAATCCAAAGAAAAATTGATTAAAACTAGTGCGTTCGAAAAGCCAAAGGATCCAAGTCGCTATTATTGTTTTGATATTATTATGCCAGTCGAGTGACACGGTCGTGCGAACGCGTGATATACTGTTGAAACTCGTTTTATGACGCGACCGATGCGTTTCTGTTTCGTTTTGTTTTTTCGCGAAAACCTGGTTTGTTATTAAATTTAATATTTATCTTGTCGAATTGAAATGGCTAATGGAAAAAGAGGAAAAATAATAATATAAAGTAAGTAATGGTTTAAAAACAGCCCGCAAACATTTTTGCACCGACGCGTTATTAAAAAGAACCGAGATATGACGCGCCCGATGGCTAAACTTTTTTATGCGGCAGAGGTGTAGATTTGAACGCGGGGGATATTACATTTTTTTTTTTCCGCGAGAGATCGTTTTCGAAAACGTACGCGGTTTCAATTATCATAATATTCGCCTATATAGGTATTCGGTTGAACGAGGAGACCGAGACGGCGCGGCGGCGGCGCTGCAGACGCGGTCGAAATGTAAAAAGCGTATCATTGTCATACTTCGCGCGTAAACAAATATCGACGGCTGTTCACAATGGCGCTCTCCGTCGGCATACCCGACTATTATAAAAACGCGCACGAAACGATCTCTCCGCGGCATTTAAATTATTAAATACCTAAACGAACCGCGCCGATTTCGTTTGTCGGGATCATTATGATGATGAAAATATAGGCGCGATGTGATAATATAATAATATAGTATTTCCCTTCTCGCGTTTTTTTCTTTTTTTTTATATATAATCGTGTGAACACAATAGGGTTTTAGGAAATGATTTTCGGAATTGAAATTTACAATTTAAACGGTATATACGTTATGAATAATACGACTCGTACGGGAATTCGAGCGTCTTCGACGAAGAAAAAAGAAAAATGGAAAAAACAATCTGTAGGACGTTCGTTCGTTCCGAGAAATAATAATATAATAAAATATGACGCCTACGGATCGAATCCCAGTGTATAGTGAAGACTGGAAAAATTAGCGCGTCGCGGGATTTTCGATGTTTTCGATCAGGGTTCGTTGGGCGGAGAAAAAATGATAAAAACGATATACACGCGTGGCGTGTAAACGTGGGCGAGAGAAAACAACTTTGTACCGACTCGCTTGCCAACGAAACGCATTCGCGTAAGACCTCCGCGTTAAATCCCGTCGCTAAAATCATAACCGACTACCACAAAACATCTCACAAAGTTCTAAGAATCGCAACTATAGAATCACTCGTCGAGTTAGAATAATTAATGTCGAGATTTGAATTTCGTTAAAAAGATACGAAAAAGAAAAGAAAAGGTTTGTGGTTTTTTTTTTCCCCCTCGCTCGTCGTGCGTGTTGAAAATGTTGATTTCGAACGAATTTACCACTACATTTGTCAGGGGTTTCTGTTACTCCGCGCGCCGCGAAAATACGTCGTTACAACAATATACGTACCAGTTATCGTGACAGTGAAATGTGACTTTCTTTTAAACGTCATATATATTATTATAATATCATTACACGTAAATAATATATTTTATTATATTCGTTCGTCTGCGGCTTTAATCTTATATTTTTTTTTTTTCGTACGCATGTGTAATACATGTTGTAATAATATAACGCATTCAATAACTGTCATAATATTATTATCTAGAGCGTTACGCCCGCGCCGCCCCGACGACAACGCGTTATTTATTTATTTATCATTTTTTTTTTTTTTTTTTTTTTTATTGCCAATTATTCTAGCTTTAGTTCGGTTGTAATTCGATTTATGCGCTCGCGAACCGCCGACAAAAGAATCTCGCATTGCCGCACCACAGCAGTTCGCATGATAATAGAACAGTCGTATTGCGGGTTCCGCGTCTTTTGCGCTCGATGTGCTATTTTTTTTTTTTTCAAACCAATCTCGAAAAATAATTCCCATCGGTTTATGAGTTTTAGACGTGGATTATTTCGCGTGCAAATATCAAGAGCACGCCGCCGCATCGGCCGGGCGAAAAAAAAATTATTTTTCCAAAACTTTTATTCATTTCCAACGCCCGACATCATGCCTACTACTGAATTATTATCTTTTGTTCGTAAAATTATTAATTTTACGTGTAAAATCAATGTTCGAGTGGATCAAAATATTCGAGTGAACGTTTCGAGTAAATTTAAAATTATGAAATTATATTGTCGCGTCGTGAAGAATAATCTAAAACCAAAAATTACGAAACAATTAGTCAACACATTTTATTTGTCACTAATATTTGTCGCGAGCAACTGATTTACGATTTTTACTAAACATTTTTATATCAATATTTTATTCTTTCAAAAGTTAAAATCAAATAATGTTTTTTTTTTTCTTCTTTTTAAACTTCTACGACGTATTATTCGCTACGAAGTGACGGGAGTTTTTTTTTTTTTTTTTTGCGAATCGAGACGATCGAAAATCAAATAATATATGGTAACCAATCAAGTATTTGAAAGTGTTATGGAACGCGGAATAGAGTGCGGAATGAGCGGCGGAATACCCCGCTAAACGTTGGCGCACTTTAATCCGCTTAAAGCTATTTCTGCTCAACTAAACTTTATAAATACTTATGAATATAATAATAATCGTAAAATGTTGGTTCAATATCAAATTTTTACACACAGACCTAAACATTATGCTCGAGAATATTTATCGCAATAACCGTTAACGACTTAAAAAACCGTACACGCCGGTCACGGTGACGTTTTTTTGTTGTTTTTTTTTTTTTTTAAATTGTCGGATTTTGACTCCGGTAAACCGTTTTCGGTGGACCATCGGTGCTCGGAAAATAAAAAAACACAATACAATTATGAATATAAATGTCGGTAATAATTACGGAAATCGTAATGTATTTGGTCCGGCGACGTGCCGAGTTTGATTACTTGGTACAGCGATGTGTGTTGGTCGACACTGGAAAGCGGATTTCAACTCGATCTCCACGTAGCACGGCACTTTTTATAGGAAATTCAAAGGGCATCGGTGTGCTGAACGTTGGCCGATCAATGATATTTCGATAACACGTAAAACGAAAAAACAATCAACGATGAAAGATTATTATTAATTTTAGAGTCGAATATTATGGTTTATATTTTTTGATTATTGTTGTAACATATTATATGCGAAATAAAATAATATTAAATATAATATACCACCTCGGAGCAGCTCAATCGTTTGAATCATTATTTCTCTTAGCAATATAATGTTACGCAGCATTTTCATAATTCCACACGACTCGATGGAATATAAAATAACAACGTACCACCTACGTATGTTGTGGGACACGGTCTTTTATACTTCTACGTATCTTTATTATTTATTTGTTCAACACCGGGTCACCCCCCGACCCTTAAATAGGGGTGGCGTTTTCTAAGTGCTTCGGGGCGCCAAAATTCTAAATACAGCCCGAGGCTGTTTCGATATTATTTATAGCACGACTCGGAGCTGCGGGCTCGGGGGCCGGCGTATTTCCAGTCGCCCCGCAGAGTAATTTTTCAGACGGCCGGCGCCACGACCCGTACGCGATGACGATTTGTGTGTACTGCGAAATTTTCCGAGTAGGTATTTTTTTTATATATACACGTACATACGTATATACGGGTATTTCGTATTTTTTGTGCGTTTTCAAAACGCGCCAAACTTTCGTACCGCGAGTGTAATACGCGGAACCGCTGCGGGCGCCTTCGCCGTGTAATAACAGTAGCAATAATAAACGATAAATGATAAATAATAATAACGGCAACCGTTATTCCGGAAGAAAAAATTTACAATGTGCGCGGTCGTAATATTTTTCTCGTCGTTGCAATATTACCGTCTCTTTTCGTGTAGTTTTCGGACGGCTACTACACACACATACGTCACGCGGCGGCTATAATAAAACGTATCATGACGATAACGCGTCGACTAGGAAAAACCACGCGCGTTTACTGGATGCTGCAAACGTCGGGTTCGTTATTGCCGGGCGGCATCACTTCGGGGCCCCCTCGCTCAAACCTTATTCCATAGCTTATTATAAAAAATGTCGATTTATCACATTTAATTTTCCGTTTTATAGATTTTTACACGATAACGTCTGTGGCGATCGCCGACCGATTGTTTTTAGATACAGCTAGCCGATAGTTATTAAAACACAAACATATCCCTTTAGCGCGCGCGCGCGCGCCCGTTCGGTAATATTCCGTACCGATGAAATTAACGAAAAAATATTAATCAATACCTCGTCGTGATGCGTTATATGATGTTATATGGCTTCTGGTTGAGCTCGATGTGTTATTACGATGTTTTATTGTGTGCACACGTCTCGCGCGTACGTAATATTAAAATATATTACTGTGATATATTACGCAGGTGCCTCGTATTGTTATTATTACGTTGGCGGGTAGGTGGTACACGTATCGCGCGACGAACCACTTTGTTCGTCCGGTTTCGGAAACATTTTTCACGTCTCGAAATCTCTCGTTATTGCGATTTAATACTAACGTACGTACATGGAGAGATAGATGGAGAGAGAGAGAGAGAAATAAACCTTCGGCATTGTACGAATGATTTTGAAAATCGATTTCATTACATTACAATACGGATAATATTCCGTGAACGTATTCCGTTGCGTTTCATGTGTGTGTGTGTGTGTGTGTGTGTGTGTGTGTGTGTGCGAGATAAAAACGTTACAAATGGGAGTTTTTTTTCTTCTTCCTCTTCTTCTTCTTCTTCTCTTTTACTTTGATGAGCCTTTATTGGTCGTGTTGATAAAACGTGAGAAAATTTTTCACGTAGATAATATTCACCGCAGTGTGCCGTGTACCCCATTCTTCATGTTTCTTCTCCGTGTCGCGACTACTATAACAGCAATACTGTGACGGCTTTATTTTTTCACCTCCCGCTCCAATGTCTGAAAAATACACGTTCTTCTATAAACGCACGACGCGACATTAATGACATTATCGTTTTGCGATAACACCACCACACAATAGGCGCCTACGCGCAAAACATTACGCGTTTGCGTTCCTTATAAACTTGTTGATTAAATTATTAATTATTATCTACGTTCGCCATTCGGCTGCACCCCTTCGAAACACGTCGTGATCCGGTTACTCGCGTCTGACGCACACTCAAAATAATATTAAGCTTGTTTTATTGAATTTCGGTCGGTTATTAAATACAGTTCGACCAGATTACCTAATTTCATCGATTTTATCTTCGTCGATTAAAAAACACACACCGCGGCGTGATTATTACGATGACAGAGAGTTTGCGGACGATTTAGAAAACGCACGTGTCGTCGACTGTAGTCGACGTCACGTCGTCATTATTTTGAATTAAAAACGGAGAAAGAGAGGGATAAAATATAAAATATCAAAAGTGAATTGATAACGGCGACGGCGGCGGAAGGAAGTAGTCGAGAAAAGTGCGGACTTTTCTTTTCCCGTTTTCCGTCGTTATGGTGTGGTGTCCTTCATACTTTTTTCGCTACCGAGAAAGTCAGCTATATAATATAATCGTATGTATAATTTATATATATATATAAATGTATATGTGCACGTCAAACTTCCGGCGAAACGACGAAATGCACCTTGTTCCGCGATCGAACAAAGCGAAATAACGCGCGATTTGTTAAACAAATACAGAAGAAAACCTAAGCGCCCGTTTCGTGGAGACTCTTGCGAAAACGCAAAACGACGTATTTCGATCCGCCCCGACCGCCGAAATTATAGCGCGCCAGACGTCCGAGTTGTTGCGATAACCCCGCGGCGCGGCGTTCACGTATCGTGATATAAACGCAGAATTAACCGATCAGACGCCCGTCGAAATATAATCTCGCTAATGGACGAGTTCGCTGAAAACTATAATATATATTATTATGACGTCGTCTCGTATTGTGTTTATATTTTCAGAGCGCCTACGCGATCTATATATATATATATATAATATATATACGTAATTCCGCAACGTTACGGCCGTATAATATCGTATTTTTCCTCCGACAGACTCGTACGTTTTAGGGTATCAATAAAAAGTTTATAGAACGGGGCGAGGACTGAATCCATCCAGATCTAGTCGTCGGGGCGCGCGGGTACCTATATAATGACGACGGATACGTTTACGCGGTCGAGTATATAAAAAAAAAAAAAAAACGGGCGCGCGTTATTATTACGTGCGTTTGTGTGTGTGTGTGCGTGTGTGCTTTCGGTATGTATACATAATAATATTGTAATACGTGCGCGCGCGCGCGTGCGTATTGATTATTCATCGCGAACTTTTTGGCTTTTAGGACCGAGTAAAATCTTGCGGTGAAATTACTTTTTACGAAACAGGTAAAAACATATATTTATTTTTATTATGAAAGAAAATAAATGTCCGCCCGCCGCCGCCGCCGCCGCCGCCGCCATCGCAGCCTCGCGCGCGTATACGTACTACGTGTGTGTGTGTGCTGCGTGCTATGTGTACGTATATATACCGCGCTCGCGTATTGGTGTTTTCGCGTTACTGCCGAATACATCCGACCATAATTCACGAGCGCGCGTGTATATTGTTAGATAATAAAAAAAATACATAAACGAATTTTATTTTAGCTCGCATAAAAAAAAAAAAAAAAAATTTGTTTGAAAAATATCGAACCATGAATCACTCGCCCCGTCCTCGTAGTTCCTTTTCGCGTCTATACAATGTATACGTATAGCGCGCTCGTGAAAAAATGTGTCGGTTTTTAATCAAAATAAAATCTCACGCCCGTCGGAAAAAAACGCTCGTGACGTATACCGCTTTGCGTACGAGCAAATCGAGCAAATCGAGCTCGATTTCGGAATGACATCGCCGTGCAATCGTCCGGGGGGGGTCGCTTCGTTTTGTCGTCCGCCGACGTACCAACACCACGTGTACGTGACGCCAACCGAAATCGGGCCGCCGAACTTTGACTCACGCGAAATTCAAACTATCGCCGACGTCTCGCGAGTTTTCAGCGTGCCCGCGGTTTTCCGCACATTTTAACCCGTCTCTCGTGATGAGAGGTCGGCCGAAAAAGAACACTCTCGCTCCGCGGTCATCCCGTCCCGCCAAAGTCGTCCTAGAACTTCGAAACGAGTGTCTAACAGCTCGGTTAATTTACTAGGATTTCCGACTCGTCGTCGTTCAAATATACTCTGATAATTAAGATGTGTTTACATAACATTTATGTATTTAAATAGTTTTTTTTTTATCAAAACACATCACACTTACGGTGCGTGTATTCAACTCAAATGTTATAGTATCGATACTTATACTTGAGTCGACGCCCGTACCGAGGTACAAGAAGGAAGCTTCTTAAAACATTTGAAAACGATTCTAAATCGTTTGACGTGGATTTCAAGAGTGATTACTCGAAAACGTGTTCAGCCGTACGAAAAAACGCCGCATTGGCATCGACCTTGACTAGGTACCTATAAAATTATATGAACTCTTGCGTACAAATCGGGACCCGCGTTAAAAATTATCCCGAAAACAAAAAAACACTCTAAATACTACCTATAGGATTTTCGTTACAGAGGCGAAACAATTTCTTATTGGTATTATTTTCTGTTATAAATCTGTTGTATCCGATGTCCGCTTCAACAAAAACGATAACGTGTCCTGTAGATAATAATATACAGTGGTCGTCGTCAAAACACACGCACGCACACACCGCTATAAACCGAGCGAGCCGTTTAGGATACATCGTGCACTCGGCGCGGCGAGTGACAAATCACGTCGGGCATATTATGGTGTAACAACAGCGACAACACTAATAACACACGCGTGTTACGCCGTTACACGGTATAATTTAATACGCGCATTATAATGGTATTATTATAACGTATAGGTTTAGGTTTAAGTGCGTGCGCGGAACCGGTCGTCGTCGTGTATACATTATTATCGTACACATTCAATCTCCGCCGCCGCGTTTTTTTCTTCCCCCTTTACTCCCTCCTGTCACGGCATTTACGGTGTACTCTGCGCGATATACTTGTATACGTATACGTATATACAAATACATGCGCGCGCGCGGTAAGTTATATACGCGTACACGTTAATGCAACTCTGGGGAGTCGTCATCGTCGTCGTACACACAGCCGTATCAGCTAGGTATACGCGTGTACACGATATACGTAATATACGCGTCGTGTTTATGTAAGTAATTCAAGTCTGCCGTCCTCCCTCCGTCCCGGTAAAAACACAAGCGCGCGCGCGCATTATTATACCAGTATAGATACACGTGAAAAGAACAGATAATAATAATAATAATAATAATGACGAAAATGTGCGCACGCGAGAGGGGCAGAGAAATAATATCGCGCGGAGAGCGAGCAGTGTATACGACGTATACCGTATACGCGAGCAGGTGGCACGCTTATTATCGTAATAATAATAATACGTATATCGACGAGAGCGCAAAGGGCCCACGAAAAAAAAACGTCACGAGTCGAGTGGAGAGAATTATTTCAAGCTCGCGAGCTTCGGACACGGTCGCACGCGACCGTAAAAATATTGCACCGCGCGCCAGCGATTGTGGACGCGGGCCGTTTTTAATTTCGAGCGGAGCGTTTTACTCGAGGAGGCGCTGCTAATGGGCGGGGGGCGATTTCACTGCGAATTTCATTTTCGCATTGTTCGCAACGCACTGCGACGAAACGTATAATTGCGTACGGTAGAAAATAATTTAAAACAATACACGCACTACGAGTAATATTACAGAATCGCGCAGTGGGCGTGATATTTACGGATACGGTACGAGTAGTATTTTTCCGTAATTGTTTTACGGTGAATATTTGAAATCATATTCGGGCGTGTGATTTCTATTTTCAGTAGATACGACATGATCTAGTTTAGGGTTGAATTGATTTTTTTTTTCTTTTACTTTATAAATGCCCGAATGTAGAAAAAATTTAACCATTTACTTTTTTTTCGAGTGAAAAAAGCTCGAAAAACACTGCACTGCACCACTATATCGCATATAATATTATGTTGCACAAAGATTCGAAATCGAGGGCTTGAAATAATAATCTCGACGGAACGTTCGAAATGGTGGCGGTGTCGTAGTAAACGCAATAACTGTGCGGTAAAAACGATTTTGATAATATCCAATCTACCATGTTGTACATTAAATCGTGATAATATATCGAATTAAACAATAAAGGTAACATATTTTTATGTTTTAAGGTAGACAATCTAATACCGATGGCCACACTATCTCTTTGAACGTACCTGCTATTGGCAGTAATGAATGACGGCCAGTAAATATATTACCATTGGAAAGGTAATCTAATTTACACTAATTTATTAACCAGCCGATATAACTGCCGGGTACGCTCGCCCTCTCCAATAAACTTGCTCTTTCTTTAATTCTGAAACCACTTATTCGATTTTTAATCGTGATAATTTAAAATTTCCGTTCAGACTAGTACAAAAATAGTTATTTTTCAAATACAAATGTCGACTAAAAGTGTGACCGTTAATATATATTAAAAAGAAAAAGTTAATAGTTAAAGAGATATTTCTAAGGGGCTAACTATTAACGTATGATATCCTAATGTTTGGATTGTTAAAAAAGACTAAGCTGGTCAAACGACAACAAAAAATAAATACAATTTTGAAGAACATATATTTTTTTACTAGTTTCTAATTTTTCTTTTTACTTCGTGTGCAAGTCGATGTTCTTCGTCTTTGACGTCCTTTTTAAACAAAGCAATTGTCCCGTATTTTCGACGAATTCAGAAAATTATTCTAGTATTTATTGCACACCGTAAACACGCGCTCTGTCGGGTAGACCCGATAATATCACGCGGTGATTTTCAGAAACGGATAACATATTACACTTTGATGAAATACTTTTCGCGCGAGTTTCTAAGCGTTCAGAAAAAAATCTCGTCTCACGACCGTTTATATAAATAGATATTTTTAAGCAATTTTGTTTTTATCGATTGAAAACGTTATATGCGCGAGGCTTTACACTTAGCCATTTTACACGGTACTAAAAAAAAAAGAAAAAAGAAAGGATTTGGCCAGCCAATTTTCTTTTGATTAAAGTTTGAAATACGGCTGAACTGATTGTGTATTTACAGAGATAGGCCACATTTGTTATTTTTACATTCGAACAACAAAATCCAAAGTCGACCGGCTCATCGAGCTTATCTCGCAGGTCGTTTCATAGGCCGCCTACGCGTTCCGTTTGAAACGTGGCTCTCGCGTAGTGATGATGCTTCTGAACAAACACGCCATCGGGTTTCCGAGTATACAACGTTTGAAAGTTATTGCTAATGATCAAAATGGAATAAAAATCACGTAGACAACCGACTCGGCGGGCCAGCACTTCGACATGACACGGTATGATATTCAATCGTTGCGAAGTGGTCGTGCGATGGGGGAATAGTAATTTTAATTTTTAAAAATGTCTTCCAACTGCGGCATAACGATTTACATAACTATCTGAACACTGGTTTCCTAATATTTACTATCCTGTGGTCCTACATTCCCTACATGGATATTGCGAATTGTATGCAACGTTTAAATTAATCGCAAAAAGTAACGTAACAAAACACGGTCGAGCCCACATAATATAAATGATTCGAGGGTGAATTATTACCGAATATAATAGAGTAAAGACGATAATTTCATTTATAATGTAGATTCGTGATTACCCAAGAAATTATTTCTAAACGGAGTGCAGTTCCCTCAAAACTCGGAGCATTGTGACTTTGCCACCACGCGGTCAGTTCGAATGCAAATCGTACACACATGAATAATTTATAATTCGTACATATACATATCGGACATATTTTAATAAAACAAATTTTAACCGTCTGCCTAACGTTCGAATTTATTTAAAATTTATTTATCACAAAAGTTATCGTGTTATTATTGTCATGAATGTCAAACGCGTTTGATACGAAATACATTATAGCTCGGTGTGTATGCCTATCGTTTAATAATATAGAATATGAGAATAAATAATTAAACTACAACATCACTCGAGTCGTATGACGATGGGCCGTTTTACATTTTTCTAGTTGAAGTACGTTTTACGCGTTGCCGCAATCGGATTGATAAAGTTTAGAGTTTATACAGATTAAATCAAATATAGACACCTTAGCGTTAGTCAATAAACAATAGTCGACCGGTCGAATAGAATTCGAACAAACAAATATGTACGGAAAATGAACGCGTGTCCTATAATCAATAGCGTTCTGTAAATTCTTTCTTTGTTTTAGAATATTCAAAGGTATTTCTATACTCTTGATATATTCCGGAGGTGAGTGGGTGCAAAAATACGCCTTTTCCCTACCGAGAACCGTTCGGGGGGAGCGAGGGACTTTTTAAATTCATGTCATCGCGTATTAACCCGTAGATACCCTCGTTCTCTTCGCAGAAAAATACGCTGTCGTTGGCGGTCGGCACTAACCGCGCGTGTCGGAGCGGAGCGGCGGCGGCGGAATAACAATAATAATTGTGAAACGCCGCGCGTTTCTAGACGAGAGACGGCCGGACACATACTACAACGGAGAATATGAAACGTATTACGGTCAACCTCTATTATTTAATGATAAAGTACAAAACTTTTCGTGAAACGAGTTGTTTTGGGAAACCGCGAAATCTTCATTTCAAAACGTTTCTACTTAACGAACTGATTTCGCACATTTATTATAAACTAAATTTACAACTATACGTATTGAAAACCACACGCGCTCGTCGAACCGACTTCGGTGCGATATTGTGTGCCCGTAACTATATAGTTGAATTCCATTTCTTACGATTATGTCGTCGACGGAAACGTGTATTTTTCTCTCGACAATAAAAGCACTCTCGTTACAATTTCGTTCGTTACGTATAATATAGTTTGTGCCCCACGTGTTTCGCTGAAACGGAGTCGGTGTGTCGAAAAGAGTAAATTTTCAAACGTCGCGGATTAGATTTTGTCTTTGAGAGCGAAAACGACGACGGTGTGACAAAAAGTAAAAGTCGCGGACGAATTCGGAATTCAACTTAGTCCGCAATAATAATTATCCGCACACTTTTTTTCTTTTTTTTTCTTTCAGAGTAGTTGTAATCGACTCATACCTACTGACATAATTCCGTTAATATAATATAATAACTTTATTCGATAAAAACGAGTGTTTTTTTTTTATTTCAGCCGATCGTAAGAGTTCACAACAACACTATTATGTGTATACACATTTATACCGTGTCCACGTTGTAATACGCCCGTCCATCCTTCCATCCGCGCGCGCGCGCGCGCGCGTGTGTGTGTCGTTTCACCACTTTACAAGTGTACGCGTGCGTGTTGTTCGGTTTCGCTTTGTGTTTCGTTTGGAAACTAAAACAATGAAAAGCGGGCCGGGGGGAAAAAAAAGAAACATACACAAAATATATACGCGTATAATATTAGATGCATACGTATATATATTATGTGTGTGTTATATACATTATATATTATGTGCGTTGTATACTCGAGCTCCTCATCATATACTGTCCCCCCCGCACAATCGTCGCGACGAAAAACAGACGCACAGGACGGAAACGGCGGAGGCGAAGCTATTGTTTTCGCGTTTCCCGTTGACCCTCGCGTGCGTGCCCGCGTGCCGAGGCGTCGCGGGCGACACGTTTCTGTCTGCTATTCCTCGTGTGTGGCACACAGTCGGGAGCGTAAAAGTTTTACGGCTGTAAAACCGTCGGCGTAAAATCGTCGCCGGACGGCTATAACGCACGCGAGTGAATCGTATAAATCGCGGTCGTCCTTACGATATACATATATATATATAGCACTCGTACATAATATTATTACCTAATAATCCCCTGTCCTTCGGGTCGCGCCACATGTGACACCTGCGCGGCGGTGGCGGCGGTGGCGGCTCCGTCGTCGTCGTCGTCGCTTTTAGTCAGCAGACTGTCGCCGTTTAATCGTGCCCGATATACGCGAAATATTGTAGTACGGTAGGACCTTTTGCTGTTCCGGCATCGCAGCTAGTCCGACAACGGGTCGACGTGAATGAATGACTAGTGGGGTGTTGTCAGAGGTAAAAGTGGGGAAAATTTCGCGGAGGGACCAAATATTAAGCAGCGTTCCTTTACTAAAACTAACAAAACGAAGCCCAAAGCTTTCCTTGAAATAATATTATACTCGTACGCCTACAATGATATATCGATTACAATTACTATATTCATACTCATTGCTATTTAACGGTATGAATACGTAAAACGATTTGTTCCCAAGCAGTTAATGAATTTCAAGATTGGTGTGGAAATAAACAATTATAAGTATACACGAACAAAAATATAATAAATTAATAACGAACGCGTGATTTTATTGTGCTCCTTACGTTCTTTACCCTGCAGTCACGCCGCCGCGCCGTCTAGACATCTCCCAGAGAAAAAATAAAATAACCTCAGCTATAATACCGACGTTTATTTTCCCTCAAACGCCAACGTTTTAACTCAAAAGTATTACAACACGCACAATAAGTCGTAAGAGGTTGATGGCAATAGAATAGTCGAGGAGGAAAATGGAGAAAAAAAAATAGAATAATATCCACTTAATAATGTAAACGAGATGATTATACAAAGGGTGCGAGCCCCTCCCCGAAAAATGCGTCAACGGACAAACCGGAAGAAAAAGAAGTGGACGAAAAAAACGTACTCGACACTATTATAATATAATGTCTAGAACGCACCTTATTACGGAAGACGCGAACGTTTCCATAACACGACTGCGCGCCGCCACCGCTCGCAGTTTAAATAAAAATGCGATTTTATTATTATTATTATTATTCCTAGTTTTTTAAACCTCATAATAAATACATAACGCAGCGGAGCAGCGAACCGCGCACACAACAAAGGCTCTTTGATGGCTTATGCGCGCGGGGAAACACGACGAGCGAAACAATTCAATGATTCGGATTTGTTGTACTGTGTTACTGCGACTTGTTTTATTTTATTTATTTTTTTATTAGCTTTTGCCGTATAATACAGTATTACAGTTCAGCAACCTAACTCGATGTTGTAGAAGTAAAAAAAAAAATAAAAAAACAAAAAAAAAAAAACATAGAAAAATAGGCTGACGCGCTCAAACGGGACCGGTGCCGATATAATATATAGCACGCGAATAAATAAAGCTCAATATTTTTTTAGACTCTATGCAAAGTATGTGGCGGCAATATTATAAGTAACGACTTATATGAACGAGTTTCAGAGAATCCTTTGTGTCGACAGTGATAGACAAAAACGATCGGTTGCGGCCTGTCGATGCCTTTGGAAACTAAACAAGGAGGTTGACGTGTGAATGTGGACGATAGTTACAGGTTTGTCTAGATGACACGCCGAACTGCTGTATCCCTGACGAGACGTAGAAAGTTTCGTCCTGAAGGCCAACAACTAATCTCTAATCAACGTATTGAATCGCGTGTGTCCGCGGTAAAGCTCTCAAACGATAGCATCGAATGCCAGACACGAATTACTCGAATTCTCCAACAACTATTCTATGTAAGGTAGAAATCGTTTATAATAACGACGGTTGCGGTGATATACCGGATTTATTGAACTAGAAACCGGTAAAACTACTATCCTTTGTGGTGTTATTTATGCTAATCTATACTGGCTTTAATGGCCTTTGTATAGGTAATAACATTCGTTTTGGATGAAACAAGCAAAACACAACGCATTACCTTAGATGACACATCAAAAATACACGCGCGGGTGGCCCTATGAAAAATACGAAAAATAATTCGATGTGATTTTATTCGTTAGAGATTTTGTTTTGAATAGAAGACTTATTCAATCACACGGCGTCGACCGAATAGAACACGAATCGTCAGCCGCCACGGTTTATAAGACGTAGGTATTATTGTTGTGTCATAAACAAAAATGTAAATAATACAGTGTTGGACTGTTGGCGACGGAAACGATCGTCGGACGAGGCGAAAACGAGCGAGCGCCCGGGAAATCTCGACGTATGATGGATAATTATCGTCTGGTGACTTTCGATTTTTTTCGTTTTACTCTGTGCCGCCTCGTGCCCTCAGACCGACGGAAAATGCATGCATAGTTCATGGAGTACGCGCCAAAAGCAGCAGCAGCAGCAGCAGCAGAAGCATTCGCGTGTTGGAACGTGTAAGTCATAAATCATATAATAGGGCATGTGCGTGCGTGCGCGCGTACACGTGTGGTTTTCTCGGGTCTTGTGAAAATCACGTTCGCGGGCCGTCGGTGGAGGGGGGGGGGAAGGAGAGAGAGAAATCCTGTCTCGGCGGCGGCGCGCGCGAGAGACGCGAGCAATAAATTACAATACGATTATGCGACGACGACGACGACGGGGTTGAAAAAAAAACCTCCCCGTCGGCGGCGAAAACACGTCGGGACAGGGGGTGACGGCGAGACGCGCGCGTTTGACGATCACGGGGCGCAGAAAAAAAATACGACGAACCGAAAAACAATATCATACGCGGCGTATATTATTATCGTTTATATCATACGACGACGTTGTTTATAAATTCCATTGAACGCGCGGTCGCGCGGAAAAACGAAAAGTTTTCCGCTAAAACGTCGGCGGCACGTCAACTGGCGCGCGCCAGGAATACACGTACACCACACTCGAGGCGTACCGAGACGTATAACGACGACGACGACGACGCGCGAACGGCCGACCACCACCAGGAGTGCGCCGCCGAGGTGGGAAATACGTATAGTAATAATAATAAAAACCGTTGCGGACGGGGAAGGACGCGAGCCGAGGACGAGCGGCGGCGAAGGATCGAGTGCGGCGGCGGCGGCGGCGGACGGGAGGACGCTAATTAATAATACACGACGCGAGTTCCTTACGGTCTACTTCGCGCGTCCGTCTACTGCTCGCGAGTATATTTACGTGTGTTCGTACGGCAATATCACGGCGACGTCCCTCGTGTGTGTGTACGCGCGTGTTCGTACATATTATATTTATACGCGCGAGCATTATGTTATTATATACACGCCGCGGCGGCCGCGTCGTCGAAACAGGTATATATACTGCGGTCGAAATCCCCAGGCGCCGGGCGTCGGAGTTTCGCGGAAGGATAATGTTACGCGTCGTCGTCCTCGTCCTCGTCCTCGCCGCCGCCGCCGCCGCCGCCGCCGTTACGCGCGCGGCCGTGAAATTCGCGTCGACTATACGCTCGCAGAGATGGCGGCGGCGCGGCGGCGTGACTCGAGACTCGCGGACGACGACGACGACGTGGCGAATCATTATTATTTTATCGAAACCGCGCGCAAAGCAATGCGTGGTCTCCTAGAAAAGGAGCGTGCAGCTACTCGGCGGCCGTCTCGAGAGGACGTCCCCGGCCAAACATGTAAATGCACATTCGGTACGAGTGATTTTGTGTGCTCGGCTTAAATATTAACAGTGAAACGGCCCTTCGTCGAACTCGAAGCGAGCCCGCGTGCGTTCTCTCGTCGGTTTTTTACGCCATTTCGATTTCCGCATTCACATACCGCTTCGACGACGGTCGTCGTGAAACTGAACACGCCGCCGACGTTTGACGTTCCGATGATCACACTCGGCGTTAGGTAGGAAACCGAAATAATCGATTCTGACAGATAAAGTTTCCCATCGCTATACCGTTACATGGCGCCGTTTTTCTAGGACATCTAGTAAATCTAGCTTGTGGAAATCTAGCTGTGCTTTCACAATTATTCGTCATACAATTCACGTTAAGCTAAGAGCTGTTTGTATGCTTAATACAGTCGTGTAAAGGAAAAACAAGAAACGTTTTAGATTGATCAGTTGATATTTAGTGTAGCGTAGTGTACGTGGCAAATCTGTCGAAATCGTATAACAACGTGAACGTGGGCTTCGACATTAGAGGGTGGCAGCGCCCTCGATCGATTAAATATAAATTTGTCTGTTCATAGGATTATACAGGCGTAGGTGATCGATGACAAAACTATAGCGACCTGACCTGATGGCGAAATAGTCGAGTGTACCGTTTGCACCTATACAATATAGCCGCACGACCTATATATTATAAGGGATTAGACTACTGTGTGCTATTATATTATGACGAACGCGAAACAAAAAATCATATAAACCGGTAATTTAACGGAAGGAGTAAAAACGCGACATTTTTTAAAGGGACGTCTGAATCTGAATTAAATATTAATAACATTTTACACAATATTCGTGGTTATAAAAAGTTAAATTAAAACAGAGCTTAATTTTATTCATGATCATAAAAACAATATTTAAGCGTATTATTATTATTATTATTATGAGAGTAGTTTTTTTTTTTTACTCTATTAAAACATAATATTTATCTTATTCGTGACCATAATATACTCGTATGTTGTTACATGTATAGTTGTAATTATTATTATTGTTTTATCATTATTAATATTTTACTGTTTTGAAACCCTGCCGAGACTTCATAATACCCGTGTAACCGTGTTTGTTGTTGTTTTTTAAATTTATCGTATTTTCGAAGCGCTCGCAAGACGTCATGCGTGCTGACAACGTTGTACAGTAATATATTAAAGGTATTTGAAAAATATTTACGCTTTATTTTGGGCAATGCGTTTTGAATTCAATTGCATGTAATGTCGTTCATTGACGTGAGCCAGTTTGTAACCGCCGCGCCGTATTGAGTAATATACGTAGTGCGCAAGTATGCCGATTTTTTTAACATTTTAACATATTCAAGAAGTCTTCGATGAATCGGGACCGATTTTCAACGGTAGAGGCCCGCGCGATCGTGTGTTGGCCCTCGGAGGCCTCAATCGGCACCGTCGTTAGTGTGCGAGGCGCCCGGAAATCGTCATCCCTCGTTGCGAACGGGTAATATGGTTTCGTTTCTACGTTGGAAAAAAACACGCGAAATAGAAAGAGACAGAGAGAGGGACGTCGATTCGTCTGTCGTTTCTGCGAATCGCGCAAAACAACCGAGTTCGGCGAACTGCGCGCCTTTAGGATCTTTAGAATTCCGTTTCGAAAGCGCTCCCTCGAGCGGCGCGCGCGACGGCTGCGGCGGCGGCGACGGCCCGTTCCGATCGATGGGCGAAGGGCGAATAGTATAGGTACCGATCGCCGGCACTTTAGACCGCGCGCGCCGGCGACACACAGTCGTCGCAAAGGATTCGTTTGCCAATCGGGTGACATTAATAGAATTACGCGTTACGCGGAAAACGGATGATTGATCGTCAACGTTTGAAACCGATACGGCGGCGGTCGCGTCGTTGGCACCTGAAACGCGCGCTCGGCCCCGCTTCATTCGATTACGTTCCGATATTCATCTGCCGCGATAATATTATTATTTCACCGGTCCCGTTTGCCTCCGAAACGCCGCCGCGCCGTCTCCCCGACGTCTTCGGCCGGGTTTGTTTACATGCCGATTAATGCGCCCGGAACGCGGCGGCGGGCCGTTTAGAGTTTCGCGTCTTTAGAACGGTGCCGAAACGATTTAGATTTAAAAGTCGCCCGCGAGTTGAATTCCATTTGAAATGTTTCTCTGTTTCGGAATCTCGGTCAAAGTGCGGTTGTAAAAATGCGCGCGTCTATTTTTAAGCGTAAGCCTTAGAGTTGAAAATCCGATTCGTCCTTCGTAAAATGTAACTGCGTAGACCTCCGCCCGTGCCGAGGGCCACTTAACAGACGGAAACCACTTCGACTCTAATTTTATTTATTCGACATACCTACTATACTTTGATCTTTCGAAATAAAAAAGAAAATACTTTATTTATACTAAAAATAAAGAATCAGTCTTTAAAAACATTGTAACCAAATTGTTTACGCGTTATGTGTCTCGAGCGACATAACTTTAAATTCACGTTACGATACCTGCGTGACGGACTTTCTTTTTCAAACTCGACTAACCATCGTTCTGTGTATGATTGACCTTTTTTTTTCTATACACGCCATTTTCATACCCAGCCAGTGGTCCCCTCTGAAATCCGAGTCCCTAGGCAGACGTTTCTCACTGAATACAATCCTTAAAAAATTGAAACAAATAAAGTTCTCGCAGAAGCAATATAGAATAAATCATAGGTGGATTTTTTGTTTTTTTCCAATCGATTCGATTTCCCTCTGCTGGCGTTGTTCGCGTGCAATAATAATATATTATTACCGAAATCAACGAAATAAACCGACACGTTTCGTAGCGAACGATTTTCTTCGACTTTTTTTTACTGACGAAATAACGAAAGCTTTGCCAAACTTTTCGTAGATTTTTAAACAGTCTCGCAATGTGTTGTTTTCGAAAGAAAAAAGAAACCAACCCCTCGCCGCGAAAACCCCAATGACTTTCTCGAATCTTAAATACTCGTGCATAATAAAAGATTTCGAGCATCGGCCGACTGCGCGGGGGGGGGGGAGAGATGTGGATAAAGAAAGGACGGACCAGAAAAGTACTATTCACCGGATAAGAGAAACGCACAATGTTCTTGACTTTTTCCGAGTGTCCCCGAAATAAAAATGAAAATATTATGTTAGGTATGCTTGGGGGGGTCTTTGCTAATGAGCGCAAACCGTACAAAAACACAATTAACTTAGGAACCGTCCGCGCGCACTTTGAACCACGAGAGCGCGTAAAGATTAAAGGCAAGGGTGACAGAACTGCACAAGTGTCCTGAAATACAACCGCGCGCGTATAATATAGTGTCCATAAATCTCACCGATGCGATGGTTTAAACAAAACAAAACCATTCAACGTGTAAATACGTAATGTTTATTATTTTCGAATCGTATTACGATACGGCAGTACGTTTTACGATACCACTTATTTTAGATTCACAGAGAAGTGAGAAATGAATTGGTTATACAATGATTTGCCCTTTTCTCGTTTAAAACTTTCCAGCAGTAGATGCATGCTACGAAACTTTCACGTAGTCCTATCAATCGGTTTAAAATAGAACTTATAGACGGTACTTTGAAAAGGTCATTTTCGAACTTTTCAGTCGTTTTTCAGAAACTTTCAAACATTTATGGAGAAAAAAAAACCCTATGCCCTTTGCATAAAATCTAAAATATTATATTGTACCTAATATGCTAATCGTTTTTCGATTTCGATGATTTATCGGCGGGACGGCCGTAGTAACAAACACTTGTTTATCGCATTGAATAACTAAAAAAAACCTGAGAGATTCCGTTGCCGAATAAAAGTGCAGGTTCCTTAATGACTCGATACTGTAATTCAGTAATTTGAATTTAAAAACAATGGAAAAACTATGGCAATTTAAAAAAAAAAAAAGTGATTCCAGACGAGAGTCGATGTAAAATATACGATTGTTATTGATTAAAAAGAAAAACCTGGTGAAATGTGTACAATACTCGGATATATAAATTTGAAACCAATGTACTAATATATTGCTATCGATAAATAACGGTTCTGAGGCGAGAATGGATCAACATGTTGGAGATTTTTGTGTTTTCGTGATTTTAAATTTTTACACATGAAAAAAAAACCCCCCGATTAACGAGAAACTTTGAATAAGATTTTCGAGATTTTTTTAAATCAATCCTGAATCTAAAATCCAGTGTAATCGAAAGTGTAGCAAATCGCACTAGAATATAACCGAATCGCTTATTATGAGCCATGCTCTTGCGTTTGGATTTGCGGACAACAATAATATTATAATATTAATTTCAATTGTTCGGAGTATCAAAAGAAACCGCATACTAATGCGCACAAACACGCGTAGTGTATGAAACGATTTCGCGGAAACAATATTTTGTAATGCCACACGCCACACGTAGTGGATGTTTTGAATTCTACAATATCTGTACATATCTAAACCAGAGCAGTCGAGGAGAGAATTTAATTATTAATTAATTTTTTTTTTTTTTTTTTTTCAGTAACCGATCTTCGAACGGTTTCGTTTGAAAACACTGCTGGAAGACCGTAGAAACGGAATATTATCGCGAGAAAAACAAACAAGTATTTTCACTATACATACTTCGCTCTGGTACTTCTTCGTACAAATTATAACATTTTTTTCGTTTCGTGTCCGATGAAAATCATTACTATTTAACAGTAAAGTAAGTGAAAAGTAAAACAATTTTTCAGGCGGCAAAAACGGACCGACCACGGTTGATTTGAATAGCCATAATCGCGATAAATACGTATTATCGTTACGTATGGACGTAGCGCGTAACCTATGTTCGACGTATTATTGTTTAGTATGCCGCATAATGTATTATGTCGCGCGGTATTATAATATTACTTAAACGGTGCCAACAATATCACGGCGACGGTCGTTTGATGGAAAACATCACGAACAACGGCGTAAGTAACTGCTGGCGAGCGTTTCGCCTTCGAGAGAAACGACGAAAAATAAAACGATTCGCTCGCGATAATAATACGGATTTTGACGCGCAGGAACGTCAACCATTGGACGTTCGATGCGAACGAGATATACGCCGAGAGGAATCGTTATTAATAAGCGACTATTTGTAACCTGTAGCAAATACTATAATTATTATTATTGTTATTCGAAAACCCAAATAAATGCGTATCAATCGCGCTCGATTTTCGAGCACGCGGGAATTTCATAATAACGCGTGGCGCGGTTCTCTCGATCGGTTCATCGACCCCGAGTTTCTTTTTTCTCCCCGCGGCTGATTATTGTAATATCATAGTGTACATTACGTAGAATGAATACGCGCGGTACGATGAGGAATTTCTCACGAGCAATACGATACACGATAAACGCTCGCGAAACGTGTAAAAGACGAGATGATTACACAAAACGATTTACAAAACAATATACGCGTGTTGTTTATACCGTGTTCGCGGTATAGTAAGAGTACATTTTAACGAATTCAATTTTTTAATCGACATAATATTATACGCACAAGACACGGACGATCGCCGTGTTGTTTTCTCACAAAACATTAATCCGACACCGACGACTCCGTCGTCGTGGCGATCACGAAATGCAATGATAAAACGCACTGTGCACCCGGTGCACCGCCGCGGCGATTGAGGCGAACCGATTACGGGGCTTGTAGCGCGTACCTTTATTGTATAGTATGCGCGGTCGCAAGCCCTGGGAAAAAAAAAAGGAAAAGAAAAGAGATTTTAGCCACGACCACGTGTTCGTGTCCATTTGATACACGCTCACAGAGACTACGTCGAAAAACAATATTAGTGTATTATATCGCGTTCGATTACGTCGGTTTTTCGTGCACTTAAAACTCTATTCATTATAATATTATAACATCAACTATAAATTATGTACGGCGCGGCGGGCGTATGGAAAACAACAAACATGACGTGCGCATAATCTCGTCGAATGTATCGCGCGGCCCACGGGCACGTGAAATCTCCTCCGAAGGGAATAAATATCGCACTGCTACGGTATCGACGGCGGGACGACTATTATTCGTACGCTACGGCCGTATAGCTGTGCGAAATTTATTATTATTGTTATTACTATTGCCGTCGAATGGCTATTTTTTTCCGGGTCCGTTTTTGAACACGTCAGGTTCGGACGCGCACGTACGCGGGCGAGCCGCGCGAAATACGTCATAATATTAAAGCGCGTGCGTGATTAATCACACCGTTGAAAAATTCGTACGCAAACGTTCGCGTTCCGCTAAAATGTGCACTATGACCTTTGAATTTAACCCGCTAAAAAATTCGGGACGACACTGTTTAAGCAACTCGTGCTTGTTAATAACCGCGCACGCGGCACATGTTAAATCTTAACGGATTTACAAACGCGCCCCAACACTTTGAGTTTATACTACCGCGGCCGTTGAGATTTCCTCGTCAAAACCTACAGTCAACGCGCGCATTGACCTCCGGAGAGGTCTGAAAACATCGTCGTCATACGTCGGTAAAATAAAAAACTGCGTGTGACCGACCGCGCCTCTCGGCGATCGTTACATAATATAATATAATACGGCAAAGGTGTCAGGACTTTAAGTATGTCAAGTAGGACTCAAAGTGTATACCGAAATTCGACTTTGGGGAATTTTTTCCGATCTCCGCTCCTATCCAATTCGACTGGCCTCGTAATAAAATGTAATATCGAGCATTGTGCAAATTCGACGCCGAGGCTCGAGAGAGAATTTCGCGTGGCCCGCGCGCGCGCGTTTAAGTAATATCGCATCGATACTGTCGTGACGTCTCTATAGGGTTCCCTGCCCTCCCGGTGTCTCGGCGCGGATCACGGATAATGTCTCCCCACGCGCAACAACAGTGTGCGGTATTATTATTATTATTATTATCGTCCGCTGCGGTTGAGCAATAGACGCCCACATGACGACGGAATGTTATTATGAGAGGAACAAAACCGTTTGAAAACAATCGGCCCGCAATTGTTACACACCGCTGCGCGGTGCAGTGGCGCTAACCGTCTGCGGCCGTAGGAATCACTCGCGTCGACGCGAAAAAGACCGGTAAAAGTTGTCACCGAAATCTCATGGTTTTCTCGATATAGTCTCCCGCGATCCACTCGATCGGTTCGAAACGAAACGCCCATTTTATTACGCGCCGCGTGTCGTACGACCCCTCGGGCAGGGTTAAGATGTTTAAAACATGTTTGAAACCGTCAGACCGAAATCGAACGCGGTTTTGTTTGAAACGAATGATTTATTAAACAACCACAGAAAAGTACAATTTATCTGCCTGTTAGTTGTTTACTTCCTACCAGCTACCAAAAATTGTATACAATATATTTTATTTTCCGTAACGATAGATTAATTGATTATGTTTTATTTTAAATTACAAACATTTACAAACTCGTGACTTCTTATAGTTACGCGACTAAATACTAAATAGTGAACGCCATATATTTTTATTGTTCAATAGGTACTCGTGTACCTATATTATTCATTATGCTATTATAAATTAATTAAAATACTTTTTTTTGATACGCGATATGTGAACATAATTAATTGTCTATTTGATTTTAAACTCAATTAAATCGTGCTCAAAACAGTTGAAAAAACCATTTTGAAAAAAAACACGTTTTAAACATTAAAAAAAACACACGTTTTAATCGATTAAAACAGATTTTTTTTGTAATATAAACATGATTTTTATCAACCCTGCGACCCTCGCCCGCACTACTTTATATACTTTTCGGGGACGTTTAACCGGTACGACGACGTGCACACGAGTACGGTGAAACGCAATTCATATAACGTCCGAGTTTTCGCCATATCGTATCGAATTTATTGAACGTTTGGCGCAAAAACACGAACGCCGTAAAAATCAGACGAAATTTTTAACGAGCGATTATAACAAGCGACCGATCGGTTCGTGCGCGTTGTGTCTCGTCGAGTAAACGGTAATAAAAAAATAATCGACCGGAGCGATCGGAGTCAAACAGTAGTTAAATAAATCGACTGACCTGTGTGTATAACGCAGCAGACCTGCGTGCGCTGACCAAACGACGTGTGTAGCTTATTGGCTGCATCGTAGACCGGAGCGCTTGCAAATTTGCCGCGACGACGTTTTTCGAAAGAATAAGACCGGTTGTTTTCTCGAGGACTGCCAACAGAGAACTGATTCGTTTTTCGTCCTCGTCGCTCGCGGTCGATAATAATGAAATCGCAGCGGATGCGCGCGCAACCGAGCGATCGTGACTGCTCGTTGGCTCGTCGTGTCACGTAAATGTGTACTGCGCAAGAACGTCGGGTCCTTTTTTTTCTTCTCCTATTTGTTCCTTTCCAAACAGGTGACTGAATAATTTTTATTTCTTCTAAAAAACCATGTTTTACATCATTATTGTTAGATACAATATATATTTTTGACTCCGAGTGAAGCGGGGGATGTATTGACTGCAGCTATGATGTGATTTTATTGTTTTATAATTTTTTTTTTTTCGTATTTGTCGTTCCGTTGTTGACCAGAATAATATTGGTTCGATTTTCAGCAGCTTCGTGGAAGGTTAGCGAATGTTGTCTTGTCAATAGTTTGAGGTCCATTTTAAAAGTTGTCCCTACGGTTTCTCCGAGAATCGCGAAAACTCGGCTAAATTTACGGGACAACTGTTTTCCGAAAAAAAAGGAAAAGAAATTCCTAATTTACTTCGCCGTAACACACAGAAAGTGAAAATCGTAGAGACTCGAAAGTTTTAAAATAATTTTTTTCACCATTTTCTAGAGACGGCGCGGCGGCGGTGTCGTTTTCAAAAGGCTTGCACACTTTTTTCGAGCACTTGAAATATTTTCGTAAAATATCACTAGAACAATATTATTTAGGTCGTCCAGAAAATCTTGAGAATTTAATACAAGTTGTTCGTAATATTATATTGTTATTACTTGTGTGGAAAAATTCGTTTTCACGAAATTATTCATAAGCGTTTGCATTTGAAAGGACCAATATCAATTTCATCCGCCGCCCGTGTCTTGTTTATGTCATTGTTATGCCGTAGGAATAAATTGATACCGGAAAAATGATAGTACCCAAAGTGTCCAGTACGACGTCGGAGACGAGGTGACATTGGCACACCCGACTTTGGAAGTAGGTGACAACAATCGGGAGAATATTTGTTTTTTCGGCCCGACTTTTAGTCACCGGGAGATAACACACACACGCGCGCACACATTTTTCGTAATAAATAGTATAAAACAACGTCGGGTTAATAAATCATTTGGGGAATATCGGTAGCGATCCACGTATAACGCCCGCCATATTATAATAATATTTTAGTTTTATATTCGCGTATAAATATATAATATTATACGCGCGCGTTTATGCGCACGCCTCCGTTCTGATTTATCCGCGCGACCTTTCAGTCTGGTGTTTTGAAAATGATAACGGCAAACGGTCCGCTGAAACGGGTCCCGCGAGAAACTTTCTCTTCTCGCGCGGCAATTAATTCCATTTTTATGTGAAACCGGCCGTCTGCAACGGCACTAGCCGTATTACATTTTATACAAACTCGGCGCGTTATTTCCTAAAACGGTTCGTAATTTAATCTGTATACCACTCTCTCTCTCTCGCGCGCGCGCGCGCGCGTTTTAATACATATTATAACTATAATAATACGAGCCGAACGTGCTTTACTTGTATTGTTATAATTTATAATAATATACGAGTCGGTCCGCCCGTTAATGCGTTTCCCCGCCCCCGGCCCCTGCCTCACCGCCTCCTCTCCGCGAAAAAATCGCCGGAGAAGCATATTCTTTTTCTCCGCGCCCGACTGCGGCAGATAGGTATTTCAATGGCGTTTTTTCGTAGACACTCGACGACGATTTTCAAAATAAAGGCCGTTCGAGCGTCGTCGGTTCAAAAGTAAACACCACTTTTCCAGTATCGATATTGTCTTGTAACTTAACCGCTAAAAAAACGCATCGTACTGTTGCACCGTTACCACGGGTAACTCCGTAACTATATAACTATTTGGTAGACACGCGATGTGTTTTGTTGAACGCATAGTTTATAATATAAAAATGTGCAATACGACGCATATTATTATATGTACTGCAGTCCGAAACGAAATCCAAAGAAAAATAAAGAAAAGTCGAAAACATTAAGAAATCGTCAGTCACGGCAAATTAAATCGAATGTGCGCTGTTAAACGTGAAAAATAAAATAAAAGCGGAAACATAATACTATACTTCAACGCCGGACAACAGAGAAAAAAAGAATCTCCGTTTAATATACGTATATACTATACTCGTATATATATTATATATTACATAGATACGAACGTCGCAAAACTCATTAATTATTGTAATTTGTAGTTATTAAAATTAAGTACACGAACGTTCGGTGTCCGACTACGGAGACGTTGTTATTAATCGGCCGAATGTATAAAAATTACGACGACGGTTGTACTCGTATCTATCATTTCAATACCATAAAGTTACGCGCATATTTTATCGATCTAATGTCTTATGAAAAATTTAACCAAGAAACTTCAAGTTGATATAGCACGCGCAATAGGCGTTTGGGACGCACTGAATATTTATCGGACAGAGGAAAAAATATGCCATTTTTAATAGAAAAAAAAAAATTATAATAAGACATCCAGTTACACAATGGATTGTAATTGATTTTTTGTTTTTACTCTAGAAAGTCACAATAGAAACTTGTTCTTTGAAAAAAAAACCGCGCCGGTATCTATAAAATTTAATCTGAACGATGAACATAAATCTTAACGAAATTCGAAATTTCCCCCCCCCCCCGCGTTTCCGTTTCACGTAGTTTTCCCCCCCCCCCCCCATCGACTCGGGTCGTATTTGCTTTTGGAACATGTACGCATTGTGCCATTATAGGCACCTATAAGTGTACGGTAAATATAAAATAAAATGAAAAAAAACAACCACGTCAATCTAATAACGACGGAACAGTGCGTATAATTAAATCTTTACAATCGGAACAAACGATGAAAACGCGTAAAAAACGCGTAGAGAATGAAAAAAAAAATAAAAATATCGACTGGTAAAATAAACGGAAGTAAATGATGAATATTGAAATACGCGGGTAAAAAAAAACTACGTAACGTTAACAAAATGTCTATGGGTTATGAATTTATAAACGAAAAACTGGCGAAACAATCGTTTTTATTACTTGTAAATTTATTATGATTTTAATCTGAAAAAAAAAAAAAAATGTAATTTGTTTTCGAAACACAATGGTAACAATATACGTGTATACGTATACTACGCCGGCTGAAACTCTGGTTGTTTTTTTTTCTCTTTTTAACCTTGGACTGGATATTGTTGTTTAAACACACGACAAAACTAATATAATATTAATGGTTAGAGACTTAATTAGTTATTCATCAAAAAGTTACTTTTAATTAAAAAAAAAAAAGAAAAAAATATGATTTTAGACATTTGGCCAAACCACCACCACACTGCAGACATGTATAATAATTTAATATTTATACACTTGTAAAGTTACTCGAATGATTTTATTTTTATTTTTTCTTCTCTTTTTATTTTTCCACAAACATTATAAATATATATTTATTTTGCTGTATTCCTCGAAAATTAGAACCACCGGGGTTAATATTAATGACGGTATAAATAAGAAACGAAGGAATTATAATGGTGTTTAATCGGTCGGACGAAACAAATGGATCGAGTGCGATATCTTCCCGGTGGAAAATCGATGTGCGTCGAAAATTTAATTAAAAAAATAAATAAATAAAATAAAATAAAATACGCGCGTCGTCGCGGTGAACATCTGCGGAGACGGCAGCAGTGCAACTGTTACGGGCGTGTCGCCGCACACTGTCGTCTCGCTTTGTTGCAAGCGAGTGCATAGTTGTATAATTGCCTTGGATCTGGAAACGCGACGATAAATCAATCCGGAGAAAACGAAATGCAGTGCGCGACGGTCGTCGTCGTGTCGCGCTCAAAACGTTTGATAGGAAAAATCGCCCAGTTTTTCTTCTTTTCCCCCAAGCGACTAGAGAAACGATCAGAGTGCAACTGCGATTTGAAAATCTCAAATTTAATACTAGATTTTCGATTCCGCGATGACGTCGTAATGGCGTACTAAAAACAACGCTGTATTGACGAACTAACCGTCTGAAAACTACGTCGGCGCTTAGATAAAAACGAAAAAAATACCGGTAACGCAAAAACGATGCCTGACGTGGGTCCAGGGATTTTTGTCTCTTCGCCCATCCGCGTCTTCTAAATTTGATTTGAATTTCATTATTTCGTACGTCGCGGTACCTACCGCTATTGCAACGACGTTAATTCCTATCGATTCGATTGTACGTCGTATACTATGCGACAGCAAAATAAACATCCCCGTGTTATGGAGATCGGCAATGTACCAATAATACAAACAGCCTAAAACAACCGTCAGTATACTATTATTGTAAACGACAAATTTGTAATTTTAAAAACAACTAAAGAACGTTTTTAATATGTTCAAATATATTCGATTTACTAATTATTTTAATATAATATCTTGTTGGTTTCTTTACGTTTAGCCGTTTCAATAAAAAATCGCGCGGACAAATATACGTGTAATACGTATAGGTATAATTACAAGTCAATTAAATGCAAACAAATTTTAGAAAAAGCTCTTCGTCGTGCACGACTAGAGGTCGTCCTGATTCGGAATATATCTTGTTGGTTTCTTTACGTTTAGCCGTTCTCGAGAAATCGCGCGGACAAATATACAGACAGACGCAAACAGGCAGAAGTTAAATAAAAACCTTAAAAAAGGATTCGTGCGAGCTCGTGGGCTTTGTTCGATGATATTATGTGTTGTGTCGTATTGTTTTTTTTTTTTTTTTATCATGATTATGATTATTATTGATAGAAGTATTGTTATACTACTGAAAATAATACAAACTTTACTATAAAAATTGTAGAAAAAAAAAAATACAGCGAAAAATGTAAAAGAAAAAAAAACGGCTGATTATGAAAAAGATTCAGATGATGGAATTATTCGCAGTGTTATGAACAATCGACAAAATAGGCGGATAATTGCAGGAAAAGCGGCAATCGTTTTCCACGAAAACTATACGATGGAATTCTAAAAAAAAAAAAAACATTCAAGCTCAAACGAAACGCGTACGTGTAAACCTATTGAAAAACAAAAATAAGAATAAAACTACGCGCCGCAATTATTGTACGAACACTATTGTACTAATCACTTCAAAACCGGTATGATTTCCAATAGATTTTGACGTGTGCTTTATTATAAAGATATATTTTGACATTTTCGAGTGTTTTTGATTTTTTCCATACTATAATAATTTCGATAAAATAATTTCAATATACCGAAAAAACCTTTGAAACGTAATTTTTCGTCATTGTTCTTGTGTGTGAAAAATATTGAAAATCTCCAGTCACAGTTTTATTATTAATTTATTTCTTTTTTACTATTATCGAAAACATTTTTCATAAGCACGTGAATGTTCGAACTTTGATCCAACTGGTTAAAAACACGAACAAATTTAAATTACGTTGTAGTTAAAAAAATTTATAACATTTTTCAAAATCCTTTCTTATTTGCACGCCTAGACTATGATTATACAAACATACCCTGAAAATTTCAAGTCGTTAGCTATCATATAGTTTAGGCTGTGCTTTGATTATGAATCGGTCAGGACTTTTTCGTTTATATAATAATTATACAGACGATACGTTATTGGTTTCAAATGTATACGAACAACAATCCACAAGGATGTCTTATCCTTTTTAAAGTTTTCTACCGCGCATATACTTTTGTAAATTAATACAACAATACGGTTTTATATTTTTTCATTTCCAATAGTGAAAAATAAATGGCATTTTTTTTTTTTTTTAATTTCCAAACCAATTAAACGCGCGAGTCTATAATAATTAAAAAAAAAAAACATCAATCAGAACATAATACGCATTAAGTATTTACACGAACAGAATTTCTATATTATCGCGTGTTTTTTTTTCTTTACACCAAATCAATTAATGGCAAGTCGGGTTCACTATTTGACTCATTCGCGACCGAATAAAACACGAATTTTACTTTCCATATTTTTACCAAAACACACACACACACATAAAGTTTCCGGGAGGAAATAATCAATTGCCGACGTGGTCTCTCGAAATAACGATAAAATCATGATTATAATTCGCACAGTCTACGACGACGACGACGGTGCGTTTTATTATGACGCTTTGCAGTTTAAAACGTTTACGTGATTTTTAGCGTAACATTTACACGTAAATGATTTCAAAAACGTAACGTAAAGTTTAACGTGCCGCACAAAGCCAATATTTTTAGAACAGTTCTTTTCTAAAGTTTTAAAAGCTGCAGAAGACGGCGAAAAACCGTATTGAACTGTATCGAGCCCGTTGCAAGTGTGCGGCGCCGGGTGTAAGAACGTTTGCTGAAAATATACGTACACCAAGTCGTATAAGCGCAAAAGAAATTATTCCTCGAGAGTAGTCGAATCTGAATGCAAAAAATAAAAAAAAATCACGAAAGACATTTTATAGATATATCAATGCAATTGCATTATTGCACGCGTAAATCTTAGCTCGCATAATTACCGTTCGTCAGATATTTCTGTTCTGGTCCTCTATAACAGCGTTTCCCAAAGTGTGTTCCTCAATCTCACGGGTTCCTCCAGATGTATGTGATTTTTTTGTATTATGTATTATTTAAAAAAGTTCACCTAAATAATAGTCACTAGTATAATAAAATCGTTATAATGTATTTGTTGTACTTGAAATTGAACAAAATAAAAAATTATAACACTCATATTCTTGTACCTATAGACGTTGTCATTACGTTAACGACGTAATATTGAACTAATTTTAATAAATAATAATCGTTAAAACGTTTTTCGGAGTATTGGTTTTTCCTTTTTCGAAAAATCGGGGTTGAGTTGGAATTAAAGACATCGGAGTTTCGCGAAACACAAACTATTTCTCAAGGGTTCCGTGGTTGTAAAAATTTGGGAACCGTCGCTCTATAATATTATATAATATATACAATATATATATATAATATATATAATATATACATATATCAAAACGGTTTTGACAGTAGATAATGGGCCGGCGCGCGTGTGTGCTATACTCGTAATATGGACGAGACGTAATAATATTATTAATAATAATAATAACGCGCGCGCGCGTATTATAATAATCTGGGCTAGGAACTTTATGCATTTGCATCTTTCTCAGGAAGCTGCGTATTTCAAATCTGATTTGATACAAATTGGTTTCATGGACCATACAATTGAAATACAAAAATTTATGTTGCATATTTTACTAAATTTGTATGATTTTCCATATTTAAATATTTCGAGTACATAAACGCATTTTATGTATTATAAAAAAAATTTAAGTATTCGTTTGAATACTTTCGTATCCGAGTTCGGTAAAAATGTTGTTTTTAGTATCGACACTAGGGTATTATTTTGCAAATATTGCGAAACGAAAGTCGATTCTGAAAGAAGATCCAGTGTAACACAGCACCTGAAAACAGAAAAACATTTGCGTTCTGTTAAACGTAAAGAAGATCAAAAAGAGACCAAGTGCCCCAACCACTATTAACCGATGATTTATCGTCTAAAAAATCGAAGTTCAACCTGGACTTGTGCAAAGCTATGGTCTCTGCTAATATACCACTACAATAAATTATAATTATAATGAAATATTTATTATTATACTTAAAAATATATCTTTTTTACAAAATAATAAATGCATATTTGAGTTTTTTTAGTGCATACGCATGCACGTGTTTCATTGTTTTTTAGTGCATACAGTTCCGAGCCCTGATATGAATAATAAACACGTATCGATTATAATATGATAATGATACAGGTATGCGGAGGAGTTAAATACTTATTTGTATCACGTGTACTCGTATATTATATAATTTAATGTGCATATATATTATTATGATGCGTGTAGAATCCTTCCGATTCCGACGTCAAACGGTACCTATACATAATAATAACAACAACGATTCGATAACATATTGTGGCGCGCACGCGAAATTCTCCTGCGGGTCGGGGTCGGATTCCGCGCCGGCGAAATACCAAAAGATTTTTATTTTTTTTCATTCCGTCGAGCCGGTCCCGGCAACGGATCCCCCGGGGGTTATTCTAAGACGGAGGCGCGACGGATTTTAATAAAAATAAATATCATCTTTTTTTCTCTTTTTTTTTTTTGTTACACCTGTCGAACTCTGCGGGAATCAAAGTCAAATGTTTTTTTCCACGTCGCGCGTCGATTTATTTCAATAATTCGTAAAATTTTTATTTAAAAACGAAATGTGATATAATATTGTATTTACTTTTTATTCGTGGGGAAAATCGAGTACCTACGCAATTCGATTATCACACGTCTTATGTAATAGTTTTTAAAGTAAATTTATTTTCCTTTTTTTTTTTTTTTTTACTTCACACGCGTCAAAACATACGTATAATATCGGAATAATCGAGGTGTAGAAAATCGTATTATTTTTACGCTTTTCCAAAACGAAAGAATCGACACTTGGCGGTTTAATTATTACGTTTCGACGACTAACGTAGCTACTTCGACACCAATATTAACGATTATAGGTATACCGTAGCGTTTACCGACTCGAGAAAATAAACGAAATTTGATTTTATACTCTCTATTATCCGACGTGACTTTCGGACGTTTGTTTTACATTAATTTATCGCGGCTAGAAGTTTTTTTTGCGAAAATTTTACCTCTCCCTCGTCGCTCCGAGTGTTGGTTGTATTCACAGTATTGAAATGTGTGTGCCATCATCTCTAAAGCGATACAATAATATCATGTCAACAGATTTCACGACTTTTGTACCGCTGTAGTTATAGTGTTGAGCGCGCCGTTAATCATGAAAAAAAAAAATGAAAAAAATTACTCCGGCGAACACGAGAACAATAAAACAACATCACGTTTACCGTAATGTATTGTACCTATATGATATTATAGTATATATACTGCGGCGTGTGTACGCAAAACGTTATAAAAAATAAAAAAAAAATGGATAAATACAAGCGGGCGGGGTGCGGAAAGGGAAGGCTTACGCGGTAAAAGAGCTTATGCGCTCATTGGCGTATCTAGTGAGGGCTTGGCGGCAGAGCTGTACATGCATACGAAGCCTTCCGAAAATTATTACGCTCACGAAAATCGTTTGGAAAAAAAAAACCGTTCGCAAAAAGCAAATACTTGTGAATAATAATAATAATAATAATATTAAAAAAAAAACGCCATATTATTATAAACGCGACTTGGGCAGATACTTCGGGGGGGGGGGGGGGGGGGAGAGCGAGCAAGGATGATTTCACTACTATGAAAATTTTTAGAAAGCGGTTCCCCTTCGAACGTTAAAAACGAATTGATTAATACTATCGAAAAGACGAAAAATTAACGTTTTGTAATTTTTTTTTAGACCGATTCGATTTCGTTTAATTCAGAAAGTTAAAATGTTATGACTTACTAGGACGCGGGTTTTGTTGTATTGAAAAAATCACTGGATTTGGAAAAAAAATAACATTTCGAATATAGAATAATAATATTTTCATTTTGACGAACGAATACGAAAATTTCGAAACAAGTTTTCATTTTTCGTTGCTTTTATATCAAACTAATTTCGTGCTTGAAAATCATTGTTTCAGAGAAGTAATTCGATTTGCTCGTAAATCCTTTCCCTAAACAACTCGTGTATCGAAACAATCAAATCATATTGATTTTTTTGTAATAAAAAAAACATCGATTTTTTAATCTACGATTTATTCATATTTGACTAGTGTAGCGGTAGTTCTAGTTGTACTATTTGATTAAACGACTCGTTTTAGTGATAAAACGACAAAATAGCAACGGTTAGTATTAATAATCAATGGTATGAAACAATGTTTGACTCTCTCTCTCTCTCTCTCCCCGAAAAAAAAGTTCAACTTACTCCTTTGAATTCGAAATAATATTTGAATGAATGTAAATTCGCGTCTCTGTTGCAGTTGTATAGGTGTGTTTTATATACATACATGTATGTATACTCGTATATAGAGATAACGCACTATTTATTGTAAAAAAAAAATTAAATTTTAGCTCAATTTTTTTATCGGCCAAACGAATTAAAATTTATAAATGAAAAAAATCCAGGCCTCGCACGTCATACGCCCACTCGAATCGTTATTTTATTATTATTTTAATACAAGAGATTACGTAACGACGACGTTCGCCTCCACACCCGCTTCTTTTCGTTTCATCTTTCACGCTCGATTTCAGTCGAATCGTTAAAAAGAAATTGCACACTGCACGCGCAACTCGCACGCGCGCGCACGCACACACACAGCAGCAGCAGCTGGGGCGCGTTTGGGCCTGCGATTTTCGATTCGCACAATTATTATTCAAACGTGTAATCCGAATACCCTTCGCGACGAAGGCCGCGTTTTACCGAAATGTTTACTGTAGATTAAGTCTCCCCCTCGGTCGTCTTTTATTTTCCTCGTCGCGCGACGTTTTCTTCGATTCTACGCCGCGCGTATACAGGGTGACGGTATTTTTTTTCCTCCAATATTTGACGCTATAAACACGCTCGTCGTCTGTGAAAATTGTTGCCGGATAATTTCCAAACTCTTCAAACGGACATTTCGTTTTCTCGAGATGATTTTTTTCATGTATATACGAGTGTCTTCTAACCCTTCGGGCGAATAAAATCTTCGCGTCGAGCCCGCAGTAGTGGGCCGCGGTGAATTTATGATATTTAAAATTTTAAAAGAATGAACGGTACGAGCGCCGCGCCGCCGCCACTCCGACATTTTTCGAGGGGTAGGTATATTATAATGATATTATTCCCGATCATTCCACTCGACTAAACTCAAAGTTCTTACCGGCTTCAATACTTGGTGGGAATCGAGTGCGATCGACTGTTAGTTACTTCTTCAGGTCGCTACGATAAAAAAGATAAAAAGTGTTATTTCCTATTGCGATAACACGTTTATTAAGTTATCGCGTTACGGTCACGACGGTTATGACGTTCCGGCATTGGCTTGGAAATGATTTCTTCCGGAAAACTCGACGAGCGCCGCCGACCGGCCCGAGTGAAAGTGAGCGCAAAACGGCGTCCGGGGAAGAAAGAACAAACGCCACCCTGTACACGACGGCGCGGATATAATATATAGACGTATATAATACTGAATTATAATAATGCTCACGCGCGCCGCCGCCGCCGCCGCCGCTGTCTGGAAGAATAAAAATCATCGCTCGAATATAATACACACGCGGATTGTCGCAATATAATAATAATAACGATAATAATATCGTCGGGAGTCAGTCACCTGAAAACGTGGAGTTGTCAAAATAATAAATATATATTTTCCGGCCGTTTTCCTTATACGATCGAACGTTATTGTTATTATAATTATTTTCGATCTCGTCTTTTATAATAAAACACTACTCTGCGCCGGAGGAGGAGGAGGAGGACCGCGGGCCCGGGGTATACGTCGGTAATCCATAAATGTCAAGCGGATATAATATGATGTGTAGTCGGCCGAAAAAAATCAAAAATAAACAAAAATCACGCGCGGGCATCGACACGCGAATAATAATAATATACTGTTGCAGTCGGTCGCACGTTTTTCATTTGAAAAAAAAAAAAACTTTCATGAAGAGTTATACCCGTTTTATAAGTATAAACATATTGTGATAACGAATACGACTAGAAATTATATGACATTTTTACACGGCGAGCTATCGATCACAAACAAAACCTTCGTATTGAAGTAAAATTTGCGATCGTCACTCGTGCAGTTCGTGTCGTTTTTCTCTGGCGAGGTCCTTATTCTATCGACGCGTCGATACTAACCTTACGCGCTAATTATCGCAGGAACAACGGCAATTAGGCAACTATTCTTTCGAGACGTTCGTGTTGAGAACGACACTAATTAATATAGATTAATATCCGATAATGAAAACGTGTGGTTTTAAAACCAGCTACTAAAATAGTTCCAATCGGCCTGCTGAAATAATGCACGATTGTTTGATTGAAATTAAATTTTATTTGAATTTTTATGCGTATTTACATTTATCAATATTGGTATCTCACTATCTATAGACGTGTAAAATATAAAATATAATAATCGGTACTACTTACGGACGCCTGTCGGTGGGTTGCTGTTGAAGTTCGGCGTTCGTATTGGCTTGTGAAATAAGTTTAGTAATTACATTAAGTAAGTATAGTAACACAGATGCAAAAGTCACTGCAGATAAAACCGATAATTTAAAATCGAAAGAAAAAAAAAATGTAAAAAGTCACGATTAAGAGTCTGATTAGTCTCGTCGACACGAGATAATTAATAACGATTGACAGCACTATCGACTATTACGGAGAAAAATGAAAATTGCAACCGAGGAGAACTCCTCTGAACCGCTGCCGACACTCGTCTGGTCGTCTGCATCGTTACTGCTGTACTTTCACGCGTCACTCGTTCCGGTATCGGTTGGGTAGCGCGCGCAGCTCGGCCGTCGTTGGCCGGGTGGCGCGAGCAGATTGGCTTTTATTGGCCTTCACACCCGCGCAATATTAGACCGACGCGAACTTTCACTCATTCCGATTTCACGCAAACACGCTTATAGTCATTGCTATTATTATATAATTATGCATTCTATCTCATATCAATTATATTATATAATAAAAATGGAGACAAAAAATTGGAAATTGAATCAGTTGAGAACGGCTGGGCCGATTTGGCTCAAATTTTTTTTTAAATGATAGAGAATGTCGGGGAGCGGGTTTAAAGCATAAATTATGGAGAAAATTAACCCTAAGGGGGTTAAAAGGGGTAAAAATGGAAAAAATCCTGAGTCAATGGAGCTTTGTGGTATTAAATTTTGTCAATAGTTTCATTTAATATAGCAGAGGCCCCATGGGAAAGGATTTTTCGAAATTCGACCCCTAAGGGGGTTAAAAGGGGTAAAAAGGGTGAAACTAGAAAAATTCGCCTGGCTGGAACGGCTGGAGCTTTGAGTATGAAATTTGGGTAGCAGTTTCGTTTTATATAGTGGAGACCCCATTGGAAAGGATTTTTCGAAATTCGACACCTACCGGAGTTAAAAGGGGTAAAAGGGGTAAAAATGAAAAAAACTGATAAAATAAAAAGTTATACTGCACACGGGCGAAGCCGGGTTATTCAGCTAGTATTATATATAATTGGGCACCTACTAATTAGTGCTAAAAATAAAACAGTTCGATTGTTAACATCGAACAGTTCGGGTGCGAAAACGGGATTTTATTATGAGGTGGCAAAATAATGATTTTTAATGCAACACGTTGCATTTATTTTAATTGCTATAGTTTTAAATTTTAAGTCGTCGGCTCATCGACCATCTAAAAGTCTAATGAAATCATATTATTAGAGGTAAGGTCGCGAGATTCGAATATACATCGTTGACCGTTGCGAGTTGAGAAATGAGATTATAGTTTATAGTGTAATAAATATGTACGCGTGCCTCTCCAAACACGATTTATTCGTAACGACTTTTTTGTTTCGCTTGAAAAGATTAAAAAAAATATACGTACGTTATTACGAGCTTTAGTCTAAATTTAAAAGTTATTAGAGACACGATATAATATATTCAATAAAGTATGGTATGTTCACGGGGGCTCCGAAACGAACTCGTTTAGGTACATTATTATCTTTTTGTAAATTAAAAAAAACTGTTATAATTAACTAAAACCTAATTAGTACTCTTAAAAAAAAAAAAAAAATTAGACGGGCAAATTATAAATGCCGTTGTTGCAGACGACCAACAATAACAGTATTTCTATTGTTTTAACTAATTTAAAATATCGATTTTTTTTTCTGTATTGTGTTTTAATAAGATAATCTATGTACACAAAAAAAAAAAAGAAAAGAAACGCACGAGTGTCTACGATAAAAAAAAAAAAACGCGAGACTATAATAATATATTGAATGACATAATTGGTAATACCATACCTCACAGTACAACCGTAATTTCAGTGGCACCGATCTAAATGGACTGTACGTTCACGAATTGCGGTCGCAATGCCTACTTTTCGAAGGCGACGCGATCTGTTCTTATGCAGCGAGGACCAAAATTATTAATTTAATAATCAAAAGTCTATAATAACATGTCATCATAAATCGGTGTATCGTTGTGCGGGACACGGGGTTGGATGTGTGTTTGAATGAAAAAAATGTCGAATGAAAATCGGTCCCTTTAGTGCAGTGGTTCCCAACCTTTTTTATTCTACGCCCCCCTTTGTAGATTTTCGAAACTCTCGCGCCCCCGCCCCCCCCCCACCTTCTATAACGTGAAAAATATATCACTTTTTTGTGTACTTTACGAAGAAATTATCAAATATCCGGGATGAATTCAATTTTATTGATGATAATAATAATTATAATTTTTCATATTTTCCCTACATTTTAAAATAAAAATAATTTAATAAATAAAAATTGTATTTTGTAATGACTGCTTGCGCCTTCCCAGCAATGTGTACACGCCCCCCCAGTTTGGGAACCAGTGCTTTAGTGCCAGTGGGGGGTGGTCTGTGATATATATTGAAAATTCCGAGCACCTTTAAAAATCAACTTCACAGCCATTGTATTAGGTATGTGACGGTTACTGGTTAGGTGCGTATTTTTTCGAGAAAAAAAAAACGGGCTTGGAGGAATAATTCGGAACGCGACCCAAACCTGGAATTATTTTATTCGACGTAAAACGACGACGACGGTTTTGGTATTTTGTTATTTATAATAATCAATAGAATTTTTCCCGTACTTTCGTTGGCGACTGTACTGGAGGCGTTTTCGCCGGACCCCGCAAACCCCTGACACCATGACGCCAAGCGGGACGAGAAGGAAAGTATACCGTTTTCGAGCGCGAAATGCGTCCCCAGCCCGTAATGATAACGTTATTGCGAGACACGTATTATAGACGACGATTATATTATCGTTAATCTAGTGCGCTGCAGAGCGCGCAGTCCCCCGCGAGATCAAATCGTTAATTTTATTTTGTCTTTTAATTTTACACGCCACGTCATGTCGTATAACTTCGCGTCTCGTGTAAATGGGTATTATAAAAATACGTACGTATAGCAGCTGCAGCTTCGTCGGGCCGAACGATCATTATTTTCCCCCGACGCGTCGTCGCGAAGGTCGTGAATAATCCAAACGTCCGCGTTTTAATCAGAATTTCCTATTGATTTTAGTCGCGCGCAGACTGTAATAGGGTTGCCGTTTATAGAGAAAAAGGAGAGGAAAAAAATCGCAACCCGGGACACACTATAATACGCCCCCCCCCCCCGAGGGGTGGCTTCGGGAACTTCGGACGATTCGCATTAAAACGACCGTTTTCTAAACACAAGGCGAATCGAGACGAAGAAAATATCCAAAAAAAAAAAAGTACGAAATATATTTTAAAACCCTATGGGCGCGAGGGCGGGGTAGTCATTATTTCGTCGGCTAGTTGTTTGCACGAGCGTTTTCAAAACTCGGAAGTTCGGCGCCACAGACTATTCGGGAGGAGCTCGCGGGGAAAAAAAGACGATTTTCGCAAGTGTTCTTTTTTTTATTTTTCAGTCCAATTATTATAATATACCTACGTGAGATTTCACACGAATCGTTGTATTTAAAGCAAGTGCGCGTTTTTCAATTAAAACGAGATGACGGCTCTAAAACAAACCGACGACGTGCGTGCGGCGCGGCGGCGTGCTACCTAAATCATAAAATTTCGTTTGCAAGCACAGACGAACGAAAACAAATTATTCAAATGCTTACTACTACCGGGGCGGAAAATCGTTCGCGCGACGACATGATTATAATAAAACGACGCGTGTTCGTAACGCGTAGACGACGAGGTCGGTAATCTCGCGGGCGTTGTCGCTTCCGGCGGCGGTGTCTCGACGCGCGTCTTCCGGATGCGATAATCTGGCGAATAAAATACTTTTAAAAAAAAAAACACCATACTATTGTGCGCGCCATTTTTTTTTTCCTTTCCGAGGTGCTCGCTCTCCTGCGCACGGCGTCGTGGCCGCGCGATAATAACAACGGTGGCCTATACATCATCGTATTTAAATGCGTAAGCGCCGCGATCCTCGATTCGCAGAGGATAACGTTTTAAAATAACCCTTTTGCCGGCGACATGACAGGACACGGGATTACCGGGCGACAAAACGATAAAAAGATCACGTAGGTCCCGGGGGGGGGGGGGGGGGGGGGGGTACGGGTTCTCCACCTACCTCCTCCTCCTCTTCGTCCTTCGTTCGGCCCTCGTCTCCGGTGCGGACCACCCTCGTGTTACACACACACACGCGCCGCCGCTGCTTTGTAATTCCCCATTCCGTTCGCTCGGTGTTTGACAACAGATGAGTATTGAAATGTTCAAACGAAAAATAATCTCGCGCAATTTCAGTGGCAAAAGCCATTTGCCTCGGGCGAAACAACAACACAAATTTTTTCCACGCGATTCAGTATAGTTGTAATCATCCCCCGCGTTCCGAAAGATTCCTGTAGAGCTTTATGCAATAACGATGATGATGATGATGATGATGATAATAATAATAATAACAACAACAACAACGCGTTTCATTATTAGTGGTTTATTGCCGCAGCGGTAATAATGTATAGATTTAGTCAGTGCGCCGGGGCTATTAAAGTTTAAATTAAATTCATGATATGTTTTAATTAAGAAAAAGTTTCAAAGACGAAATCTTAATGAATAATAAGTGGATAAGCCGGTGTGTCTTGAGACAACTAACCAAAACACAGTACACATGCCCCGAGGGTTAGCTTGTTCCGAAATGAAAACCCACGGTAATAACGATATTATTATTACTTTTCATTTTTTTCCGTTATTTATCAAAATTTTTCTCTAACTAAGGTTAATATTTTTACAACATAAAATAATAATAATGCCAGGTGGTTGTTTGTGGGTTACGCTTTATTAATAATGCATTTTACATTATATTTTTATAATGGTTAACAATTATTCATAAAGACGTATACTCAACCCGGCAGCAGCAGCAGCAACAACAAAAACAGCAACCGCCAGCAGGAACAACCCAACAGAATTGGATTTACCTGGAAACAAAAATTCATACACAAACAATTTTAGAACAGTTGAATACATTTTACTATTAATATTAATAAATAATAAATATTGAAATAAATGAAAGCATTGCAAAGTCATGATGTTAAAACATTGAATCCGTGTATTCATTAAATCTAATTAAAGGGCATTATGTAAACGAGTGGCAAAATGAATTTTGTCAGAAAATGGTTGAAATTAAAAACTATAAGTATAGACTAAATGTCTATTATGTCATACCACCAAGCTAATGACGGAAAGTAAAATACAATTTTCGTTTTTTTAAATACAATTTTACTCCTAATAGTCTTTTGAAAACAATTTATAAGCATTAATATTCAATAGGTAGTCAAATTAATATAAATCAATTAATATAAATGTTTTAATGTTGTTGGAGTTCAATATATAATTGTTTTTTAATGATAAATATGTATTAAATACTACAGAGCATACTATAGAGAATATAAAAACAATTTATTAGTTGATTAATTTTTTTATTCCACACACAACCATTAAAATTTTCTCAATGTTTATTCAAAAGTAACAACCCATTAAAATTCTTTTTGTTTTTGTTAAATTATGCACATGAATAAATAAAAAGCAAATAATAATACCAAGTTTGAATCGGGTTCTTGGTTGTCTTAATTAAATATACATTATGAGAGAGTATTTAAAATACATTTCTATCCCAATATATAACATTTAAAAGTAATTAGGTATGCATTGACTCTTAACAATGAGTTAGAATTATATAATTAATTAATGAATATACCAAAGACTAAAAGCTTCAGTTTGTTACGTCTTATAAACAAAACTTTAATATTAATATTTTAACTTCATAACATGTTCTTTATGTTATACGGTGACAGCAATGTTAAAAATTTGTTAACAGTTTAAAAATGTATTAACTTTCTTTTGAACTATTTGCAAATGCTTATAATTATTTAATACTAATGCTATTGTATATATTTCTATTCTTTTCAATTATGCATATTGTACCATAAGCAAAGACCATGGGCCTACAGATTATATATTTTTCTATATTAAAAAAAACTTTATTACTTTTATTTAATTCTGTTTTTAAGTGCAATATTCTTATTTATATTGACTTTAAGTAATGTAATTTAATATTAAAATATTTCGTTAATGATTACTGATAATATAAATTTAAAACATAATAATAAACATATCAAAATGAAATGAAATATGTAACATAAAAATAATTTTCTATTTTAGTACAAATAAAATACCTATTCAATGATAAATGTATTAATTATAATTAAAAATAAACAGAATATTTAACCTAAATGAAACATGAAATAATTTTGTTTTTCGTCTTTAAACAAACAAAAAAATTTATCACTGACAAAAACATTTTGATTGGATTCAATTATTTGCTCTTTGTTTATCACATTTATAAAATAATAATTTATATGTATTCCTTGTCCATAAACCGATCAACCTAGTGGAGAAAAAGGATTTTAATACAGATTTAATTTTATGAAATTTACAACAGATTTACATTTAAACATTTAATATTTTCTTTCACAATTCTATTAAAAAAAAATGAAAGATTTTATCAGATTAAATTGTTAGCTCAGAAGTAAAAATACAAATGTAGGAAAGTCAATCTTAAGTAAACTATAAAAATCTTTTGTCCTAACAGAGAAAGCAAATTGGTATATCAAATTTTTTTAACCCAATATTAAAACTACAATTTTATAAATAAAGATGTCAGTAAAATGTTTACAAATCAATATGAAGAATGGACCTTATTATTTTTAATAAATAAAAGCTTTCTTCAAATCAAATACTTAAGTAATACTAAAATACTGAAATATAAGCCACTTTAAATAAATGTGTCACGCCTGATAATTTCTTTTAAATATAACTCTTAAAAACTTTTTAATTTTTAAATCAAAATATATTATGAGCGTACTATGTAATTAACTCTCTTAATAATTTGGAAAATACTTATTTTATTAAGTAGTAAATTCAGAATTGTCTTAAAAATATCATATTAATATAATATATTTTGTTAACACAAAACATTAAGTTGCACGGATATGATAGACAGACAGAACTTAACTTCATTACATAAGGTAGACACACCTTTTTAAGTGTTGTTAAAGTATAATTGGTGGCATAAGCTCTTATAAGAGATGGAAGCTAGCTCCCTTACACACAGAAATATAGTTTTAAAAAATAGAAAATTTTTTATGATATATTATATCACTACTAAGAAATGAATTAAAAACAATAACATTTTATGTGTACTTCAAATCAGTGCTTAACTTGAGGGGTACACAGAATTCCCTTTTTTATTGTTTAAAACAATTTAATGCACCTCTTTTCAAATTATTCTAAATGGAATGCTAAGAAGTAAGAACAGTACAGTTTAGAATATTTTTAATCGCCTGCAAGGCGTTCATAATTTGAATTAAAACTTGAAAAAAATTTTTAAATAAATAAGTTCTTAAAATGGTTTTATCAGAACTAAAATAGTACTATGAATTATTATAATAATAAATAGGCATTTTTAAGAAGCTGATGAAAATGTAAATTGTATAAAACAAGACACAGAAAAAGACCTGATGATTAAAAAAAATATATATTGACTTATTTGAATAAAAATATTATAAATTGTAATCAAAAACTTTTCTTGTTTAGTAAAAAAATATGTTGATTTATTATTGTATCATCATCTCATCAAATATTTAGAGGTTTCCTATCATAAGTCTATAAGAGATTTAAGTCTTAATAGAACACTAAATTTAAACATATGTTAGTGTTTTAATTCTAATTTTTAAATTTTTTTATCAATTTAAACATTACTTAAAAATAAACTTAACAAGCCTTCTTTTAAGTAAAAGTTTTCATAAAATTATTACTAACAAAATATAAAAAAAAATGTTTAGTTTGTTTTAAATTTTATGTTGAAAGTCCTGTGGCCCTACGATTTGGGGCCCTGGAGCTAAATGAGCAATTGCTTTTAAATCAGTCGATTAGTTTAAAGATAGTTTTAAAGACACTTTAAGCCATCATAATTTAAATAGAATAAATTTGGTATTTTTACAATTTTATGTAATAATGACTACAACATTAATATGAAGAAATAGGTAATTAATTTACATTAATAATTAATATAAGACAATAATTTACTTTGGTGATTTAGAACAAACTAATTAAATGTTTAAAAGACATATTATTGCGAAGTCGTGTATACTACATATTATAGCAACTAGTAAATTAAAAATAATGAAGAATCAAAGAATCAAAATTTAACTCTTCGCTAGTCATGCGGTTTGCATTAACAATTGTTACATAAATGTACAGATGTACCCTAATATATTAATTGTTCCAAATTATTTAATTCATTTTTATTTTTTAAATATTTATATTAATGTATATTTTGAAAAACCATATTTCATTTAAATACTAATTGAAAAAAATCTTTAGATAAATTATTAGAAAAACAAATTACATATTTGAAAAATAAAAATAATCATAATTTTAACCTTTAATTAGTATTACAGTAAATGCGGTTCTTGCCTCGTGTTTAATTTGATAACTAATTATTAATAAATCATTTGATTCTTTTAGAACTTAATTATATAAATATTTTTAGTTAGATATCTTAGAGAAATGTAAAATTATCAGTAACCATTAAGAGAGTATTGTATAGTAATCTGCAAAATATTAGACAAATATGGCACTTACAGAATGGTATAAATTAAAAAAAATAAGTTGAGTATTCAAAGGCTTAAATGTAATAATGAAATTTTTTAATTTCTTTGTATTAAATATTTAAAATATTGAAAAAATAGTGATGTTTCCTTGTAAAAAGTTAAAAAATAATGGTAATTTAAAAGTGGTAATTTCTATGCTCTGATTATCAATTTCTATTATTATTTGAGAAGAATAAATAAAATACAATGACTTTATGGTAAACCGAGATAAAAATATCTGCTGAATTATAGAAAGTTGAAATAATTACCACCTTGTTAGCACAAAGTTAAATTGTGGGTTATATATGTAACTCAGTTCATTTCAAGTATTAAGCATTTCGCATTAGCATACCAGAATATAAAATTAACTATCTATAGAAGCAATAAATAACACGGATTTAAAAGAGTAAAGCGAAAGTTGGAATGCCCTGCAGAAATATTTGCTATATAAACAGGTACACATGCATCATGTGCGATCAACAAAGGGTTAATAATTGTTTTGTATAACTCAGTTAATGAAATATACCCATGTTATATATAGCAGTACAGTAAACGAGTATGTCAGACAACCAGCCGCCTGACAACAATAAGTAACAGGACGCCATAAACCTAACCACAAAATTCGTCAGACGATGAGGAGAAACTAGAACTACTACCGTAGTGCATTGTCCACTCAAGAACGATAGTTCATACCTACGCAACGGTCCTACCGAAGCCTTCTGGCTTCTCTTTCGGACTCGAGCAGCGTGAGGATGTCGCCTTCGCGTACGGGTCCCTTGACGTTCCTGATGATCTGACGGTTCTGTTCGCCAATGAATTCGACCTTCACCTGGGTACACTGGCCCTGCGATCCGGTACGGCCCAGTACCTTCAGCACGCGAGACAACACGACTGGCTTGTCCATTTTTCCTCTGGAAAACAAAACATATTAGCACACGGGAACAAAACGTGATCGTGAACGTTGAACGTTGGACAACGAAAACGCGGCACTCACTCGTTAGTCGGCGGAGAAATAAGAACGGAAAGTCTGCGGTTGCTGGTAGTCTCGTCGTGCCGAGTAGCAAAACGTGGACGATAAATGCGAGAAGAGAGACGACGCGGTAAATGTGAGGCTATGGCGCACACACGCACGGTCCCCGTCGCGCAGCGTGACCAACGTACCGGCGAGAATACCCATTCCGCGTGCGTTGTTCGTCCCGCGATGGTGGCGACACTGATCGTTCTACGAGTCGCCGAAATCGCCGTGACCGCCGCTGGTTATACCAAAATCATAGAATACTGATAAAGAGATAACCGGTACCGGAAACAAAGACGCTGATATTAAAAAAGTTGTTTTTTGCTTGTTTTGTTATTAATTTATTCCCGTCTGTTCACGTCGTCGTCTTATTATTGTTTTGATTATTGCGACAGTCAAATATTTCGATGCACGCGTCGTAAACGCGTTATTGTCAAACGACACCCACCTTATAGCATTCAGTCATTGTAAGTAGATGCGAATCGACATAGCCATTTGGTAACTGAGCGCGAAATATAATCGCAATTATATTTTATTTGTACCTCTACTCGACGTGTTTAACAATCCACTAACGAATAAAACAGAAAAGCCCGTGAGAAAACATCTGTTTTTCTTGGTACGATAGATAAAAAATAATATCATTAAATGTTCAAACTATTGACATATTATTTCTTTCTTGAAGTTCCTATCCGTTTCGGATGTTGGAAATCATATTGCTTCTCTCTCTGACTACGAACAAAATAGTTCGATTGATGTTGTACTAAACCAGTCCCGGAGATTTTTTAGCCACGATATCCTTCGTCTACCAGGACTTCTCTTGCCTTCTATTTTTCCTTGAAGTTGCAGCAATCCATATCTATTGTTATTTATCATTATGTGACCCATGTATTCTAATTTCCGTGCTTTTATAGTCTTAAGTAATTCTTTTTCCTTTTGCATTCTTTGTGCAACACACACGTTGGATACTCGATCTGTCCATGAGATATTTAGGATACGACGGTACAGCCACATTTCCAATGTCTCTGTTAATGTCCATGTTTCGGCACCATATAATAAAATAGGAAAGTTATAACATCTTAATATTCTAATCTTAGTGCCCAGTGAAAAATCATGACATTTAAGTATCTTAGACATTTTTACGAATGCATTTGACATTTTACATTGACATATTACTATCATAATAATATTCAGAAGCATTACCTTGATGATTACTAAAAAAATCATAATTTATTCTATGGAAATGCACTCATATTTTCAAACTTTTGTCAAGAACCATTTGAATCTTCTCATTTATTTCGTTAGCCTAAGTAAATTAAGAGTTGCTACAATATTTATTTTTTTTTTTAATAGGTAGATAATAATAGTTAAAATTGTCTTTTTATCACAAAATTAAAATGTAAAATGTGATTAAAACAAAACAGTGATTGAAAAACAAGACGTATTGTCATCTTACCCAAAATATGTATTTTTTGTCCTTGAAACATTAAATTTGACTTGGTGATCAATTTTGAATATTCATTTTTATCATTGGTGTTTTCACTTTTTCAACCATTTTAACTGTAAAATAATATTTGTGTTTTTAATTATAGGATTTATAAATATGGATGTTTTGTACCCATGCAGTCTATGTTCGCTGACTTTGACATCAAGAAAACATTTTTTATCGCATATGACAGACATTCACAAAATAAATCCACCATCGGATTCTAATGATGATTCTGAAATGTTATCTGACTGTTCACAAGGTGGTGACGATTTGTCGAGCAAAAAAATGCACTTGAGCTATAATATTTCAATGCAAAATTTAATAAAGTACATTTCCGAATTAAAAATGAAAGTAAATTCACATGAACACAAGGTTTATTTTTTTTTAAAAGTAAGTATAAATGTGTACTCCAACTATATAAACTTTTATCTGATATTTTATCACCTATATTCTTATTACAATTTATTCAAACAATAATATAGAGCGTGAATATATTTTATATGAATAATGTGTGTGTTTTATTTTTAATAGGATTTCTTACCGGAACAATATAAATATAACGTATTTTCTTTTGAATTTTTTTCATATGGACACTTTGAAGTAAAATTTTGTATCGAAAATATGAACGAAGAAAAATTTATTGATTGGCTACATATTTTATGTCAAAAATCTCAAGTAACTTATAATATGACACCTTATGATTCTGTACAAAACAAAAAGCAAGTATGTAAAATCATCTAATACATACACAACAAATATATTATTTTAAATAGTAATGTAATAATGAAATATTGTTTTATTTCAGGGAGTGTATAAATGTAAAAATATTGACTTCTGGGATTATGAAACTAATGCAGCTCTAAAAAATCCAACAGACTGTAAAGCAAGTGTTTCAGTCGCTTTTGAGCCTCCAAGCAATGAATCGTAAGTAAAATTTAATATTTGAAATTTGATATAGTGCCAAATTATAAAAAAAAACATCATTCTCTGTTTACAGAGAACATCAGAGCAAAGCTGTCATATGTATAAAACACAGTCATTGTCATCCTATGATCTATTTTACTTCGTTTCTTCATTACCAAGCTATTAGCAATGTTTACAATCAGCTAATACCATTATTACAAAATGGCTTTTCAGTCGTTGATGCACTGCATTTGTACAAAACAAAAATCATACAAACTCAAGGTAAAATATATTATTTGAATTTAATGGATTCAGGAGTCAAGCTGGACGTAGAGTTTATTTACGACATGTACTACATAGGCGTTAAAAAGTCTAGTTTTTTTACGCCATTTATCAAGCGAGTTGAATCTCTAATGACATCTATGAACTATTATAATCAAACTACAGGGAAAGAAAGTGTCATTCTAGATATAGTGGAAAATGATATAATAATGGCTATTCGGACACCGTTAATGGAAACAAATTCCGATACAATAATTGTGTGTTCAAATAGTTTTAGTAACTGTAAAACGTGGTTTATGTTCGGTAAAAGTGATGGGAAAATTGCAATTCCAGTAGGTGTAATAATAGCTACCAAAGATAATGAGTCAATGTTGGAAGCCGGACTAAACTTGTGGAAAGAATTAGGAGGCAAGATAAACACTGTTGTAGTCGAGTTTATACACATGAATACATTCCAATCAGTATTTCCAGAAGCGTCTGTATACGTTTCTAAATTTCATTTGTTACTCGGCGTGTGGAAAAGGTTGTTTAGCGTCACGACTAAAAGAATTTTGAATGACGAACTGGATTGCTTTGTCAAATTAAAAAAATTTGTGTGTTCCAAAAATTTCATTGCCGAACAGTTTTTGAACACAAATTTCGTTATCAACTTAACCAAAGAATATCCGAAATTCAAACAATTCGTGGAGAATATAAGCGATATCGATTTTTCAATCTATTCGTTGTTGACAACTAATCCGTGTTCTACGCTTACTGAACGGAAACTCATTTACTATCACACCAAATCGCTTTCAATCTTACAAATGTTTCATTTTGTTGTGAATGAAATGGACACATTTTATGAACATCTGTCTGTTGACAACTCTAACAATCAAAAATTGATTTTCAACAACTTCGACAGCGTCGACGAGGATGGTTTTTCTTATAGCCGTGTGGGTGACAGTTGTTCCATGTACCTTGTCGATAATATTTATAATGGTATTTTTTTCGTTGACATGGATATTGGACTATGCTCTTGTACCATAAAGAATATATTGGCCCCTTGTTGTCATCAAATTTATTTAGACAAATTCTTGAATGGCAAATCCGCGTGTGAATCTGTTGATTCAACAGAATTTGAATCAACAGATTCACACACCACTTGTAAGTTAAGTCTGTCTAATACTATTGTTGATGAAAGACAAGATACTGAAGTAAATGAATTTGAAAACGCTTTATCTGAATTCAAATCTGTTAACAATAAGATGAGAGAACATTTTATTTCCGATCCAAATTATTTTGAAACTGAAATCCAGTTGTTAGTTTCAACTTTTAAAGACAAAGTCATATCAAAGGAATCTTTATTTCAAGCCTGTCATTCGTTAAACAATGATGGCCAATCGGATTTGATTAAGTCATCTTAAGTCATGATAAATAAATTACCTATTGTCCATTTTACTATTATTTTTGCGCTCTTACTAGGTTTTGTTATCACTATTATGTTTAATGATTAAGTTACAAATTTTCTCAAATTATATTTTTAAAGAATGTTTTGTTTTAAGTCCACTTAATAATTGTGAAATATTGTTAAATATTAAATAATATTCAACAATGTTTATCACAAGCACTTTTGATTAACCATAAGACTGATACATTGAGAAAAAAAAACTGTTTTACCTACGTGATAATTTATAAGTATTAAATAAATAGATACTGTTTAGTTTAATTTATAAAAAAAATATGTTATACCATTATTTTTTTTGTGATTTAAGTAAAATGATCTATAGTGTGTTTATTTGTGAATACTGTTTTTTTTTTAGGTTATTTATTTTTTAAACAATTAATATATATTTATTATTAAATTTTGAACCACCTGCGATCTAATTCGTTTGTTTTTTAGTTTCCTTTGTAAATTGTGTTCCTTTCATGTCTTGACATTTATACATTTACTCAGGCTTCTATGATAATTTGTGCTGGCAATAAAAAACATTATTTACTTATAAACTCGTAGTTATTTCATTTGTATACAGTTAATAATAATAAACAATTCGAATAAAAATAAAAGAAACGTCAAAAGAATGTTTGAAACCAACTATTTCATTTTAATATGAATAAAATCATAAACATTTTTGAATCTGAAAAAAATCAATTAGAATTTGATTCTTAAAAAAAAATATAATTGGTAATAACTAATAATTATTGTTATTATAATATATCCAAGTACAACATGGGCTACAACTGCCATGGTATTTTCATGTATAAAATCATCTACTCTTACTTGATTTATCACAAGCGTTCATAAATTTGACGTAAATTATCCACTGCCGTCACTATGGTATTATGTGGTTTTGTGTGCCAAGAAAATGAGTTGATTTAGTGTAATACCTATCTCGGTTCATGGTTACCTAATTGAAATCGTAAAACACCTATACCATGCGCTACGGAAGCCATTTGAACATTTTCAAAACGAAGACTTCAAACGGTCCTATAATTAATTTCGTTATTCGTAATAACGCGCGTTGAACAATAGTATCTCTAGGCCCTGGAGTCTAGGGGAATCGAAGGTGCGCAGAAATTGTGATTCGCTGCCGAGCTGTAGGTCGTACGACGACGTGTCGTTTGTAGGACGTCCGTTATCTGTGCCTTCGAAATGCTTCTATTCACACACTATGATGATATGCAAATGCGCTAAAAAATAAAATAAATAAACCGCAGTTATACAATAGTGGGTTCGCGATAAAGCACACGCGTGCGACCGACTCGCACTGGAACAATGACGATTGTGTAAACACGGAAAACAACACGCCAATGATGACCAGATGAGTGCTAACCTTTGATCGTTCACTGCGAATTTGTTACTATACGCTTGGATTTAGCGAATAAAACAAATCGCGCGAACAATGAAAAAACACCACGCTGAGGCGATATGATATTATATATAAAAAATAGACATAGAGTATTCGGTTGTGCGAGCAAACCTCGAATAAATAATATCGTACTGCCGTTCAAATCGTCCGGGGGAAACAATTAATACTTTTATTCAGATAATTTTAGATTCCACGTAAGACAGATAATAATAATAATAATAGGTATTTTCCATAAATATAATTTAAATATTTCTCTATAATAACTATTATATAATTAATAATTGTTTATTATATAATATAATATTGTATGTAATTAAATATATTTTTCAACACATAAAGTTTTATTAAATATATATCAATCATGTAATGTAATATATTATATTTGATGCGTATATATAATATTTAATGTCAAAAATCGAAAACTATCATGGTCTCTAAATAGGTATAGTAGTAGGTTATTTTCGATTATAATATCGTAAACGACTAAATATATTATTATCATGAATAGGAGGTACAAACGTTCGAATATCTGTGTCTTCCGGTTAGAGTTGGAAACATGCGTAATAATCGTATGGATCGATGATCGACCGACGGCGGCTCGGAACGATGTCATCGTTGAAATCGAGGAAATCATAACAGATTCAGACTTAACGTGAAAACAAATAAAAATACATTTAAAATTATATGATAAAAAAATACACAATATAGTATAATAGTTGACCTGTTTTGCGGTTGTTTTCGTACATTGGTAACAATTGACCGGTAAAATGAGACGTGTTTAATAATAATAATAATATTGTATAATAAATGAAAAGTGTAAAAACAAACGGCAAACCTATTTCAGAATGTAGTAGAGCGTCGACTTTTTGTACGTATGTGTGTGGGTGTGTGTGTGAGGTATACGCGCGCGTTGGGATTTCGAAAGCGTCCGAATAAATACATATAATATAACGTGTATAATATTTTATATTACGAGATTTAAAACGCGTCTAGAAGAGAATATCGTACGATTAATCATTATTATTATTATTATTATTCGATGAGATCAAAAAAACATTTTTTTTTTTTTTTTTTTTTTTGAGCCTACTTTAAAGGAAACACTAGCGCAAATGGAAAGGGGGTGGGGGTAGAGCTTTAATCGCGTGTGTGTGGGAGAGGGGTGTGTTGTGTGTGTGTGTGTGTGTGTGTGTGTGTGTGTGTGTGTGAAGGGACGAACGAAATTCAGTGTTGGGCCGGCGGAGGAGGCGGAGGTAAAGGCTGAGGCGTCTGTTGTTGCTGGGGCAGAGCTTTCAGTATGGCTTGCACTTCTTCGGCCACGGCGGCCAACACCATTTGGAACTGCGCCTTGGTCGCCACCGCGCCCGAACGCTGGTCCCGGATGTGCTCCAACGTTGCCGCGATGTCGATTTCCTTAGCTCCTTTCGCCATGCGATTCAGCACCATGTCCAACAGGCAATACGAACCGGTGCGACTGACGCCGTCGCTGCAGTGCGCGCAAACAAACGCGCGGGTTCGATCAGGCATGATAATAATGTTTGTGAAAAAAAAATTATAATAATATTATGGTTTCGGTGTCGCGCGATCCGAGCGAACAAATCAATCGTTACTACAAGCCGAGTGTTGAGACGAAATCTCGAAAGAGCGAAAGACTCGGCGGGGGGGGGGGGGGGTTGTCCGTTCGAGATCGCTTGCGAAATGAGCATGGCAGACTCCGAGTCACGCGAGACGACCGAGACGCGATTCCGTGTCGACTTGAGAGATGTGTTTTTATTTTGCAATTCGCGTCTATAGCTTTTTTAATTGCGTATAAGATCGTGGAAAAACGCAATATGAAAAAGTGCCGGGTAAGGATATGGGTGAATCGTCGACTTGTTTCGTAAACTAGTTGCGGCTGGAGGATGCACAACAGTTTCGGACGTCTGCGGTGTGTGTGATTTGAAAGGCTTTTAGAATAATATTATGTCATTCGCCTCGTCTTAGTTTTTTCTTTGTTCCATTTTATTCGGAAAACAATTCAAACGAGACAAAGGTCGAGTTAATCGATTAAATGAAATCGGAATGTGTAAACTTAAAAAAAAAAATACGAGTAGCATTTACGACAACGCCGTATTTGATTGTTTTCACCGACGTGTAAGATTAAAAATAGAACGAGAAAAAATTGAGTTTTTTAGTGACAAAATTGCACACGACGGCGTCGTGTCCCGTTCGGCATTTTTCAATGTCGTTTTAAATATTTTTCGCACGTTATTCGGATTCGCGCCGCTTAACTGACATCGCGCTATACATACCTGCAATGGACGACGATGGGACAAGATCTACCGCGGAACGACTTGTTGACTTTCCTGTAAACAGAAATAAAACGATGATGATAGCACGAGTAAGCTTAAAACTCTTAACATAGGTAGTATAACCGGACAGTCTTGTAAAGTATTCGAATAAATATTCTGAATACTCGTTTTTCGTGTCGTTATCATACCTGCGGAATTCCAGAAGAGCTTTGGTCGTGTTGGGCACCCCTCCGTCCGGCCATGTCAAGAAGTGGAACTGTGTGACGGTCCTGGTTTCTCCGGTTTTCAAGTTTTTCAAGTAGAAGCTCCTCACCAAGTAATCGTCGCACCATATGTGTTCGCTCACCAAATGCACCTGTACGAAAAAGCATCGCGTTTAGCAGAGAAAAATAAACTACCACTCGCGACGATGGTTCTTTTTTTTCTTCTCGACTTTCGACGTGTGTAATCCTTTATTATTCCATCGTCGTCGACTCTCTCGCGGGCCCAGTGCTTTTGCTCACCTCGTATATGTGATACAGCTCGGATCCCTCTTCCGGCCAGTAACGATGACATAACACCACGTCGTTCTCCACCAGTCTGGTCAACATCACGATCACCACGCAGCCCTGTTCCCAAACCATTTGCCAAAAGTCCGCCGAAGTCTCGGGCAACGGTCCTTGTGTCGCGATGTAAGCCGGGTTCCGCGGATCGTGGTCGGTCTGCGCCAAACGGATAACAACACGGTCAACGTTAACTCTAGCCCTCAAACACGTCGTGTTTGTCTCCGCCCGCCGCTAACTTTTTTCATTGTTTCATAATCATCAGGTCGGGTACCTACGAGTTTCGTCGTTCCCGCGGAGGACCGAGTTTTTCAATATTTTTCAAAGCTATAGCCGTGCTCGATAAATTAAACGAAAAACAACAAAAATACGATTTCACATAATAATATTATGAAATTATGTCATTTCGTAGGTCCGTCGCCGCAGGTTTCTTTGAAATTTCAAAAATGTCCTGGAAAACCATTTACTATTACCGATCGAGCGAATAGTTGAAATTCGTCGACGGTGACCACAACAAACGTATTATTTCGAAGAAAAAAAAAATTATTCACGGGGACAAACATTGTCAAGGACGCCATAGAGAGTAACGTGTTGACGTGGCCGGACCGGAGTTTTCGAGATAGTAGTTCGATGATGGGTGTCGGTCGATTTCGATTTCGAATTAAATCGGGATTCGGCGATGTTTTCGAAAAAAATCGAGATTATAATATTGTACTTGTATGGTTTTCGATGGGACGAAGAGCGTCCGTTGAAAACTGTCATGTCGACAACAATACGCGTTTCTCACTTCGCTCGGGACCTAAATATTAATTTAGAAAATAAAGCCGATATCACAGGTGACACGTGATAACTTCCCACCGGGGGGGGGGGGGGGACAGGGTATCTAAATCGTCATAATTTCCTTTCGACATTCGGATCCGGTGTTTTAACATTTTATCGTATTGATTCCGTACTATTGTGGACGCGTTGATGTAGTCCGAGTTGTTCATGTTGGCGTACTCGTTGATCACTACTCTGGCGTGGTCGTATGGCAACGCGTTGATGTATCGATTCTTCTTGGCGTTGTCCGACTGCAATAATAAATCATCGACGGTTCAGTTGATGCGTCGTCACCACCGGCTCGCCGGCGACTAACATTATATTATTATGTGTAGCGTTTCAAACAAATCTCTACCCCCCCCCCCTCCTTCCCGGCACGATGATATTTCCCACAATATAATGCGTGGAGAAAAACGCTCATAATAATATCATGTCACACGATATTATTATTTATTACTGAAAAATCATATATATATACGTTTTTTATATAAATAATATTTCGTGGTAGAAAAATAAAAAAAGCTCTTGTGGTAGAAAATAAAATCGTCGGCGGACGAAATTCGAGTGTTCTGCAACGCTATAGAATCAACAACTTTTTTTTCGATATATTTATAGGACGTGCTACTAACTTTAGAAAATAATATAATATTCGACGATCGATTCGATTTTAATCGAGATCATAAGAAAATAATGTAAAACGATCGGCGATTTCCAAAGCGGGGGTATAACGGAAGGACTCGATGATAGCAGCTCGAAGACAACTCAAGAACTGGCTCACGTTTGTTAGAAACATTAACGAACCGATTGAAATAAAAACTAAAAAAGAAAAATATTAGTTCTCCCGCTCTTCGAAAACGCCACACTACTACGACTAATTACGAATTTTATTGTAGAATTTTACGCATTATATTATTAGACATAATAATGTCACCTTTCTGGCCACGTTGACCGCACACGGTTCTGCTTCGTACGCGCAAAGCGCTGCCCACTCACTGTCCAATCGGTTCTTGTTGTTCAAATGGTCCTCCATGTACGCCTGAAAATAATAACGTAAATTATGCACACGATTTTAGGCACGTTTTAGTGGTGTTTCGCGGTCTCGACGGTTATTATAGAGGCGTGCGCACAGACTTTCCCGGTTGTGCCCGCGACGAATTTACTACACGCGCCAGTGTGGAGGAAGGGAGGGGGGGCAAAACTAGATAATACGTTTAAAATCTTTTCGTTTACCTCGAAATGAGTTACCGTCGTCGTAGTCAAGATTAATTAAATTCTATAAAAATGATCTGGTTTCATCATTTTCGCGGCGATTCGTTACGTAGCCCTTTTTGGATATAGTAGAGCCGTTACACGAACGTCAGTTCGTGACAAACAGACTGAGAACAAATTTTCAAATTTAGACGAAAAGAAAATACCGAATACACGATTTTATACGCGGAAATCGCGTTGATATGGGTTATGCTATGTTCATTGGGTCGTCTCTCGACGAAATGGCATTGTAAAAAAGTCGATCGATATTTTCATTACGTTCTGTACGCACACGCCTATGATGGTTCTAATAATAATGATATAACGTTGTTACCAAAACCATGTGCCCGGTAGATATGTCCATGTTTGACAGGACCGGCTCTTCTCCCCTTAAAATTCAATATCATCATAAGTTCATTGTTTCCCGGTAATATAATTATTATTCATTATGTAATAATACTTATGCAGTATGTAAATTAATTGGAAAGTCGGTCGCCATAACTCATGGCCCAATGCGAATATTTGAGTGAAGTTTTTTTTAATGTAATATATTAGTAATAACGGTCTTTCTTTTACAATGATATTCAAAAATACTGAGTAAACATTTTTTTTTTTAAATTATCATTTTATAAAGTTACTTAAATAATAACGCTAGAAAAAAAAAGAAAAAAAATTGACTGTATTTTAAACGTACTAAAAGCAATTCATAGTTAAAATTCAAAATTAAATTTTTATCTTAGGATTTTTGAAAATCATTGTAAAGGAAAGGTCATTTATAATATACCTATATTCCAACTAATAAATTAGTTATGGCGAGACTGACTTTTCAATTAATTTACATACTGTATATTTATCGTCTATAGTCAGAGCTGGGCGCTCTATGGTAAGAGCTAAAGAGAGAACGGAAATCAAAAAACAAAACGAAAAATACCACGAAGAAGTGCTTGACCTTGAAGATGGACTGTTGTCCGGATCTTTCGACAGGCTCGCTATTCTCTGCGACGTGGCGTTCGATTCTTCTTTTTTGCTCGACATCCTCGCCCGGCACAATTCCTTGTTTAGTGAAAATGTTTTACAACACGTGTTATACAACGAGTACCGTATTCGAGAGAGAGAGAGAGAGAAAAAAAAAAACAATTCTCACTGCGAAGGTGGACGAGTAGACGGAAAAAATTAAGTCGACGTGCCGCGGAACGTCGAGTATTGTTCAAACGACATAGTCGACCCTTTGAGATTTTAAATTAAAAAAGAAACGAAATATCAACTCGACGCGGCGCCTTCATTAAAAGAAAGTAAATTAATTTTTAATTAACATCCCGGGGCCGCGTTCAGACGGCGTACTTTTTAAAAATTTAAACAGTTTTCTTTTTAAATAAAGACAAAACTGCGAGGTACGTTTTGAAATTGTATCAGTTTTTTTTTTTTTTTTTTAAATAAGGACGAAAATGCACACAACCCTTCTTATTTAACACTTCCGTTTCGGGCATAGTTGTATTAAAAAAATTGTTACATACTCAACGTACCTATTGTTTTATATAACTGAAAAAATTTATCAAACATTTTATAGTTATAAACATAATATATTTCGACGGTCGTTTGAACGCTACTCGTATGAATAATTGTAGCGAATCAACAAGTTACAGATATTCTCCTATTTCTGCAGAACAAACTCGATTTTTGACCTATAGTATTAATAATAATAACCCACCTTCGAGTGATATCGTAGTCTACGCGCGTTACAATATTATAATCATTATTGCGTGTCGATAAATTCACCTGATAATCTTTACTGACTTCGGTACTGCTTCCGATCAGTCCTTCGAACTTTTTTTTGTACTTTGAGTGCTTTCGCATCACCACGAACGCCGCGGCGGACACCAGTACCGCGCACATGGCCGCGACGGAAATGAAAATCCACTCGAAATTCTTGCTGTCCTCGTACTTGGAACTCATCATCACCGACGGCGTTTTCGCCTGAAAAAACGGCGAGTCCCGTCAATAAGTTTATTCCCGGTCCGTCACTATGATATATTGTAAAGAGAGAAAAAAAAAAAACGTGCGTGCCTTATTGTCTCCGACGCTCGCTAACTCTATCGCGTAACCGGTTTTCTTTGCGAACTTCCACTTCAACGCCTCGATCCTTCTCACTACCTCCGCGACGTCGACCCCGGCGCTCGGCAGGATTTGGAACGTTATCTCGGATTCGTCGAAACTATATGGACAATAAACGACACGATGCGTTAGATAATTCCGAGATGAAACGGAATCGACCACGAGACTCACCGAGCGTTGACTATCGTTTTGAATTCGATGTTGATGATGTTCGACAGCACTTTCAACAAATTGTTTCCTCTGTCCGGGTGGGTTATCCTTTCGCGAGACGAAAAAATAAATAAGCGCGAGTATAGAATATAAAAAAAAAAAGGTTATATTATAAAACAATAACAAACAAAATAATAATATAACGGGTACTCACTTTTGCTTCAGTCGGATGTAAACGTAAGATGTGTCGACCACTTCATACTGATCGTTATTTTCGTCGGCCAATTTGTTTTTGGAATTTTCCTTTTTCTGGGCGTCCTTTTCCTCTTCGGGTGCGATTTTGCTTACGTAGACGGTCTTGAAATCATCCTGGGACAGTTTCGACGGCGTTTTGGCATTGGGAGGTTTCGTTTCGTCCTGTTCCGGTTTTCGGTTCGTTCCCAGCAAAGTCGAAGCGTCTATATAGAAATAATGAAAATAATATATATTATCCGTTTATCCGAATCCATTTTATCCTAAACTATTGAAGTTTTTAAATCATTGCGTTTCCGAAGAATCGCTGTCTTAGATTTATTAACATTTTATTCAAACTGCCGAGTTAGTGACGGACGATGGAATCTATTAAATAAATTCTCAACCTTACGAGTACCTATACTCGGTGAAAATCGAGAATTTCACATTGCATTTATTTAGAAAAATCAGGCCTGCAAATCGGGGTTTTCGTGTTTTTAATAATTGCAAGTGAAAATAAGGTTTTTTATTTTTTCCGCAATTTGAGTTTGATTACTTCAAAAACTTTCGAAAAATAATAAATACGTGATCCGACATTTTATGTAAAAAAAAATCATAACCCGAAATATTATTTAAAGAAAAAGTTATTTTTTCGCGGGGACACAACAGCGGTGTGTGACATACCGACGGTTTTCGGAACGTCCTCGCCCTGTTTCGTCGGTTCGTTACCGTCATCGTTGTTCTGGAAAAAAATATAACATTACGGTCGATATAATATCTCGTCGTTGTTATATAATAAAATAATTCCGATTCGGACGACGACTCACCGCGAATGCGAAATTGTTCGTCTTGTAAAACGGCCCCGGTTTCTTGACGTCCAGCCGCTCGGGCCTCTTGAAGCCCCATCCCAGCTCCGGGTCGTAACTCTTGATGAAGTCGCTGAACAGTTCGTCGTCGGTCGCTTCGCCGTTGGCCCCTACAAACGCCCATCCTAAATCGTTAACGTGCCGTCTTGAACCGTTTTGCCCGCGCCCGCTGTGAACGGTAATATACAGGGTGTCTCTCGCGAACCTTTACTATATTTTCAAAACTTCTCCCGGTCGCATAAGACCGAGACGAATCCGTCGCGGGACATCTTGTTTCAGTAAACCCGCCGACTAAAATGCGCACGGTGTTCCGCGCGTCTATGACAACGGACATGTTGAAAACTTCAGCACCCCGGATTAAGACTAAAAGTCAAAACTTAGATAACGCCATCCCTATTTTAAGAGAGTTTTTTCTAATTTATTTTTTCACGATAGTCGAAAATTAAAAATATGTACTAGTGTGTATATCGAGTATTTCCTATATATGTTATCGGTTTATCAAAATAAGTTTTGAAATGAACTTAAATACCTACCGACACGCTATAAAAAAATGTTACGATAAACTTCGATTTTTTTGATTTTTTTTTTATAACTTTCACCTACAAATTAACAAAACAACGAATAGTGGTCGTAAACACGTATCGCTTCCAAAGTTCTACCCGAGTAGAAAATCGTTCGCCGAGGTCTCCCCTCAAAATACGGGCCCGGAGGTGAAACAAAAAGGTTTATCGTTTCGCTCCCGAAATAGTAAATCATCGCGAGACACACTCCGCACACTGCTATAGCGCGTTTACCTTTCCGCGGTAAGAATACTAGGCCGCCTTCCGTGTACGCCTTGTTCGGGTTTCCCATGCCTTTGGACATCATGTCCATCCGCCTCAGCTCCTTCCACTCGACGTCCATCTTGTCCTTGGTCTCTTCGCCCGCCCTGAACCCTTCCGGCGTGTTGTAATCCGGACGGAATCTCGGCTGACCGTACGCCAACGGCTGGACCTGCAGGTCGTCGTCTTCGTACTGAAGCTGTTGCTTCGCACCTGTACGCGAACACAAACCGTTTCCATTTGTTATGCGTTTCGAATTACGTTGTCGCGATGATGATAATAATAATAATCAGTGCTCGAAAGTTGCAGTCATTCATTTATATAATCTCCAATTTAGAACTTATTTCAAATCGAAAGTTTAAAGAAAACACTATTGGTTCGTGCAATTTTGTGTATTGCATAGGAACTATTTATGAATATTATAGTTTTTGAATAGATACTCGGCGGGGTTGCTAGAAATTCACGAACTTGTTCACTGCAGTTACAATTATTCCGATTTACAAATTCTAAAGACTAATTTGCACAATGTTAATACATCAGATCTGACCCGATCGGGATACCGGACGATAACAACTTAACGAACGTGTATATTATCCGCAAGCTCATTCGTTGTCCTTTTCAGCTCATACAACTTTCGAGTCCTAATTATTATATTTTAACTACAATAATAATAGAATAATTTTGTTATGCCTTGCATCCACGGTAAATACAGAGGAGTCCCTTGCAGTTTGTTTCTGTTGATGGCGGTTCGATGATAATCATCGTCTAAACGAAATCAATCAACATTAATAAACGGGATTTTTCTCGCCGTTTTGTCGTAACAAACGTACCTATCATGTCCGGATAGTATTCGCGACCTCGTACCACGTCCTCGGGACCCCCGTACAAGTCGGGCTGCAACGGTGGATTGGTGAAGTCCAAAAAATCACCGTTATCGTTCTGCGGACGAGCGAAAACAATACACACGGATGACGACAACTATTTCATACGCTTAGCCTAAACGAATTCCGGATATTTACTTGTCTCCTGTCCGATATTCTCGAGTATTGATTGCAAATCGAAATGTCCACCGGCATGCTGTACTTGATCAGTTTCAACCGTTGTTTAAGCACGCACTGCGTAAAAGGATGCAGCCAGCCGAAACCGTTGTGGTTGAGAAATTTCATGTCCTCCTGCAGTATTAACAGGTTGTCCATCATCAGTTTGTACCTGAAATTTAGTCGGTTAGTGTTTATCAGTAAATTACTACTCTTGTCCTGTATAGTATTATATAGGTGTAATATGTAGAAACGACATCGATTGTCACCCCCGTGTTATGTTAAACCGTACAAGGTACGGTATAGAAAAACCTAACGCACTTTAGTTTATATTTTCATTTACCTACTAAAGTGCAGTTGTTTTTTTTTATTTAATATTAATTAAAAATTATTACCGAAAACAAATAGTAAGTAGTTTGTGATATCTGATAGGCTTGTAAGAGACATACCGTGTCGTATTGAAGTTTATATTTAAACTCGAAAGTTATACCGAGTTTCGTTCGCGTCGCGATAAACTCTATAGACTATTACGAAAATCGTTATTCACAAGATAATAGCGCGAATCAGCAGCGACAAAGTTTCGTGTCGGAACGCTATCGAATCCGTCAAATTGAAGAGTAGTTCTATTTTTCCATCATATAGATTCATAAAAACAAATCTCCAAGAAATCCGTGCGTTTTCTCCGTTACAAAATAATAATAATATAATACGTATATGTATGGAAAAATAATAATATTATATGGATAAATAATATAATAAAATAAAATAATAATATAATATGGAAACCCCCGTCGATGATTCGGATATTCCTGAAATAACTTACTCCTTCGATCATACGAATTATATTTCCGATATTAAGATTGCCTATATAATATACTGGTGAAATCGTTACACCTTATGCCCTATTAAAAAAAGTCTGACGGAACCGATGAAATCCCGTAATAACATGGCGTAAAATATTATGCCTTACGTGTATTCTCCGTCTCCGTTGTCATAGTTTGAAATGCATTTGCCAAACGCGTGATCTGCGGTAGAACAAAAAGGATTATTAAACACGATTATTACGATATTATTATGCACGTGGTAAATTTAAATTCGACATGTCGTACGGACGTACGGCGGTCTTACCGTCGAAGCACCACTCGTGTTGACCACAGACATTGCGGTTAAATAGGCAACCTGAAAATCGAAAAACAAAACGAGTTTTTTATCAATTTCACAGCATGTCAAATTCGTCAACACGCTATTAAAACATATAGATATGTGATAATGCGAGTATATAATACTACAATTAATTACAATGTTATGCTGTTGAAAGTTCGTATTTTTTCAATATTGAACAATCGATTAAGTATTAGAGGCGTGTCACGTGTTGAATAAACACATTTTTTTTTTATGATGTGCAAACTGTAATTTTAATACGTTAATAAATTACTCTATTTTAATATGAAATGAAGATTAGGTTGATTTTGCAGATTTATTACGTGTTTGTTTTATTAAACGGCGGCGTGGGTAACAGTTAAACGTCGTCAGTTATGCGCCTCTTATTTTTCCCGTAAACTTAAGATGACAGTGTTAAAACCGTCGAATCATTATGATAAATTGTCAAACCACTAATCGAGTCTCGCGCAGTAACCGCGATGACCGCGATCCGTCGTTAAAAACAACGTTTCCCGAGTAACTCGATTTCATCGTCCGATTTTCTCTCGAACATTTTTATAATATACGTAATAATGTTCGAAACATATTTATTATTCTGCCGTCGCCTCTGTTCAGCGCTCGCTCGTCTCTCGCCGTCTGCGCTGCAATTAATAACGCTTATTCTCTTTCTTCTCTTAATATATATTTTTTTTATTTTCATCGCTATATTACATTAATCCAACTAGAATAGGTATAAGCTTTGCGGACGTTATTGCTGTTTTCCACCACACCCTACGCCGCCGTCGACATTATCCGTTTTCGTGACGACGACGATAATATTCCGATTAGTTTTTACGTTTGTTTACGACCCCCGGGGATCGCGTGCGTGCGCTTGTACGCCATTATTGTGACGTTAAGTCGCGGATTACACCGACACCGTCGCATATTACGCCGTCATCGTCGCGACCCGCGGACGGCTATAGATTTTGAAAACCTGCGGGTTTCTTTTACTCGACAATATCAAGATGCCATTTAGACGTTCTGAAAATGCGAAATCGCGTTTATTTCGTGACCAGATTGTTTTCGACATGCGTTATTTGACAGACTTGAATTTTACTTCTCGCCAAACTTTTTATTCGTAGGTATAACTAAATATCATATAAACGTGCGTGTGCTATGGATGTCAAACGTTCGGTTTCCGATCGACTTTCTAATAATATCGACGACGACGATAAACATTAAAAAAAAAAAAAAACTAAAAACATAGAATTCATTTCTCCGCCAACACGTCATTACACTTATCATCGAGTGGCAGCTGGACGTGGAACACGAGCATTTCTCTATTCACGTTTTCCCACAACAACACAAATCCTGACAACCGCGCTCGATCCAATACAGTCTGATCGCTCTCAGACTACAGTCACTCCGCTCATCTCCTTGACTGACAGCAGGAAGATTAGTCCTGATCGTTTTTATCTTGGTTCTTTTTTTCATAGTATACAACACGTATGGTTTTTTTCATCTATCGGGTTTATCCTCCATCACCGTAACTGTGTCGCGAAAAATATACTCATTTTTTCAACTCGAAACAAAAAAAAATAAATATAAAAGTATACTGTTTTCACGCCGTATTTTCATATCGTTTGCAAAATATAAAGTAGCACTAGCTGTTTGTCGACCCGATTTTCTTAAAATAATTAATATGTTAAACGATCAGTTTTCATCGTCAGTACCTGCCTAATCTCATTGAATATGGATTACGGTTATTTTTTTTTTTTGGAACGAAATACGTATTTTCGTAAATAAGTAGTATAAAAACGCAAACCGTTTCGACAATCGAACCGTATTGATTGGGGGTGAGTATTAAATTATTATTACACGAACTCGGTAAAATCAATTCGCGTCGATATAGCTATATACGAAACGCTTCGCCCGATAAAATAGGTTATTACTATATTATAGCCGGTGTTTCAATTCCTATAGAAAATTTATAAGTCGCGTGTAATTCAATAAAATAAAACAATACGGTATTACTATATATACGTATGATAAAAGTTAACAAAGGCCGGCGAAATTTACGACCTGTGATCAAAACGCATAAAAGACCTAACGTCTGACGACGACGACGACGACGGCGCGGCGCGTGTACAACGCTATATGTTTTTATTGGTATTAGCTCGAGTAGTTGTTGATTTTCGGAAAATCTGTACTCGATCGATACATTTTAAAAACGATCGAAATCGTCTGAGAACTAAGTTTTACGCGAAGACGAACGCTACGGAAAACGCGCAGAAGATAATATTACACTATGCCGTCGAACATAAATCGTCTTTAACGGGTTTACGATCGCAATGATTACACTAGAAAGCGCGTCCCTCCCGTGTAATAAAATCGTAATGAGTTCTCGAAACCCGCCGTTTCTTCTTGACGGACGCCTCTAACGACCAGTTCGCCATGTCAATTATATAGTTTCGTGTTTGGTTTCGCGTTGCCTTACCGCTCGTTTTTAATCGTTTCATTTTGTTCTGATCGGCGATCGCCGGTTTTCATAACAATATGGACTGCCGTCGCCGGCGCCACGCCACGCCCTTTAGCAGCGTTTTTATATTATTGTTATTGCAGACGATATTTTTCCACGTTCAGAGTCGTAATTTTTTATTTTCGTCCTTTTCCGACGACGGCGTGTGTTATTCGCCGCTATTTTCGTATTTATTTTTTTTTTTCTTTCTCTCTTTCCTCGGTAAAATATTATACGCGTTTTGTGCAAATTCTCATTTCGCTCGACGTTACGGACCGGCAGTTATAGACCGAACACGTTTACAGGAACGCTTTTTCGCCAACTTTGTAACGAAATTAATTTACACGCGAATACTATCGCGTATACGAAATCCGCAGGCTTTATACACTCTCTCCGTCGCATTTGACTCGGAAAGCAAGCCTCCATAGAGTCTATACAGGACGAGACGTTGACGCTTCTTTGTCACACGACGACCGTTATACAGGATGGAGAATTTGCCGAGAACTCTGCTTTGAACGGTTCCCACGTGTAATTCGTCGTGATCGACTTTTCTATAATGTATTTAAAAAAAAAAATTCATTCCGCGCTAATGAAATAACGATGTCCCGTGATATATTGCAGTACGCTCTTACACTGGCGTGTAAACTTAAAATCTTAATTATTGAAAATTCTTAACGAGAACGATGGGGTTATTGATTTTGCAATAATGTATTTTTCTCGGAAACACTCTGGAGTTTAAAGTATTAAAAGCATTACTCCCGGAATCCCACGCGAGTCTCCATCGAACGCAAATTAATCACAGATTCGTGTACGCTCGAGACGCATTATATCTATACGTAGTGCGGCCGGCGCAGAATTCCTATAAAATCGTTAGAAAAAAATAAGAAATAACGAAACGGCAAAGTTTCTTTTCTCCTCGAACGAAAATCGTCGCTGTAAAAAGTTACGGTGTGCCAAAGGCATACACTCATTATTGTGTGTTTTCGGTAAAATTAATCAAACTACAGCCATAAAAATAATATTCCGCAATGATGTTATTAATACAATTATTATTGTGCCGAAAGTTATTCGCTGAAGAAATAACCGTGGCAGACAATGCGCGATATAATTGCAGTTGGCTTATTGTAACCTACCGCCACCGCCGCCGCCGACGCAATACGAAACGCGCATTGTATACGTTTTGAATAGTTAATTTATTCGCAAAGTTTTATTATTAGATTTGGAATCATGTCGAAGGGGGAAAAAAAAGACATTTCTGCTGAAACGATTTTTTTACGCGCACAGCACGTGCAATATCTGCTTTTTCCTTTTATTTCCTCGGCGAAACGCGACGTGTATATGGACTTCTCTTTCTTTTCACTCGTTGCTCACTACGGTATATTTTCAGCGAGCACGCTAACCGCGGCGGCACGTCGAAAAACCGCTGATATTTCGTCGTCGTGTCCGTTTTGCTCGCCGCCCGTAATTTCACCGTTGTTTTTAATCTAGTTTTTAAAAAAATCTTTTTCTTCGGTTCGGCAAAGTCCGCGTGTTAATCGAGCGGCGGATTTTCGAAGGGGAAACCGTTCGCAAAATATTGACGGCGCTTGGCCGAAAGCACGAAATTGGGGGCGTATTAGTGACTCGCCGCGAGTAACTTGTGTGGTTTTAATAACACGCGTGAACGCATAAGTATATATAGTAACATCGTTCAAATATTTAACGCTCCGCGAGAGTAATGATCGATTCATCTCTCCCCCTCCCCCCGGATTAAATCTCCCGGTTTATAATGTGTATTATGCATACATGTATATACTGTGATATTATGTGTTCGCGTAATTATACAAACGCGTACGGGAGAATATAGCGGCAGAGTTTAGGTTATTATATTTTGAAAGTTCGAGATGAAACGGCGGCACGGCGCGGAAGCGTAAAAACGTAATGACGCCGAGTATATTACGTAATTACAATCGCGCGCGTACGCGACGACGCGACGTTTGCCGTGCAGATGTAGATTTTTAGAGCGAATCGGACCCAGCTATATGTAGATTTTCTCGTAGTTCGTATTCATCGCGCGACGGGACGCCCACGCGAAAATATTTATTGGATTTTTTTTTTGTTTCTATTACACGTACCGATTTCGAGTTTGTTTCGGACGTATCGAAATCGTCCCGTTTCGACGGTTCGGTTTTTTTTTTTTCCGACGTCGTCGTCTCTTCCGTCTAGACGAATATTATTATGTTTTCCTCTTCTTCGCCTTCTTCTTCTTCTTCTTCTTCTTTATTAGATTGTTCTCGTCTCCCGCGGTAAAACGGAAACAGCGATGATTTTTTTTATTCGATTTATACTGCCGCCGCCGCCGTCGGCCTAAAATCCCGGGAAACCGATTCGACGAACACGCGCCCGCTCGATTCGGCCGTGCCAATGTTTTCACCTCGCGCCCGATATACTACCCCGAATCACGTCGCTTATTCGCGATCGAATTATAAACGGTAACGCGCATTATTATTATTATCATACGCGTGTACGCGCCACATTATCACGAACGATTACGAGTATTTCCGGAAACTCAATTTGTCAAGTCGGATTAGAAAGACCGTAAATTCAACGAACGAGAACGGAGGGCGGCATAAATGTAAAAACGAAGATATTTCGTAAGTAGAAGAGACGGCCGACTATGGCTGCGGAATTCCAGAATATGTCTGTGTATAATATACGTATACGTGTATAATAAACGTTATATTATTGTATTATATGTGCACACATTCTTTCAGTAAATGGTTTTTAACATTTATCAATTTCCCACCCCCTTCTATGTGTTAGAACATCGGTCGGCGACGTTGACGAGGGAAAATTGTTTTTTTCACTTAGTTTGGCGGCATTGACATCAAAAGAGGTTATTCGATTTTTAGTCAATAGTACATAACGTTAAAAACTGTCGAATCGTCGGAAGTAAAAGAGAGAAAAAAATACTAAGAATGTTTAAAAACGAATGAGATATTTTTAAATTATTCGCGAGGTAATATCGTACACGCCCTTGTTGTCGTAGAGACTACGGTAGATTTTTCAACAAAAACTATACATTTTTATTATAAATCCTAAAGCCATGCAAATGCAATATAGCTGGTCGTAATAGGCATCGATATAATAACAATCTTTATTATGGTTTTATGGAAACATGTAAACTTTCTATGATATTTTTATTATCGCTAAATTCTAGGTCAAATACGCATTTTTATAAGAACATCTTTCAGCACAGTAGTTTCGGGCCGTCATAGCCGTCCAAACTCTAAGGATTAAAAACATTTTTTTTTTTTGATAAAACGAGCGATTGATGATTCCCAAGCAAAAATGATTTGTTTATCGATGCAATTAAAGAAACGGCCGATGGAAATAATCATTTCGACATTGACAAACTGTAATTTTATAATTATATTGACCTACGACCGAAATGTAAATATCCGAATAAATAAAATATAACAGTAATTGCGTTTTTGGTTTTTCCGAGTATTGACACAGGGGACGTAATTGCAGGTTTTCAACGGTGAAACAAACATTTTTAGCGCGAGCCAATTTTTTCCAATACCGGGAAATGTCTATAAAAACGTTTATTGCGTATACCTCATAACTATTAGTTACGTTTTTTTTATCAATCTCTCCGCTGAGCTCGTGAGTTTCTAAGATCGGGGACAAAGAGTTTGTCGATCAATCTCGCAGATAATGATACTTAAATAAAAAAAAAACTTCAACGCGATAATTCTCGAATATTTCGACACTCTCTATAATGTATCTAACCATCGCTCCTTAAGACGCTTTTTAAATTTAATCGCGATTATTATTCGATGAGGGTGGCGGAACGAAAAAAAATACAAAAATTAAGGATGCAAATAATAGAGAGTACTCTGGATTCCTGGATCGACGCTCCTGACCTGCCATTAACGATTTCGTGTGATAATGGAAAAAAACGCAGAGTCTAAAGAAAAAAAATAAATTATTACAGAAATCGCGCGAGTCGGACTGCTATACAATAACGTTCTTATCGCGGACGTCGTCGTCGTCTTCCCGACAACGAGCGCAACCCGATATCATTTTCGTGCCGTTAAACATCGCCGACGTAAAACAAACTCGCCCCGAACGTTTTCGGACCACACTGCCGAAGTAAAAGCGTACGAAAATGTCTTTCCCGTAATATTCCGAGCCATTACGCGCTGTCCTTGTCGCCGTTTTTCTTTTGTGCGTAGGTGACGCGTGGACAGCGCCGCGAACAAACAAAAATATCGTCTTACGTATTACGACGCAATATATAACGTTTTGCGCTCGCAATTCTTTATTAAGCAGATGATTTATTACTCGCGCGGAGAACGTAAGAAAAAAAAAAAGAAAACGATACACACGTCTCGCGAGACGAAAAAGAGTTTCGCCCGGACAACAACAATGGGCCGGCGAAAACAATGGAGGGGTTCGTGTCATAATACATATATATATATTACACGAGTAAGGGTGGGTTCTTGTTCGAGCCTCTCGCCGCGGGCGTTCGACGGAGAGTTAAAAATCGAAACGAATTTTATTCAAATGGATTTTCACAAAACGACACCGGGACTGTTCGCGGGGTGTGACGTTTTGTATTTTATGGCCACAAACGCTCGGCGTCACGTCGGCGCTTAAAAAGTCGAAAGTAACGACTGCGGCGCGCGGCGGTCGGGTTTTTCGATATTCGTTTTTCGATCGGGAGACGTGACGCACAGAAATATGTAATTCGTTTGTTATTTCATTCCGCAGTATTCGCGATATACTATGTGTGCTACTCGATTATTCATGAATAATTCGCGTACGCGATTAGCGTCGACTACGACCCACTTTCGTTTATTTAATTACGTTTTTATTAAATCGATACGTTTAGAAAATTCAATTAAAACACCGAATAAAATCAAACGATTCAAATTACGAACAAAATATGAAACCGTTCGCAGTTGAAAAAAACAAACAAACGCTCCGTGTTGTTATACATACGTAAATATCGAGATGGATAGAATTCAAACAGAATTGTGATATTATGTAATCGTGTAAAACGAGATCGACCGAATTTCGTAGGATATTGTGCATTATTCGATCGGTAAGTTCAAAATTCTAAGCGAACAACTATTCGTTTTTGATTATTGATAGTTAATACATTTCATAAAGAAAGTATAGTAAAAAAATAAATAAAATTCGGGTCGTTTATTTATTTATAGAAGAGAAAGGTAGGTACATTATATTATTGAACTTTTTCCTTAAGGACGCGAATGTTTATTATTTTTAAACGGAAAATCACGCGCAATAACGTATGCGCATAATAATTGCGATGTTTATTATAGACTAAAATAGTTTGCATGCCCTGCGTACGTCATACATAATACATTAATTTGGTTTTGAATTTAATCTATTTATTTATTTACATATTTATACCTTTTTTTCTTTTTTTTTCCCAATATGACATGCATTATATATACGACGTGTTAAAATTACGGTTTTATTCAGGTAAAATTGGTCGTTAAGTCGACAAATACGATTACGCCGTTAATTTTCCTCGATAAAAAATAATAATAATAATAATACAAAATGAACAGACTAGAGCCATAAAAACAAAGTGAGCGAAAAACACATTGCTGCTCGCATTGAAACGATATTTTTTTCCAGAAAAAAATGTTCTGTAAATTTAATGCTAAAGCTCGATACCGGGTTGGACGCGTTATTATATTTTTCAAACAATTATGTCGTAAAGGTACCTTGTACAATATTACAGGCTGGGGATAATACGCTACGAGTAAGACGCACTAGCTATCCTATCAAAACGTGAGCCCACATCACACGGATTATAAAAATGTATTATCTTATATGAAACGATACGAATTCCGTAGACGGTGTATTACTGTTAACTTCTGACAACTTTTTACGGTCGAATAATCGCGTAGAATCAATTTCCTCAACACACACGATTTCGTTTCATACTTTTACACCGACGGAATAACGAAAAATAACCTATAGTCGACTTTGGAACAGGGAGGCGAGTAGGATTCTTTCAGATAAAAAATTGAATTGCAGACATAAAAACGATTGGAAATAAAAAATAAGACAAACAAAAAAAAAAAACAGAGAACATCTGATTGATTTTACATCATACGTGAGAAAATAACTGATGTTAAAAATCAATTGCGAACAAGAGTGTCATCGTTTTTTTATTCAAAAACGCGTTTGAACGGTTAAACTGTAACACACAAGTAAGTGACGTTATAAAAGTACTGAAATTATATCATATTGCCCAAGTATGCAATATATACCAATATATGTAATTTAATAAATTATTAACCGTCCTCGTGGAATCGACTAAGTACATTTTACAAATTAATACTATTGTACGGGGATTATTATTGTTCAGGTAGATACCTGATTTTCGAATGCTTATAATATCATTGTCCATTACAATGGGTAAAGATAATATTTACGAGCAAGAATATATTCATATTGACAGTGGACGTCATATCCGATTGTTAGGTATACGATGGTATTTAAATAAAAATTCAAAAATTTAAGATCAAGAATTAAATTCTGGAGACGAGGCGTTAGCGTTCGCGACAGATACATAATATACGAACTTATTGTTTACGATATTTACAAATGTTTTCATTTTCGCAATCGCAAGTAGTGAAAACAATATACGAACGTATGAAATGTTTTACGTCGCTATGACCAACGAGAATGATTTCGGTCATTTTAATTTTGACAGCGTTGGGAGATAATTATATTTATTCATGACTCGCGCTCGAGAACGATGTAAAACAAACACGAACGGAATTAATATCGTTATTGTTTTTATAAATCGAGCTTTTATGTTAATATCCATTGCCCCGCGTCTGTGCACAATTATTTTCCAAGAATATTTTTTACCCTACGGATGACGCGTGCGACTCGAAAAGAAAATAATTTTTCTACGAAAGCGCAAGACTATCCGCCCTTACGAATCTATAATGTGAAATAAATGGTTTTTTGATGTGGAATACAAAAAAAATGGATATGTTGTATAAATAATACTCCATATAATATAATACCGATTATATATATATATGTATATAGAGAGAGAGAAAGAGAGAGTTATCTGCTGGTCCACCAGTGTTTTCTCGTTTTTCCGAACAGCTTTACGCCGTGGGACACTAAAGGAACCAAGTATAATAACTATACGTACGCATAAATGTATCGACGACATATTTTTTCTAAAACATATTTTCTACTCGATGGTTTGAATTTCAACTCTTCAATAATATACGGTAGATCGTGTTTTTATAACGTATAAAAGTGTATTTTGTAGTAACGAGATGAAAAATCTATTTGATTTATATCTTGTTGACGACGGACCGAAAAGAGCCGGGCACAGATAGAATCCAATCGGATTTCCAAAACAAATATCTCACTCGATACCGATTAAAAAAAAGTGCAATTTTTTTTTCCGTACATTCCGTTTGTTCCGTCGACGTATATTTACTTTGCGCGGGAGTAATTTAGTTTCTGTCAATAAAGGGAACACGCTATGCCGGGTAAAAACAGAGTTAATTTCAAAAAATGAAAAGGACACGACAATTCTTCTTCGTAAAACTTAAAATTGTTTATAATATTATCATTGCTATCGGTAGTTACGAGTGTCGCGTGAAGTATATAATATTTATAAAACAAATACTTTACCGCTGAACGCCGGGAAAGAATATTCATACCATTCTTCAATTACAACACTCTTCGTAAATTTGAGCCCCGCCGTCGTCCTAAACGTCGATCGTCGCAGGCAAGCCCCCGTTTGTCGAGACATCGTCGCGCTCGAACGCGCGCATTGTTATTTTTGCGTTGTATAAGTGTTCAGAAATACAAAATAAAAGTTTGTTTTTCTCGACGCGATAAATATTGTAAGTATTTTGAGAAAGCTGTACTCGACAACCAGCGATACGACTGAGATTAATTTTTTGATAACCTTCCCACCCAAACAAATGTTCAAATTAATTTCATGGCGGTATAGAGTTCTGATGGAAAAAAATTCGGTTCTGTAGAAATTATTTTCTAAGTATGTATAGTGTTTTTCAATGCGTTCGCCAGACGTCGATTTTTGCGTTTTCGTGAAATCAATCGTCAGAACAGGAAATTTCGATTCTGATTCTGGCTCGAGTTTTGTAGTTATTATTTAAATTTATGAGTCTATCAGTGATTTTCCGTATTCCAATATTTTCAAAGGGTTGCGATCCGATATTTTTCAAAACGGTTCCAGTCCATGGTTCAAAATAATACATAATACAGTACAATGGAATATTTTTCACGTTAAAACAACACGACCGAGTAAACCCCGGTAAACGCCATACATTATATTATTCGTACGGGACTCTGATAATTTGATGAATTTAAAAAATAAAAAAAATTCATTTCTGGATGGGTTACGACCCCGAACCCTTGTTGACAAAAAGCGTAAATATATGGAATATTTTCACGCGTAGGTAACCGCTGCGTCGCCGGCAGCGTTCCGTGAATAATTCTGACGTAGAGAGCTGCAGGATATACTATCATATAATACGTAGGTATGAAATTCTGTTATTTCGTTTTATCGGCGCGCTAATTAATTAATGTTGATATCAATTAGTGTATTAATCAACGTACCGGCTGTATGGTTACATAATAATAATAATATCGTATTCTCTTTGTATCCCATTATCTCTGAAATTTCACAAGCGCGCGGAACAAATATATTACGTCGTTATCGATATTGGATACATAATATTATTGTTATTATAATATACGAATTATATCCGAGTACGCTGTGAAGATAAACACGTGAAGGTTGATTCGAGCACGGCCGACACACGTCGACGCGAATACGTTTAAGAAAATTATAGGTTTTCGCAATTATTTTAAGTGCGACGCGCGCGTGTGTGTGTGTGTCACACGTCAAGGCTCCGGCGGGTTTGTTTCGGCTTTTTTGCCGAGACGAGCTTATAATATTTCCCTCCGGATCCGACTCTAAACAATTGACTCGTAACGTTTAATCTTCTTATTTCGACTCGACCCGACTAATCCGTATTAGCTTTCCCCCACCCTCCGATTAATTCGAATGTTTTGAAACGCGTTTTTTTTTCCACCTTCGGGCGCGTCGCGGGGTCACGGAAGGAATAGGCGGACTTGTAGCATGTTATTCGTCGATTCGACTGAAGAGCGTCTTGATTTCCATGCACGATTTGCCACCGTTCGGCTACTCAGCAATAAGCGTGTGATAATCATCGCGTCGACGTAGGGTTAATTATTACTACACAATCATCGCTGTAGAATAATTCGCTCTCATCGCGAGTTTACCTGTATAAATTTACAGTCACGTCGTCGTACAGCACAGCTCCGAGGACAAGACACGTGTTGTTGGCCCCGCCGACGACGCGGACGCAAACTATGATTGTCCGGATCGTCCTGAACGTCCTTACACGCCGGCGGACAGGCGGGCGAGCGGGCCAAGTCGGAGCGGGCGGGCGGGAGGGCGGTCGGTTTTGTTTTCGTTTTTCCTCGTCGCGTCGTCGGATTTCTCTCTGCTTCTTCTCCTTCTTCTCCTTCTTCTCCTTCTCCCCGTTCTTATCGTTCTCGTTCCGCTTCGCGAAAACAAACATCGTTTGTTTATCACGCTCCGGCGCGGCGGCGGACGCGGGGTGGTCAGTTTCGTCCGACCGTTTCGAAACGGGTAAAATAACCATACACCCACGCACCGTCGCTCGGACCGCCGCCGCCGCCGCCGCCGCCGACCTATTTGGAGGACGCGGTCGCGGGTGGTGCGGTGATGCTGCTGTCTCGTAGGCGGCGGCGGCGGTAAACGCGGTATATTGATCGAGGGAGGTTTTACGTAACGGCTCCACCCGGTCGACACGCCGCCGTCGGGAAAATATGATTCGCACGCGCGCCCGCTCGCGTTCTTCGCGTTGGAAAACCGAATCGGATACGGCTTAACGCACGACACGTATTATTATATATTACGCACGCGGGCAGCGTTCGTCGGGTCGGAAGAGTTCGAGTCGGTAATGTCGACCCGCAGTGGTGGTCCGAGGTGGCTCGAAACGAGCGGAGGGATTTCTACAAAAACACCGAACGCGCGTATACTATTGTTTTGTATCGGAAAAAAACAATAATAAACAACACTGTTATACGCGTATGTACTATACTATAATCGTTGAAAAATCATTGTAAGACCGTTCGATTTGCACGAAAAACACCGGACAATCGATAATTATTAGGGGACGTATTGTTTTGGGCGAAATGAGTGCTGGCACAAAAAACGTTAATCATAATAAGTGTAGGGATGCATATGCCTTCACCCCGTATTCCCTCCCACTTCGACCACTGGGTGTTACGCGTTTTCACGCTTTTCGAAAACAAAAAAATGCACTCGGTACTTTTGTTTTTTACTACTACTACTCCTCCCCCCCCCCCATCATCGAAAAAATACGCCGGAGGGTACGCCCCCGCCCGCCCACCCTCGGAATGTGACGCGCGCGCGTATCGATTGTCTCTCGCGACGCGATTATCATACTTTTTCTAACGTTAATCGATTCGAGAGATTCGCCACGCTCTCTCGTACTTTGCGTCGCGGAGACACGACAAAACGCCTCATACGCACGACTACGAGTGTATAATATTATGAATTATCTGCATGGAAATATTAGGAGGAACACGCAAAAAAAAAATGCTTAACGTAGCACGTTGCGATGGTATTTTAAACGACGATGAAAAATGTCGACGTCGACGCGGTCACACGATCCCTCCGGACTACGGTAATAGAAAACTTCAAGAAACATAATATAAATACATCCATCCTTTGAGCTATAATAGTAATTGGATAGGTAATAAAAACGGAAATTTAAAACGAAAATGACGCGCCGTCTTATGCGTTCTACTATTAAAAATTAGTAGAAGTACCTACGCCGCTACGATTACTTGAAAAACGGTCGGGGTGGTAAATTTTTTCCGCGTCTTTATTAAGACTTTATAAAGACCTTATTCGAGAATTATGTACAAGTCGGTTCTTTTGAGAGTGGCTCGGACGTACGAAAATATGAGTGACTTAAAAACAAAAAAAAAACCGAACGCGTAAACCTTTTTCGTGCCACGTCGGCCGTCCTACAAACTCAAAACGATTACATTAGGTATACTATAAACAGCCACGATAACTTTATCGAAATGCTCGGGACGTGTCAAAGAGAGATTCCCCGTAAAGAATTTCCAATTTCCATTTCTCCAACGACGATTGGCAGATGATATGTCGATATCTTCATAGGCGGCGCGCACCGATCGCAGATGGGGGGGGGGCAGGATTACGAGACCATATTCCTCCGAAAGTAATTTATTCTGATGTTTTCCTATACATTTTATAGTTTACGCCCTAAACTATTTTCTTAGTCAAAAGACTACCGTAGTAATACACAAACTATATATTTTAATATTCTCAGGCGTATATCCGGTTGTAAATCGTAGTTTAAACTTTAAAATGAACGGCCATTCGTAATTGCTATTACTTCACACGTCAATTATTGTTTCGTTATTCGTCAGCAACGTAATTGATTTGTAAAAAAATATGTGTGCTTTTTCACATTTTTGTTGTAATTAATCATTTTTAAACGCGTCCATACGAGGCAGCGAATCAAGCGTATACTCAAAAATCAAAATAACGAGTTCAATATTATTATTATTATTTATATATTTCTTCCCGAGATAAGTGGCCCAACTGATTATGTTCGTGTGAGTGCCCATTGATTATAATTGAAATGTTTAAATTTTTAAAAAAATTAACTTGAAGGGTTTCTTGAAAGTAATTTATAATTATGTAAAATTATCACAATATCGATAAAGTAATCGGCCATAGTAAATTCGTCTACTCGTATAGGCTATAGATGACTCGAGTTTTGAACCGAATTAAACCGGACGTTTGGTTTTTTTTTTGAATCGAACTAAATATTATTGAAAAAATCGAATCACACTTTTCAGTCTTTAGTACGAGTCGATATTACAACTTAAAATTGATTTTAAAACAAACTTTCCCATCATTTGAAATAAACTGTAGTATAAAAAATCTTCAAGCTATACGAAATATTTTAAATTTTCAATCAATCTTATTCGGTATGGTTTTGAGTAAAATATAGTTGATTTTGTTCGATTTAGTTACGTCAAAACGTTTTTCGAGTTCTGTTCGACTCATAATATACATATAATATACATAATATATTATTCAATTGTAATGTTTTCTGTAGTAAGCATCCGAATCAGCTCTTAACGGCAAACTTGTTGGAGCCGTGACCCACGGACCAGTTTGTTACCAAATACTTAAGCCCGATTAAAATATCTCACAGGATCTCATGCCTACGGGATCGGCATCGACGGTCAATATAAGAGTAGCCGTTAACTTTCATAAACTCAATCTTCGATTTTACAGTTCACTAATTATATCAATCGTTTGAAGTCTGTATTCCTAACCGATGTAGAGTACCCGACTCGCGGTCAAATGTGTCAGGCGCGTCCGTTGGATCCGATCCCAAACCAGAATGTGTTTACACGTGAATAATTAGTTTGAAAGCCTTCAGAGAAACGCGATTGCACGTCGTCGTCGTCGTCGTCGAAATCATACGGCTGAATAGAGTAATTGGACATACGTGTTCTCCGTCATCCCACATTTCGGTGTTCACTCGCGGTTTCTGGGTAATGTTTTCGCTGACGGTATACGTGTTTTATTCTCGAAATGATCAGTTTCTCGTGAGTTTTCAGACAAATCGATTAAATCTGTTTTTATGTTACGCTTCAGGGCACCGTGACACATAGGGTAACGCAAAAAAAAAAAAAAGACACCACGCGTGCAAGTGTGTGTGTTTCATCAAATAAAAGTCGTGTAAAAAATGAAAACAAGGATTCCGAGTGGATATAGTATTTTATATTTCTACGCGTGGTTGTGCATACGACGAAAGCCGTCTCGAAAAAATCACCGAAGGGAAAACGAGTTTTTTTTACCCAAGTATTACCTTTTCGTACACATTTTTTGTTATGATCCGCTATCGCCGTAGGCTCGGTATTCACCCGAATATGTAATACATACGCGAAACGCGTTAGATGACCATGTCTAATATTATTTTCTACTTTAAATGTTTTGGTTTTTAGACATCTACACTCGGCGACGGTAATCGAATAACGATTTAGATCTAATGTTATTCGACGATTTACGGGGTTACTTTTTTTCCATAAATTTAAACACACAATGGCTAATGAGTTGAATCTTGAGAAAGTTGTTTTACAAAAAAAAAATTACAATGCACTGAACGCTGTTGGTACATGTGAGGTACATACAAAAAGCCCAGTGTCTATTATCCACTGCAATGGCCCGCAACGATCAATTAAATTTTCAATAAATAATTTTATAAAATTAGATTTAGTTCTTTTGTTACAGTTATGGTCCACATAACGAAGCTCATTAGTATAAACAATGAATACAACTATCGTTGTCCCCGAAATTTAAATATTAATTAATTAAAATCGTAAAAACGGTAGTAGCAGTTTTTATTTATTCGGTCGAGTTTATTTCAACGCAATTAAATTTTTGTTCTTTTCATAATGATAAAAATGTAATTACTGAATGCTCGAAAATTCACATCGTTGGTTTAACTAAATTAGATTTGATCATCGTAATAATTGTTTAAAAAATAAAATGTTATGTACAGTGCAATATGTTATGTATTCGATATTGATATTGGTATATAGTGTAATAAATTATAGACGCTGTAAAATTACTATTCATTTTTATCCAGAAAATTTATTTTCTAGCCACTGCACTACTTTGTAGATTTGTAAAACAGTTCGTTGGTTTTATACTCTTTTGTGTAATGATGTATAATCCGAAATAATTTGTATCTACCTTTTAATTCAGTCACATTATCAAAATGACCGTGCAAACGAGTAAAGCCTGAATTTTTTAGTTGGGGTAGATTCTTGAACTGAAGCCAAATACGGCCCGGGGGATTTGTTTTTAAAGTGGACCCAGTTCGGTATACGTATAGGTATACCCCGGGGGGATCAAAAACTGTTATATACTTAATATTCACTCAGAGTGCCCACTAAATCTCGATTAACGAAAAATTATGAAAAGATACGTGACGCTTTCAGTCAGTCACAGTCAGCGATCGGTATCAAGTCGTTTGGCTCGAGTAGGGGATGATTATGATAATATGTGCCACCAGCAAGTAGATCAAATTAATTATGTATTTTGTGGTATTTCTCACCTCACTCGGTAATCTGCACCACTTTGCGCTCGATGAAAATAGTAATTTACGCCTGCAGTTTCGGACTGTGTTCAAAATCATTAACTAAAAGTATACCTCAGCTAGGCATAGTGTTTTGTATCACATGAATATATCACATAATAATATGAAAATTTGTAAACCTATATAAATATAACTACCTCATCTTCAAATATAATGCGACGATTTTGGAAATAACTTTGAAAATTGAACGGGACGCAAACATTGCACAGTATATTCGATGTCGATCGTGGGGGCAATTACTTATTTTCGGCGCAGATTACACACGCCTTTTTTCATCTCTTAGTGTCACTTTTGGCGAAAATTATATACGCCCCAAGTCAACCGCCGCCGCCGCCGCCCCTCAATCAAATCTAAACATACTGCGTCGACAATATAATTTAGAGCGATAATAAGACGCAAATTTATCGCGTGAAATTCACTCGTTCGCGATTACTTCGCCCAGTCACCATAAATTTTCTGTATTAGATTTAGACGCCCCGAGAATTTCATCCGCAGTAAATTCGAGTAGCTAATTCGAAACGGTAATAAGTAATTAAACGTCCCGGTGCGGACGGGCTAATTAATAAATCGCGGCGTGATAAAACGTTGCAAATAAAAAAAAAAAAAAAAAAATGTGGCTGAAAGCTAAACTGTGTGGTCTTTATGTATGCGTTCCACGGTCGTGTCGGATTGTGTAACAATAATAACTTAATATACAAAGGTTCAACATGCTTTGCGGGGCGATTTCCTTCCATAAACTGTCGGGATTCTATTAATATTAAAATAGGATTTATATACTATCACGGTTTCGTTAAAACAATTTACCTGTTCTCTTCTTCCAATCCGATGTCCATCCTAATTGTCAGTTTTACGGAAGCATTAAAAGCAAATTAAAAATTACAATAATAATTACTAAAACGGAATCGCGAAATACCTACACCGCCGGTGGAGAGGAAAACCATTAATCACGATAAATCCGTCTGCAGAAAGCGCGCGGGAGTTTTTCCGCGAGTACAACAACAACAACGAGAGCGCGGCGATTAACGACGATATATATTGTTATGAATCGTTTTCGCGAGAGAGGAAAAGCAACGCGAATTTTAAAACCACGCGTGCGCGCGAACTGCGCGTGCATTCATTTGTATTCCAGGGAAATATTCGTCAAACCTTTGTGCGCCATTCGTTACATTATTGTTATGCGCATATATTAATATACGCATGTGAAACCGCGGGTAGAATCGAGTCTTGTACTCGATAAAATGTCAATACGCGTGCGCGTGTTTCCATTGTTAAGTGATGTTAATTACACGGACATGTTTTTACACGCGAATCGTCATCAATATCGACGGTGATAATAATACGAGAAATCGAACGGTAATAATACGAGTATAATGTTGTTTTTAAGTGATTTTTAATCCGACGCAGCATCCGACGATCTGTCGTAATTAATATTAAACTCTACTGCGATACGACGCGCGCGCGCGTGTGTATTATATATTATTTATCATGCAACCAATTGAAATCACGCGTACATGATATATCGAGATACGAATGTAATTATATATTTAGATGAGGGAAAACGAACAGTATTAATTTCGACGTTTTGTGTACACTAACACAGACAGACAGCTAAAGGTACAAACAAACACTTTCGGTAATCGTTTTCATTCCGAATAGATTAATCGACCCGTTAACTAACGGTTTACAAAATTAATGACACAATTGAAACACGTTAAACGTATGGATTTGCGGTACGCGTTTTACAGTTATATATTATAATATTTAAATTACGATACGATATAATATTTATTACAACCGTTTTTCGCGAAATCGTGTGTTCTTTAATTATAGATGTTTAATGATCGCGTATACGTATTATATGACTACGAAATTGGATTTTTTTTTTTTCAACTAAAATTTAATATCGATCACGACAATCACAAGTTAGAGAGTGAATTATCTAAAAATTAAAAACGTATTTCTTTTTTGATATTTTAAATTCTGAGCGAAGTGAACTAATATAACATCGATTTTACGGCGCGGCGGTATGTGTCTTTTTCATTCAATTTTTCTCGATAAAAAAAATGAGCGGCCAAAATCTTAGATATAGCTCAATAATTATTGAATTATAACTTTCCTCTTGTGTTTGTATTTCAAATAGGTTATTTTCGCAATAAAAAAAAAAAACAAAAATATTTTCCGAAACCGACTAAAAAAGTTAATAAAGTCTACACAAGTTTTTAACAAAATTGATTCTGGTAATTTTGTCATAATCCAAAAAATAATTATTTTAAACACAGGCTGATCATTTTTATGGTGTATAAACAAAAGACGTAGTCATTATTTTTTAAAAAAAAAAGTGTTTATATCTCGAAAGTATAGACCGGTCTTATTAAGCGGCGTTTTCGCGTTATAAAAATATCCAAAAATATTTGAATGACATTTTATTGAAAAATAACACCCGTTTTTATAAGTATTAATTAGATATTTTTTATATCGTTTATTACCAATTATTTTATTCTATTCGCATTTATACATGACTATACAGTCGATTGAACTTCGCTCAGAATTATTGTCCTTCAAATACTATGATTACGTTTGACAATTACCCAGTGATCAACCCGATCTACATGGATCTCGTCTAGCTAAACCTACGTTCGGCCGGATTTATTTACGTACACACAATTCGTAAGACAGACTTTAGGTAAATAAAATCGTTTTACAATCGCAAAAACGAAACCCGTGGACCATCAACTACGTACACTTAAAGCGATAAGCAGATAAAAAATAAAAATGTAATTTTGTTACTCACCGATGTTGTACCGTTCACAGTGAATGCTGCATATCACGAATGTAGTGATGAAGGCCGCTTTTAGTAAAGGGCCAATCATGATCAGTTTAATTGTTCAGCATCTAAATGGCTGAAAAAATAATAAAAAAAAACATTGACAGTTATAGTAATATGCGACGAGTGATTTATTTTAAAAATCATTTTTTTTTTCTTTCGAAAAAAATGTGCTCAAACGGAATAATAGAAATATTAAACTATATCGATTTTTCATAACGCGTTAAATGTGTTTCTGTATGCGTTTTCAATTTTATTTACATAATTTAAACACAACGTGACGGGTCGTAAACGAGTTTGTTCATTAACGAGAGCTTAACTCGCAGTTTTTTTTTTGTTTTTTTTTTTTTAATTAAATCGTTATACCAGTAAGACTGATATAATATTACATAGGTTTATTGAATTTTCTTTATTAACATTTTAATTGTATTTATTATAGACGAGTTATCCCCCTACTGTGCAGCAGTGTAACGTCGAGGTAATTTTAGATTCTGATGGCGATGAGAGTTTTTCGGGGTATTAAGCTGCAAACCTAAAGTTTCGTGTAGTATCTCATTAGGTAGTCGGAAATTGGACCCGGTAGGTATACTATACAGGTCATTTTTCAACTTTCTTTGTAGTTTTCCTTAAAAAAAACTTCAAAAAATGTCGAGAAAACGTGGGTTTATTACATTTATGTGTCTTGTCATAAAATAAGGCGTAATGTTGTGGTTTGAAAATGTAACACGATATCAACGAACACAAATGCTGTACGTTTTATGCGGAACAATATAATAATACAACACAATTACAAATTCAAAAACTTTAAGCGAGTTTTTTGAAAATATAATTTTAAAACTTGAATTTTATTAGACAAACGGTCGTTTTTTTAACCACTAGAAAATCATAAAATTTAAAAACTCACTCGAATAATAATAATAATAAAAAAAAAAAATTGTTTATCATTTCTTTATGGGAGGAAAAATGTATCGTATTATTCGTATTGCGAGGAATTTGACGAACAAAAATCGACAGTGATTGAAAAAGTGTTTGCAGTAAAAATCACTTTGGTAATAATATCGGCTGTACTAGACGACGACGACGGACGAATCAATCCTAGTAAAAGCCCACGCAGTCTCTCGCCTATACGTCTCATCGGGTACGACTCGTCGTCGTGACTACGAGGACGTCGAGGTACTGAGAAAACGCAATAATAATAATTACAATACAACATTGAGGTTCGGGCACATAATGCAGGAGCGCGATAAATACGTCACGCGTTGGGGAACGCGATGACTGATGACAGACGATCTCCCGGACGAGCGGAATGGTCGTCGGCCGTTCTATTCGACATCGTAGACGCGCGTGTATCCGTCATGTCTATTACTCGCTCCAGATTAAAGCTCGATTCCGACATTCGCGTCGTGCGATTTACGTCACTCGCCGATTCATTCGCACGCATGCATATGCACACGTATTTATTTGTATTTGAATACAGATAGAAATGGTGAGAGAGAGAGAGAGAGAAGAGACGCACGGTGTATGAATATTAAAAAGGGAACGACGGACGCGTTTTAACTTGTAATCGGTCAATGACAACGTGAATTCGCGAACAAATTTCGACGTCGGATTAAAGTAGCCCGCGGGGGTCACGGCGCATAAGCCTGCTGCGAATAAATACACGCGACGAACGCGTAAATTATACGCGCGCGCGCGCGCGCAGCTCTGCGAGTATACCGTATACGTGTAGCGTTAGGCCGGAACAAACGATGGCGCACAGTTCGAGTGCAAATTGGAATTGATATGTTTTCCCCGCGGACGGAAATTCGAGTTGGCCAGATTGACCGCGCCGCGTGAGATATTATGATGCGCGGCAGACCTTTGTAATGGCAGTCGTCACGAAAGTCTGCTCGGGCTGTATCTTATAGTCGAAATTCACGTTCGAAACGTATCGTGTTCGGACCATTTGGTCGACGCGAACCCGCATAAGCAACGAGAATGTACAATGGGAGTAGGGGACTCGAAATAGAGGCGCGGTTATCATGAGGTCTTGTCAAAAATGAATTGAAACGGTTTCGATAAAACCCTATACAAATATTAACATCTCGATTTGTTCCGGCAGTGACGGAATCCAAGCAAACGAAAATATACAGTAAAATCTCTCTACGACGGCGACGCCTTGGTCCCGAGCGATTCCGTTATAGATAGGTTTTACTGTATGTGCGTATATTATGTGCAATAATACGTTATATAGCAAAGGCGTAAACGACGTGTTTCGGACAGAGTGGAAATTCTTTACAATACCCGGACGTTTTAAATATGTTCGGGTTCTACTAGACAATTTAAATATTAAATAACCAATGCCCTCTAATATTAATTTCATAGCATAAAATGTAAAACTATACGAATGAAACAGAGTGTGTACTCCACCTCTCGATAAAAAAAAAAAATGTAATCAAGTTATTGTCATACTGAATCCGATGAAAAGAAGAAACAGTAATTATAATCTTAGAACGTTTAAGTTGATTAAAAAAAACAACACGATTTTATCGGTTTATAAGAATATCTGACGAAATTCGTCGCGCGACAATATTACGTTATCACTCGCCCGCTGACATCGATCAACTATTTGTAATCCCAAGAGGGAGCAACGCCGATCGCCCGAGCTATTAATTTATTTATTAAATCGCATTTTGCCGACGTGCGACACTTAATGTTTAAGTTTTCTATGGCCAGGTACTTAACTACCGGCGCAGCAGAGCGCGGCGACCGCGACGTATTATTATCGTTTTATGCGCGGCGATCAGCTGCTGCCGGCAGCACGTCTATATAATAATAATAAAATCGTTAAAATAGTAGGGGTCCCCCTCGGATACTTGTAAAAAAACCTTATGCGGGCGAGCGCGCAGAACACATAATTATAACATATATATTTCAACACCATGTGCTCGTGCATAATATTAAGCTCGTTTACGGCGGAGGTGCGGTGGATAAGACGCTGCTGATAAGAGACTTTTTCGTTTTTTTCCGAAGGGATCATCCGAAAAATATAAACCCAGGATCCGCCCTCGTTGTTGTTTTTTATTTTATGAATTTATGAGACGTGTACATTATTATTATACGAGTGCATGGCGAAAAGGTATAAACTTATTATATGATATATATGTACGAGCGCGCGCATAGAAGTGGTATTTACCGTAAAGCGCACATTTACGCGAAAAGATTGTTTTTTTTTCCTCTCCATAGATAACAGCAACAGCTGCTGCGAGCTTTCACAGATGACCTGGACCGTTCGATTTACATAACCTTTTGCCCTGCAACTCGCGACCTCGCGGTTTGTGTATGTTGTACACAAACCGCGTTGTATATTGTACTTCATTGCAAGCGCGCGACGAAAAATATATAACTCCTGTAACAAACTCTATGTATATTAGACCGACAATTCTAGAAGATGCCTCAAAAAAAAAATATTAATTTGTAGCAAAAATTATTTTCAGAGCAATCAAATTTTTTTATTACACAAAACGTATTGGATGAAAATTCAAATTTAAAAGGAAATAAAACTACATTATTGTATGGTGGTAATTTATATTCTAATATTGACAAGTAGTTTTAAGCGGCCGATATTCTTCCAATACGTTCGGTAAGGTAACCATTGGAAAATGATTTGCCACCGCGTGACTTATAAAAATATGCGTGTACTAGATTGGAACAGAAATGTTTATAAAATGGTAAATATTTAAAAAAAAAAAAAAACTAAATTTAAAATTATGATTTATTCAAAAGGCGAGAACGCTTCTTCTGTTGTTTGGCGAAAATGATAACTAATCATAAAAAAAACTGGATGCTTACTCGACAAAAAAAATGACTCTTTTGTTTCAAGCACTGCCTTTTAATAATGGTGTCTTTTCAATTTAAAAAAAAAAAAAAACAAAAACAACACCAAAATAAAAATAAAAAATCAAGATTTATAGTTATACAGAATATTATACCTATTATATATTTATGTATTGTTTATATATATATATGTATCGCATACATAATATATAATATAAATATTAATCCCGTAATAAAGATTTTAAGTAGGCGATTGTATAAGTGGGCGATAATTTATCAAGTTTTAACGTTTTAGAAAAGTCGGCGTTGTTGCTAAACCTATCGAAAACATTATTAAATTTATGTCGATATAACAACGAAAACCTACTACCGATGTGTGTTGCGAAACCTAGATTTTCCATTATTTAAACTACCCTCTCATATCGGCAACGGGCAAATACAAACCCCCGCGAATAAATAATAACGCTTTTAATGACATTAAAAATATATACCAGATATAATCCACAAGAATAATGCATACCGTATTGTCCGTATTTAATTGAAAACGAACGTTAAATAACAGAATGTGCACTGGGCAGTACAATGTATTGTATAGATACGTATATACTCGTACATCGAATGTATTAAAACGACCACAGTGTGCGAGGGTTTAAAATCTGCGCTGTAGTTCTATGATTTTCGTTTTCGCTAAAATATCGAACAAAAAAAAATTTACCAAAAAAAAAAAAAAAATTAGTAATAAACCAATAACAAGAACATTACGATAAGTTATGTCATATGATAATAATATGTTTGCAGTCAATATCACGTCGTATATTAAACTGAGACTGCGTATTTTTTTTGTTAAATCGGTGCGAATAATTGTTATTAAATATATTTCGAGAGATTTAGTCCAATTTAACTTGTCCCGAGAATAATAAATTCCATGTGGCATTAAAAACAAACTTTTTCCAGACACGCGATATAATCAAGAATAATAAGAGTCTCATAAGAGTAAATAATTTTAAAAGAGATTAAATGGCTTAAGAACTTTTTCATTTGCACTTTAAATGACACAAAAGTGTGCATTATTATTATATTAATACGTATTTTAAAGCTTTATTTCAAATGAAAAAAAAGGGGGGAAAACAAAGGGAGAAACACTAAATACTAGGTCCCAAAATTAATTTCAAAATTTAAAGAATATCATATGACCGATGATAAAGAGGCCGAAAAAGTTGAACATATTATTTTACCTAAGACGATGTCATAATATATTTACCTCTCGAAAACATATATAACCAGCTGACCCGGCAAACGTTGTTTTGCCATAAATTTCTAGTGAATTTTGTAGTATAAAAAATGAATGACTTATTGTAAGTGCGTGGCGACGGCGGCGGCGTCTACGATTGAAAGAGGAATGGTGCGCGCACGCACGCAATTTCGGTAAATGTTATGTAATAATATATGACGTTGCGAAATCCATACCTTTTGCGTAAACGTCGTCGGGTTTTCGCTTTAAAATTGTATACGCCTATCGAGCCTATCGACCAATGACTATCGATTTGCCTGCGATCGTATTCGACCGCCCAATGAAAAAAGTTCTATTGTTCATCGCACGCACGCAATTCCGATAAAAGTTATGTAATAATATGATATTGCAAAATCAATTCGTTTTTGTAAAGATCGTCGGGTTTCCTGATGACATAATCAAATCTATTCATATAAAATGCAAATTACTCGCTGATCGTTGCATCTCAAAATCTAGCCCCTGAAAAGTTTACCCCTTCTTTTAAGGGTTGAATTTTGAAAAAAATAAGTTTGTAGATTTATATATATACATCCCCCTAGGGGAGGTGCTCAAACGGGGATTTTGTATTATGAAAAATTACTAACCTATTGTAAGTATGTACGTATATGTGAAAAGTATATGAAACACGTATATTATATATTTTAATTGAAAATGATTCGCAAAAAAATTTATAAACAATGATAATGGTCACTATGGTTACAGTATAGGTATACGTACACATGTATAAATGGGTTAAATGATATAAATGGGCTGAATTTTTCCTATAACCAATAGCAACCATTTATAAACATAAATTTCAAAAGTACATCACACAATCCCCGTTTGAGCACCTCCCCTAATTTGGTTTTTCCAAAAAATTTTTTTCGTAAAAACCCTCTCCTGGCAATTGCGAAAGATTCAAAAAAAATTTGAGCCAAATCGGCCCAACCGTTCTCAATTGATGAATTGTTATACATTTTTGGCTCCATTTTTATATATATAGATATATTTGTATACCTTTTATGTGTATATTTTAATTATTATACAAAGTTACACTTTACAACGGACGATGTGGTTATGTGTGTAATAAAACTTTGTTTGAAAACCGTTAAAAATGAAGGTACGAAAATAATTTATATTTAAGTACGTTTGAAGAAAAAGAGAAAAAAAAGGAGCAGCCGTTCTCACAATTACGTATAATATTTCTGTTTTTCATTTGGTGCATTTCGAAATGTTCAGAAGATTTATTAATTTGACGTTTTGGTTAAAACAACAATATCTCTTATAGTGGATATCGTATTACTCAGTTTGAAATCCAAGACTCGAGTGTTATTAATCAAGTGAAATAAACTATGTAGGTATATAGTTATTTCTGCTCGAAATGTTCGAATACATTTTGACAAGGAATTTCCAGTATGTTTCCAACACTTTCTGCGTGTCATTTTATTCGATACGTTAACGAAAGCCATGTCAAATTCACATTCGAATTAATTTACATTAAGTGGACGATATATCATAACAAAATGTATCGCATTTAAAAAACTGACCTCACATATAACCAATCCCAAAAAGACAAATTTAATTAACTTTTAACTACTCACAAAATCCCAAAACTAAACGGTCTCGTACATTAATTATTGATGCTGCGACTACTGCAGTAGTAATTAAATCAAGCTGTTAAAACGTAGTTTTGTTCTTTCTCGTTATAGTTATATGTAAAATAGTTGCAAATTATATTTTTCCTGTTAACCACACAACAAAACCAATATTATTTTTAAAAAGTAATAATTGTTGAAAAAATATATGGTACCTACGTAATTTTTTAATCAACGATTTATTATTGATGAAATAACTTTGGTTAGCTAAGAAATCGTTTTAAAAATGTAACACTAAGTTCATCAAACATTTTTCTCATTTATGTTGAGTAATATCGAAAACCACAATTTTTTATAAGAATTTGATGTCTATCTTTTTTTCATTGCGTAAGCTCGTTAAAGAATCAATAATAATATTTTAAACTATCAAAGAAAAATAGAAGCTGATCCTGTTCTCCTTCACTCGGAATCGTTTTTCAAAATCAAATTTGAATCAATCAAAACATTGATTTCAAATTTATCTCAACAATTTTACCAACAGAATAATGTATGAATCTAAATAGAATGATCTATGTATCTCATCCTTTTTTTTTTTTAATAATGAAGTTATTTAATTTTTACGTTAAATTCTCTTTTCTCAATACGTACATTCCGGTGGATGAGAATTTTTATCTCGAAGTATATAATATTGTTCAATTTTCATTCGACTTACTTACTTCTCTTTGACGAGTTTGAATACATTCCCAAATCGACAGTGTATTCACAAAAGTTAAGCATATCTCAAAAACGATTTTACCAACTACCGACGTTGACAGGAAATGTCTGTATGGAAATAAAACGAAAATTGATTAAAACTATTTTAATAATAACTGCAACTTTGTTTTAATATCCTGACTATACACTGTGAAAATGATATTTCTATTATTTCCACCGAAGTATTGTTAATTTTATGGTATTGTTATATTGTTTCGACCATTATTTAAAATCCCTTCGTTTTCAATCAACGCGTAGCTCCGAAAATAGATTAAATTAATAATTACGCTTCTCATTGTGATCTTCTCCTACCTAGTGTACCTAGCGAACACACGCATAGGTATTCATTGAGCTATTATACAACGATCACGAATGAACAAGACAAGTTATTACTATACACTATTATACTACGCGTTCCATAAATTATAAGATTCACATATTTACTATAGAATAATAACAAAACGTTTATAGCCATGAATTAGTTCGGTTTTGATTTGATTTTACATCGATATAGATGAATTTTAATAATATAAAAGTTAAATTGGTATATTGTTATCCGCGTAATTATTCATTATAAAATAAATACTATCGTGTAATTAATAACGAATAAGATTAATAAGAATGACGAGGGGTAGGGGTTCTAACGAAATTTGCTATTATACCTAATAACTACGGATTATAGTCGTTACTGGTATGGCAATAACAACGTATAATTAGTAATTCAATAAGCATTTTAATATAATCTATTGCGAACAATGGACGCCACTATTATTTCGCAGCGAGCGAAATAATTAATCAAAGTATTGATGCCCGCACACTTATATCGGCTTATTACAGCAATCACAATCAGTCACTCACCATATTATTATTTGTCAACAGTCAACGTTACGTGTCGACAAAGGTTTTACGATACAAATCACAAACTGCACAATCATTCATTATTACCGACTACTGTGGTTTCCATATGAAGTGCAGACTGGAAATTGTCTTTTTCCACGTGTCAATAGTGCGCTATAATTAAGTGGTAAGTAGTATTATTTATTACATTGGTACCTCGGACGTAATTGCAACAATTTGAACTTGATAGAGCTCTGTTGTCACGTGTAATTTCACAAGACGTAAGTTCAGGAATTACTACTATACTTGTCTCCTAAGGACAAACGACAAACCATGAGTAACTAGTATGGACTTTTACTTCGAGCGAGATTTTTTTTCGAAAAAAACTTAATTTAAAATGTATAATACCAATATTTAATTACTTATATTAGAAAATCATTCGCGCGCAGTAGACACAATGTCTCCAAATATACTAACCTCAATCCCGCGCAAAATTTAATAGTATCTCAAAACAGGAAAATATTTATTACTCGACATTTTTAAATGGCAAAGGCAAAAAACGAATTTATGATGGTATAATAATTATTATTGGAATAATTTCAAATAGGTTGGGGTACCGAAAAAAAATATCTCGATTCAATAATATTAAAAATATAATTCAAAATAAAAGATCAAAAGAATAAAAAAACTATATGCATTTTGTAGAGACCTATTCAAACGAAAAACAATATTAAATATATCAAAACAGTTAGAAATAAAGTCTCATGTTTTTCATAGAAATCTGAGACTGAGAAATATCAACGTTATAACACGGAACGAAATATATTCAGCACACTGAACAAAGGAATATTTTTCAAGAATTTCTATTACTGAACCAAAAAGGTCCATTTTATCATAAATGCCACATGGATAAAAAATATAAACTACCCAAAAATTAATTCATAATTTAAGTTCATTAATTCGTGTAAATTATGGGCACCATCAATCGCAGTCCTAAACGTATTTATAATTATTATTATATAGTGCGACACTATGACGTATCAATACTGAATAGAATAATCTCTATTATAAATTACGATTTGAATTATTTAAATAGGCTTTTTTTATATAGAAATTTAAAATAATATAATAATCACGCATTGTTCTATTTGATTATAATTCGATACAATTCTAGACTATAATATATACATATCTATTATAAAAAAAAAAAAAAAACATAATATAAAAATATCGATATGATTTTGTGGCAGTTACGTTATTGTTGGTAAATAGGTATTATTGGTTTCGATCGAAGCGTTTCACTCGTTTCAAACTTTTACGTAAAATGTTTATGTCATATTACTCGCCATTTTATCGTTTATAAATTTATAATATATATGATCTTTAAATGATTTGATTCATACAAACGACGTACAATATTCCACAGTGACACGATGCATGTTTGTGTAATTTCTTCGGTGTACAGTGTACAGATATAATACGCGCGGCTTAATAAACGCGAAGACAGTAAAAATCATTTGACTTCCAAGCTTTTGTTTTACTCGTTTAATAATTTATTAGTTTAACGTCTATATTGGGAATAATGCGGTTTTATCGATTCGCGATATTGTTATCTCCGTATAATACGTTAGATTAATGTGTTCCCGAGGGAAGTAACATTCTAAATACTACGATGACGACAAAAAAAAAAAAAACGATCGTCAGAATTATTCGACGAAATGTAAGTCGACTTCCACACGGTGCACTGTTTATATAATATAGCTATGCAAACGCAACCGTATTGTTTTAATCGCATCAGAGTGCGGACGAATTAAAATGCAAAACATTTCATACGAACGCGTTTGTTACATTGGCGGTTGGCAAATAAATTGTACGCGCCCTTGGTAATGAAAATGATTTTACACCGAATATTACGAAGGTACCTGTTATCCCCCCCCTCCCCTCCAGATTCGACGCTGCTTCTAAATCATATTTCTTTGTGCGCGTTTCACGTTGTACAATGTTATTCGTGACGTTCTATTATTGCCACGGGGTGAGATGATGGCGTGTGTGCGCGATAAATGTTTACACAGGTGTTCGTGTCGCACCTATACACCAGAAGAAACGCAATTGAAAAAATTACCATTTTGTAACGCATTGCTATTAATACGAGTACGCCATAGGAACGCTTTATGAAGAGCACCGCCACACAACAATATTATAATGTATAAAACGAGAAAGCCAAATGATAAGAAAAACGATTAAAAAAAAAATAAATACATAATATTATATTAAATCACTATTATATAATATGAGCACCACCACCGCGCAGATAAAATAAATTCAACGACCTAGTTTTAATTGACGTATTGCAATTTTAATTTTTATGCGAAATATAAATTGAATTACGCATCTGTTAAAAATAATAAAAAAAAAAAAAAAACGAAGAGTGTAAATTAAACTGTATTTTTGTTACAATATTACTTGAAACATAATACGTTTCGATGCGAGTTACTACTGTTAAAATATTACTATACAGATAGATAGTTAAACGAAGTTTGACTGGAATTTATTAAACAAAACAACGGTGACGTGCAGTTTGTCCGGACTTTAGACTTTTCGAATGCAATGTCACGTAAATCTAGTTTGAAATTAATTACTAAGATTTCTTACCATCGTGACCTATTTATTTTAACTTAATCACTTAGGTTCTTATTCGGTTCATTTGAGTAGCAATTCACTAGAAAGCTTTTAGTTTCTAACCAGGGGGACTCCTTAAAAATTCTATCGTTAATGCCCCACTAGAGACAATTAAAATCACAATCTTAGAACATCACGGTAAGACTTGTACAATTGAGATGCAAACAAACAAATTATAATCTATATACGACAATAATAATCCCTCGTCAGAGTTTCAATAAAATTATAAGTTATTTAAATCATACTTATATTGAAACGCATTACATTGCAAAAAGAATAATAAATTATCCGATCTTATCCAATTGTAGTTCAACCTATGAAGTATGAATAGACTTGAAAAGTTTTCATCGAAATTAAATGACAATAGCGTTTACTTTTAGGTTCACACGGGGCAGTTAACAATATTTTTAGTCTGCGATTTCACAATTGGTTTTTTTTGAATGCCTGTAAATGTCATAAATCATAATTATAGGAAATACGATTTTTCATATGAAAATTAATAAAAGTGTTCCATATTACTGTGTCGATTGAGATCAGAGCAATATTTTGTAATATATGGAACACGTTTATTTATTTCTAATAAAATTTCGTAAATATGCAATCGTAAAAACCGTTATAGATATTATAAGACCTCTCGTACGTTTATATTATATGATGTGCTATTGAAGCACATCTTCTAGTTGTTTAATTTTTTTTCGAAAATCGTCTTCGTAAACTCATCCTTAAAATACTGCTCGTGTTTTCAACGTATATCAGTTAAATTTTAAAACCCAAAACATACGTATTAAGAATTAAGATACACCGTTAAAAGGTTTATTGTTATAAACTACTTTTTTTTTATCTATTAATTCGATTACAGGTCATATTTTACTTGGATACTTTTTACTGACCATTACTTAAAAGAACTTTTTTACTTAACCTTTTTTATCGGACGCTTCGTTGTAATCTTTTATACGTTGGCCATTCTTATAGGGATAGTTGAAAAACACGTCAGCCTATTGATCGATCGAAAGAACACGGTTGAAAGTCGAAAATTATAAATAAAATCCGTTCAAATATTGAGATATGAGGTTTTGAGTATCATATTTTATTGTTTGTTTAGTTACCATCAATCATCAGACATTATTCTTTCTTCTAGCGAAATAACATTAAATACAAATACATTTTTAGCTTTATTCGAATTTATCGTTTGTTATGAAAACAAAATTTATTTTTTGCTTTTGTTTTTAATAATTCTAATAATTGCATTTTGAAAATTAATATATGTTTTGAAACATTTGTTAAAAATTAGTTTATTAGAACAATTATTATGTTAGATCAAATAATGATGTGAGCAAAGACAGATATTTCTTTAAATTTACCATTCATAAGCTAACACTCGTGTAATAATTTTTATAAAATCCAATTTTATTTCTACGAACGAATCGTAAACAAGTAAGAGTTTAAAATTTTCTCAATGAATATTATGTACAATAACGGTTTTAATTCTGACGTGCATACATTTACGTACATTTAAATTGTTATTTAGTCATTACAAATCGAGAGTTATGAAAATATTATATAATAATCAGAAATATTTATATACTACAAAACACCCGACAGAGTTAAAGTTTTAAAAACTGCTCTAGGACCGTTTCGTGAATTAAACTTTATAAATGGTAAAAGATGCACGATTTCACAGTTGTATAATGAAAACGCAAAACAAACTCAATCGGACCAAATTCTTTTTTTGTGATAAAGTTGGTCTGCTACATGCGGGTGTGTTTACAGTTCACAGGTGCAATTAACTATAGGTATAACGTAGACGCGTGGTTTTTTTCTACACCAACTGTATAGTGGTGTTTTTTTTTTTTTTAAGTATAAATCAATATGGAATTACTTAAAAACGTTCTCCTAAATACATATTGTTTTAATTTGCGTTACGAGCATATTTTATAGATATTTTTATGACGTCAGAATAAATAACTTATACAATTATAAGTGGACAACATGCTAAACAATTACACTTCGAGCATCGAACATACAGTAAATTCGACGTTATAACTTGAAATCAATGGGGGTGGAAATTTATTTTTACCCAATAAATTTAATACGAAAACGTAAGAACCTATGATTAATAAATGTAATATTGGATATTCGACACGATTTTCGTGCATTGTGCTCATAACGCATAGTTTATTATATTAATATGCACACGTCATATTAATTTAATTATAAAGTTAATTAATTTTACTCTACAAAAAAAAAAAAAAACTTGTTTCTACTGATATTCCCTGATAGGTCTACCACTGTGTTGCGTACAACCACCCAATTATAAAGATAATATTTATTTTTTTTTTTTTTTCGTAATTTGACATACTAATATACTGCTCGTGTAAATAATATTAACGGCTCTAGGAAAATGAAAATTATTGCCTATTCGTATTCGTTTTTAAAAATTTTCTAGAGAATATTTTTAACCAGATACTTTTTGCGACATACATTTTAAATAACGTAATAGATTGATCAGTATCGAATCGACTTGGTTTTCAATTTGTATTCCAAATCAATCGTTCGTCGTTTTTTAAGAATTTTCTCATTTCAATATCGAGCAATAACTATTTTATAAAATGTTTATCTAATAGACATTTTTTTCTCGGGGTCCAATTTTGTTATCTTCACTACAATTATTATAATAAGTTGGTGTACAATGGTAGGTACTCCTTAGGCCCAGATTTTAGTTACTTTTATTAACGTCGTATTTTGGAAACATATTATCTAACATTCGATTCAAATTTATTATAATTTATTTTTAAATTAATTTAGTGTATTTTCTCAAAATTCTAAAGAATATCTTTTGTTCGGTTTAATCTCAAAGTTTACTAAAAAAATTTCATCTGATACCTACTATTCAAATTCGTTGTTTTTACAACTAACAAGGATTTTATTTGCATTCGAATAGAAACAAAGAATGTATTTTTAATTGCATTGAAAATAATAAAAAAATTCATACTAGTGATGCGTAATTTGTTTACGAGTGGTGACAATAAGTTCATTGCGCAAAAGCATATAAATCAACAACATTATGTGTACAGCTAGATTGTACATAAAATACAATGTCAAAAACCCCTAAATTCATCGATTATCAGCGTGGCGAGCTTGTACAAGTGTTAATATTACTAATATTACTATTTTGATTTATTATTCAAAAATCCGTAGCCGAGAATCGTAATAATATTTCGTGCAGTCACATCGTGTTATTATACCGAGTAAAAACTTTTGAACAGAAAAAAAAAAAAAACTTCTGTCCGTAAACTTTTTTTCTCTTACAAACTTGTGTTGATTTTTTAGTAAATAATAATAGTTTTCCGAAACGTAATACTCCGAACAGAAAAGTATAATATGCGAGAAGCAGAAATAAACTCTATTCACGAGAAATGTGAGAAACCCGCGGGTTGATATTTGTTCAAAATCAATCATTATTAATTCCCCAAAGCTATGAATAGCAACTTTTTGTTATCCTCACTGTCATAACTGTATGAGCAAGGTACAAAACAATAGTTTATTTTATACGTCTTGTTAGATCCTTGATGTTTCCATATCGAAACTTGCATAATACTACAACGGCGGCGGTTTAAACTACATAATAATATTAAAGTGTTGTATGCTTTTGTTCAATGTTATTTATTTTAATGTTATAAAAGCGTGAACTGTTCTTGAAAAAAATTTTAAATAAGAAGGGTAATACGAATGGTAAAAAGATGTGAATGAATTTGGGCAAAAAACGTTTCGAGTAGTCGAACACTACAATTTATATGTACGTACATTTACAATGTTGACATTATCAATCTGATAACAATTGAATGGGACGTGAAGGCGTAAATACGACAGGTTTTCTCACTACACGACGGTATCGTACCAAAGTGGTATTAACAAAACGGAGTAATTGGAGCGATTCTCACGCGAGATTATATGATTCGGTTAATCACCATAAATTATAGAATAAAATAGTATATTCGTATATAAATGACTGGTATTTTGTACAAATAATGGTCCTCGCACTATTCGACGGACGTTACTGTGGTACTCAACCACAAATGGAGTTGGTGGAAAGGTCAACACAATGGTCAACACTATGACGTGTTGACGCCCGAGCAGTAAACCAAGATACACTAATGAATCTAACCATTTCCTGAAAAAGATACCTAAATGGCTCTTTGAGCAAAGAACGTTTTTGGCAAAACGATTTCATTACGTATTCTTGGAAAATGTTTCGAAAACGGAAATTAAAGATAAATCGATACAATCCAAATTCAGGAGAAATGAAAAATACCAACGTATCATTTCATTTAAATTTTCATCTTAAAAATAAGACGGGTAGAAAGCGTACCTACTCATATCGCGACCGGTCGTCGGATTCGAAACGTGCGCCTACGACTACTACCTGACGGGGAATCTATGACCGAAAATATTTTTAAATTTCAGGATGAGCTGATAAATTATTGTTTTAACGTCCATTTACAATTTTATAGAGAAAAATTGTCTATTTTTTAATATCTACAAACAATAAACTCGATATTATATTATAAGACCCGCGTAATAGTATAAAGCAATAATATGATACCTTTTATAAAAACAGACCTAGGATAAGGAAACATTGAGAAACGTTAAATATTAATAAAATTTAACCCGATAAGTTTAAATAGGGCGGAATCGATTTCGGCTTTGTCGAATGTCGCTCGTTGTTTACTTGGCCTATAGATGTGTTTTACGACAACTATCGCGATACGGATCGAACGCTTTTCTTCTTCGGCAAGACCGCGCGGCTCTGTCGCAACAAACTTGGCCGCGCGAGCAGCCGGTCGACCGCGGGACAGATGATTTTGGGGCGCCGCCTGTCCGTCGGGCGTTTTGCGAGTAGCCGAAGCACGTCATCGGTGCGGATCTGTCGTGGCGGCGGCGTCCCGTCGCGGACACAACCAAGCGGATGGCGCGCCAACGACGCCGTGCCGCGATGTACGCCCGCACGAAGTAGAGCTTCTGTCGTGGACGCAGCTCATCGCGCGCGTCCAGTTGCGGCCAGTCCTCGGCTCTCCCTGGCCCGTTGCTCGGTCCTCGACGGCTCCGGCCTCGGTTTCTCGCCGTTCCTCGACGCTCGACGACGAATGCTCGTCAACTCGTCGTCCCGGGTATTGCACCCGGCCGCGTCTTCCGTTCTCGATTTGTTTGCTATTCGAGTCGACGTCGGACGCCGTCTCGTTTCCGTTTTTTCTCGGCGGCTCCGGGAACGTCTGAATCCGCTAGTCGTTTTGAATAGCTCATTGCAAAACAGTATGAGATTTGACCGTAGAGAGAACGCAACGGCAATAGGACAGTGCATGATAATTTTATCGGAAAACGAACGTTGTTAAAAATAATCGTTCATATGGTTCATCGAATATTATATTCATTGCTTTTGACTTAATGGTATTTCGTGACGAATTGCGTCAAAAGTACGTTGACTAAATGAGCTATTGCTTAGTAAAATATAATAAGCAGCTATATGTTTTTATGTATTTTATCTCGCGAGAAATTAACGAAGCGAAATCGATCGAAAAAAAAATTCTATCCAGCCTTAAAACACATCTATATTGAAATTCCACTTATAAATAATTCACAGGGATAAGGAAATATATTCAAATGATTTGAAATGGATAAATAAAAAGATTCAAGTTAAATTTGTAAATTCCATTGATATTTTCATAAATTTATTATGTTTCTTGAAAAGAAGTTTCTCGAAAAAGAAAAGTCTATGGCTACAGTCCTCGCAAATTTAATACTACACCAAAAATATGTCTAATATCTGATACTCATTTATTTTAAAAATTAAGTACTTTAAAGGTCAATACTTATGAAATCTATTTGAAAAATAAAATATTTACGAATAACTTCACATTTCCATCAAAAACTATTGTTATCGCATTATTTATCATCCTAGTATTTTCAGAGGACAAGTCACTTGAGCTCAAATAAAAAATCATCAACAAACCGACAATATCTTTATAATAAGTCTAGAATAAACTGAAATTTGAAAATTCCTATACTTTAAAGTAATATTTACAGAATTTACATTCGTTGATTTTATCATTTTATACGACGTATGAATATTAAAGAGAAAATAAAACTAATTTTATGACCACCTATCCATAAACCGAATATTATTTTATAAATCGTAATGAAATAAAATTTTCATATAATAATTTACATCATTTTACAATGTCAGGCTTGAAATTATACCCAAGCACATATTTTAAAACACATCAAACTGTGATATAACGTGGTTCGTGTCAAAGGTCTCCTTCCTACTTCCTACATTGGGTCCCGTGCAAAAAATGTACGATACTTAAAAAAATAGAAAACATAAGCCCGCATACGCACATATACTTATAAAAGAATTAACGACGTGGTAGTAAATAAGAGTACTGCATGTTTGAGCTATACCGTCGTTCAGGTCACCGTTTCAATACACTACACAATGCAGTTAATGTTGTGTGCATTTTACACTGTATACGTTATTGTGACGGTATATGACGTAAGCTGAGTGAGAAATAATCGTCTTTTGTAAGTATAAAATGCGTCAAAATCCTTGTACGCTCGATTAACCCTTCAGTCGAAATCGCGATTTGTAAAATATAATATGTTATCGATAAAACAAGTCGGAGAAAAAAATTTGCCTAACGAACGAGGTGGCTGTATGATATAAAACATTGGTGTTAACGTTGTATTATAGCTATACGTTGGTCAAATTTATTTGATGACAAATAGAAAAAAACCCAGAAAAAGACGCAGACAGATGATATGATATCTGCCGGCACCTTGTGATTCTCGTTACGAACTTGTAAGGATGCTGAGATATGGCTTCGGGCAATTCGAACAACACATTTTGGAGATAGTATAATGAGGAAAGAAATACGACGACAGTCGATGTGTGCATGACAATATTGATTGTTTCTTTAAAGTGATTCGTTCTTGTGAAAAGAAATAACCCGTGTATTATGTTAACTTTCGAGGACGACAGAAACACGAGTTTAATACGGATTTATTATTTACTCACAAAGAGAGAAAAAAGAATAACGCCGAATTATTACGTCATAAGAACTGAAAACAATTTATCGGATGATTGGTATTCTTATTTTTATGAAAATTGATAAAAAAAAAATGTCCATACGTTTAAATCACAAGTGTTCATTACTGTATATTTGTATGTATTTTTTAAGTTGATCTATTTCAATCGTATAAACAAAGAAACTCTTTTCGCGCTAACTCGATGATTGTATAAAATACAACTCAATTATAATATTGTTAATTTATATTCTTATTTTAACTAAATAATTCGAAAACCTTTGTGCAATTTCCTCTGGTGCGATAATAACGATGAGAAAACAGAAAGCTAATAAAACTTGTAAAACTTCCCTTACGATTCAATACATGTGTGTACTACATTTATATTTTCAACGTTATTCGTTGGTCAGATGAAAAAAAAAAAAATAAATTATTGATTAATGAAATGAAAAAATACTTTTTACTGGCAATGACAATTTAATCGCTAACGGTTTTATAATATTATTTTATTTTCTAATTAAAACTTAATTTCAAGTCTCTTTGACCATATATTACACTTATTACATGACGCCACAGTATTTTTAATCATTTTACAGTTTCAACGAATAAAAAGTTTTACTTCATAAATTGTGAGAAAAGTTTAAGTACCTACGCATAGAGTCAAAATATTTTCGATAAAAAAAACATCAATACAACATTATATGTTGCATCAGAGTATAAGTTATATTCAGCATTTAAAGTTTTTCAAAATTATACATTTGCTAGGTAAAATAAATTTCTCAAGGTTGACAAAGTTTTAAAATTTTATTATCCAACGGAAAGTAATTTAAAATACAAATCCAAAGGTACTTGTACCAGATAGCAAGTATTTTGTTAAATTAAAAACTAGATTATATTGGATTAGATTAAACCATTTTAAAGTGCCATTTTATAGTTTTTAGTTTTTGAGATTGGTTAGACAATATTATATTTTTTCAAGATATATTTATGTAAGAAAAAATAATTATTTTTAGTTCGAAAAAGTATAGACTAGTTGAAAAAAAAATAAAAATAATGTCTGTGCTCATATGTATGCATTAATAAAGTACATGTACTTTTAGAAAAGATGAAAAAAGTATTTTTTTAATTATAAAACTGGTTACAATGTTACAAATGTTTTTCCAAAAAAACACCCATAGTGAGTGTCATTAATGGATGGCTGCTCGAATCCTGTGTTTCTTGTAAATATATATGTCTTATGTTAGTCCTAAGTTTTAGTTTTAATGTAATATATATATATATGTAAATACTTCTATCACATGTACTCATTGTGCCTAAAAGATACAGATTGTATATAACAAATAAAGGTTAAAATAAAAAAAAAAAACACCAGAGGTAACAAGATAGATTTATCATTATAGCTATCATTATAATATCGTTATGTATGTCCTTAAAACAAAACTGTAATATTAATATGTGTTATGCTGTTGTAAATTTATAATATTGATTTCATATTATTATTCCTATACATTTTTGTAAGTACTGAATTGTAATTCGGTGTAAAAATAGAAAAATTAAAAAAAATTCGAATTATTTAAATTTACCGATTTGTCACATTGTTGCTAACTGTTACATGCATGATGACATAACGAATAACAACAAAATAAGTCACGAATAAGTATCGTTTTACGAAGGGTAATATTATTCAAAAATTGAGTAACGATGTTATAAGTAACAAAAATCTAAATTAATTAATTAAAAATTAATATCGGTGAATACATAAAACCATCAAATTTAAATTTTAAAAATCAATCACTGTTGTTCGGGAAAATTATCTTTTATATTAAAGAGAAGCAAAACAAAGAAATGAGAGAGATGAAATCTTTTAAACGTGTAAAATGTTATTTATAATTCCATTTTAACCAAGAAGACGAAAAATAAATGAATAAAGACGTACGTTATATAATAGAATAACTAATCCATAATAATAAAAGAATAACTGTTGCTAAACATATATGCACGAGCCACGAGAATCGGAAAACTTATGTAAGTCAATCAAATACTTGAATTAAGATATTAGGTAAAACTTTTTTGTGGATGTTTTTTTTTCAACTAAACACGCCCAAGTAATTAATTACAATAAACGTTTAAAATGTATTATTTATGTGTTATTCATATATTATAATATGGCAGTCTCTTAAATGCTGAATAGTAGTAGTTAACTACGATAATAACAAATGAATTACTCAAATCTATTGATTCAACCCAACTTTATTATTACTTAAAAATATATTCAAATGAAAATCATCTTTATATGAAAACATAAAATGTCACATTTAAGTAATACAAAGAAATAACAAAAACCTATTAATTTCTTAAACAACGATTTTTATCGATTAAAAAAGAACTTTTTAATATTAATTTGAGTAAAGACTTTTAAATGCAGAATTAAAAATCAATATGTTAATCTTAAATGAAATTTTGTGTATCTACCGATTCTTTTATATTCCCATAAACATTATGAATTTATACATTAAGTATACAAAACGTACGCATTGTGTTGACTGTGAATAAATTGTAAATATTTAAGTTATCAACAATGCGTTGAATAAAGTTTTTAGCATACAAAAATATAATAAATCAAACACATATATTACTATAATATAATTTTACAAACACCGTAGATATATGTGTATATTATTATATAGAGTGGCCCGTCATGATATTATCCTGATAAAAAATATCTCCCCAGATATTATTATTATTTTATTTTTATTATTTTGTTCAATAGTAAACAGTTTAAGTCATATTAAAGACAATTAAATTTGTATTTTCATCCCTTTACCGACTGAGAAATATAGTGCAGCCATATAAATATCTCAGTATAAGATAGTTAATATTAAAACGTTAAATATATTGTCAAATTTGTATTATAATAATTGTGTCACACCTATTTAGAAAAATATCATCATTTATAACGTGAAAATATAACTGTAAAATTGTACGCGGTGTAGATTTAGACAAAAATAATGTTATATATTTATATGTAATTAAACCCTTTGAGACGAATAATAATTAATTTTAACGAATTGCGGATAATTCCCAGAGTGATTTTTTGCCCAACGCAAATGACCAATTATGAGGCCTATACGTATATAAAATCGATATTATCAAAACGTAGAAAGTTTTAATTACAGAGCTCGTATTTAATTATATTCGTGAATAATATAACAATAAAGTCGAGGAGGGAGCGTACGTGGCCGCCGCCGCCGTCGGCGTGCTTATCTGCCGCAACGTAGTCGGCTCAGCGCCGTTACACGAGTGCCGCAGCCGCATAGTTGTTGAACGCCTTCAACAGTTGGTTTTAAGTAATAACGTTTTTAAATTTTTGGTTTTTTTCGTGCACACCACTTGGTGGAACGATCGTTCGGCTAGGATCGATAACGCGGATAGGGAAAAAAAAAAAAAAAATTTACAAACGACTTAGCGGTGAAAATAATCAACGGTGGCGGCCGCGCGAAAGCGATCGTTCGACGCGCGTAAAACGGACTCGCGACAATACGGCTCGGCGGCCTCGTGTAATGTGACCTTATTTGCACCGCGCGCCGTCAAGTTCGCGTCCGCGACATTCAAATCGTGCCGGACGGACCGACACCAAATACTCGGGTACAATATGGTACTCACGCGGTACCTCCGCGATCGACGCGAGTACACGTTATGATTGCCCTTTTTACCCGATCGCATTGTTTTTCGGCTAAAACGGTATCGCGTGATTTTTCCGCGCGTCACGAAAATAATCGAAACGGTCCGGCGACGACGCGTCGCACATAGGGTTGCCACCTTTGAAAGATAGCAGCCCCGGAGACAGGCCGATAAGCAAAAAAAAAAAGAAAAAAAGGGTCATCAGCCAGTATACACCAGTATATACTATAAACTATAATCTATATTCTATAGCTTAGTTTATGAAGTGAAAAGATAAGCAAAAAAATATTAATACAATCACGATTTCTTTCATCGGACCATAAATTTCCCATCAATGAAAATACTTGTTACTTATTGACAAACTATTTATAATTATATAAAAATACGTCGTAATGTTATGACGACCCGGAGAATAATTCGCTGAACCCGTAGCCCGTAGATTTATATGTAAACCCGGAGAGGTGGCAACCCTAGTCGCACACGTTATTTTTAACCTGATTTTAGCAGGCCGCGTGGAGCCGCGGTCGCGGAGTTACGCGCATTGTCGCGGCGAGATCGTCGGTTATGAATGATTTTCCGAGAAAACGACGCGCGCGACGCGTTAACGGTTAAATCGCGACGTTATAATAATACCGCGGCGGTCGCGATCGTGTTTGCGTCGCGAAAAATTGTGAAACGATGAAGCCGGGGAATCCCGTAAACGATCGATGTCCGCCCTCGCCCCCGTCCCCGAGCACTAGGCGGGTTACCATATGGTTGGCGAACAGAGGCGGCGCGGGCGCTAAATCGCGGTGCCGTACGACGCTGCCTGTGATAATAATATAATACCTAACCTCCCACTCGAAGACGGCGGCGGAGACGAGGGGGATTGCGGACGGCGGGACGAACCGACGACAGCAGCACGGAGGTGAAGAATCGGCCATGATGGGGGGGGGGGGCGGCTCTCGGAGTGTGGGATCTCTTTCGCGCGAACTCGTCGCCCGTCTCGTTTGAAAGACGACCAAACGATTCCGTTAGAATACTCGGAAGGCGCAATCCACTGCGGATCGGAAATTTATCGATACAGTTCTATTCCCAGAACACAGAGTGTCGAGTCCGATAGCGGGAGCGTCCGCGCCGGCACCGAACCGCTACGGCACGGCCGCCGCCTGCACACGTCGCCCCGCCATCGAATCGTCCAGAGCGGCCAGACTCTAGCGCATAAATTTCGACGAGTGCGCCGACGAATAACGTCGTGATAACCTACGTGAGACGCGCCACTCGATCGCCGCGCGATGTTTAACGCGTTTGTAAAAAAAAAAAAAAAAAAATTATATATCTATATATGGACGCCTGTATGGTATTATGTTATAAATAAAAAACACTAACCTGGTACATGTTCGACGAGACGGCGGCGATTGGAAGACGATTTTTACATGATGCGCCGTGGGACTGCGAGACGGCGAAACGTACGTGCGACCCGGCGCGACGTCGACTGGTTAATGTTTTGTTTTCGTTCGGCACACGCAGCGCGTAGGCGGCGGCGGCAGAGCTTTCGTTTCCCCCTCCCCGCCACGACGGGCGACCGTCGCGCGCAGTACCTTCGACCAACCGCTCCGCCCCCCGCACACACGTAATCCTTTGCCCGCCGCCTTTTTCGTCCTTTGGCTGAGGATCATATATACATATATATATATATATATATATATACATTTATATATTTTACTCTCAGGAGGCAAACGCGCTGGCGCAAAATGTACGTTTCGTGCGTGGGTTTCCGGTACATTATCAATGAACGCCCCCCGGCCTCGGTCTCCCGGTCGGCCCTCTCCGGCCTTTCCCCGCCACGTCGCGCTCTGCACCCCGCGCGCCGCGAACGCGTATCGATCGGCCGGCGGCCACTTGTTGCCCCGCCGCCGCCGCCGCCGCGCCGCCACACGATATTAGCGTCGCTTCAGACGCGCACCACCGCCGTGGTAAAGGTCCTAACCTAAATAGAGACGCGGACGGCGCACAAAGCACACACACACACACACTCGATATAACGACATAATATTATAACTTGCGCGCTCTTATTATTGCTACTACGGCGGCGTAACTACAGACCTATTATCATCATCGTTATTTTAACGTATATTATTGTTATTCGCGTCGGTATAAACGTCGCTAGATTACCGCACAGCTGTAAATTAATGAGCCGCCGCCGCCGCCGCCGCGTAAATCACATGTCATAACACATAGGGGATGCAACAAATATAGCACAGCAGAACCCGAAATATGCACTTATTGCACATTAATATAGATCGACGATCGTTTTTATCCGCGGAGACTCGCTCGGCGGGAGTGACGGCACCGTAAAGAGAAACGTGTGTAACAGTGTGAATCGTATTTGAATAACAGCGAAAATCGACTTGAATATACATATTTCACAATCTATCTATAATAATTAACATAAAACGTTGACGCGTAAACTAATGAAAATATTAAATTTGACGAGAACGTTCTATATAATATGCCGTAAGACTATTATTAGATCACGTAAAAATAATGACGTTAACGCGAAAAATGTGAATTCGTACACAACGGATATTTACAATGATTAAAAATGTTAGTTCGCAACGACACGTTAAACATTGGTAAAAAACTAAAAACCGAAACGAATTTTTTTTTTAATTTTTTTTATGAGTTTTCCAGTCACCGATTTACATGATGTAAAATAACAATAGATTTTCTCCACTCAGATGCGCATTAATGTACATTTTATGTTATTTGACATTTTAACATTTTTAACCTCTCATGTGTCTACATAAAATTTTAAGTTGCTGCGGGTGCGTCGTGCCAAGTAAAAGATGGGTCAACAGCATTATTTGATTTTTTCCTATATATTTTTCGGTGGGTTTTAATAAAATAGTAAAAAAAAAATCGGAAAATAACCTTTTTAGACACCTTCTTAATTCAATTTCCATCCAATGTGGTTCCTACTGCATCCTACTTTCGTAACGAATTTGCTACCAAAAAAACAATAATAATAACAACTTATTTTTATTAACTTATTGGAAATAAACTTCATTATTAAACTGTTAAACTTCATTATTGTTATTTCACTGAAAATTTTAAATTAATTCAAAACGATTGAGCTGTTGATTAAACGGTTTTTCACGATTTTTGTTAAAAGCAACTGATACTGAAGACTACCTCTATAAAATATTTAGAATATTTAAAATATCGCGGAGCATAAATTCTTTTAGTGTTTTCGAACATACTAAAAAAATAATAATAAAACATTGTGTACATCTCTACGACCGATGAAATAAAATTATGCAGGTAAGTACATAAGAGATGTTTCTTTTTCCTTTTACGTGAAAAAGAAAAAATCCATTTTCAGATCAAATTCAATTTTCGAACACGGGTCAAATGTGACATATATGTTTTTGAAATAACACACCTACAAATTAAATATGTTTCATAAAATGTTACAACGTATTTTTCGAATAAATATTATTCACATCGTATTAATATATCCTGTAATACAGTATACATCGACTGACATTATACATATATTTACATTATTATTTGTACATAGTAAACAATACAGTATAATAAGTAACTACTTCCAAGAATATATTTCTATAATATTGCAAACCTTAACATATTTAATGTCCATATTATCACGATTCAATTAATTCTCTCAAATCTTTAAACATTTTTAAATGTCTGATAATGGTACATTTATTATGATTCGGTAAATTTATATTGGGCCATCATTAGCATTTTTACAACATCATAACATTATATACTGTTAGATAACAGTTCACATGATTGTATAGTACTTGTAGGTTTAAAAAAACAATTAATCTTCCTATAGAAATGAAAAAAGATACTTTCGGCCATTTTTTAATTTAATTTTTATAGATCACAAGATTACACTATTTGATGTAATGAATTTAACAGTTAAATCAATCTCTTTAAAATAGCATTCGTCGGAAAGAGTTTAAAAAATAAAAGAAAAACCTGGCTGGGTAATTACAGTAAAAAGAAATTAATTTAGCCATTCAACATGAACATGAAGTATACAAATCTAAAATATTATTTTGTATAGATACATTATAATCAACACAAAAACTAGTCGTAAAGAACTTAATATGTTAAAAACGTTTCGTGCAATAAAGAAACGAGTAAATTTAAATTACAGAGCTTGGTGATCTATCCTGATTTTTCCATTGACATCTTCATAAACGTGGCTCAGCTTTAAAAAAAAAAAAAAACAGAAATTTCATTACTTATATAGTTTTAAACAACGAACAAATAATATCTAACGGCAAAGGCTGAATAACAAATAACATGACTTTGGTGGAAGCCGAGAGGACTTAAACCTCCTTAGCCCTCCCCCACCCCCCATGCGTATGCGTATGCGCGAATGTGCTGGGAACGGTTTATCCTTCTTCTCGCCCTCATATTGTAATGCCGTACACGCATTACGTTCTCCTGAGTCGTATACATGGAAAAGGGATTTTTTTTTTTACATAAGTTTTGTTTTTATTATTATTACAACGTTGCGGACGGCGGTATGTGAATCGAATTTTTCGAAATTAATATTCGCAGTGGTGATTTTTATTTTCGCGCAATCGGATGGTTCTAGTTTATCCACCACGACCCACTACTGTATATCCAAAAGTCCATTTAAATTGCCGCTTTCGTAAGAATAACGGCTCGCATAAACTATAAATTATCATTTGTGTATTTGCCTACTACTGACGCGCATGAATGTATTACAACAAATTTGTTTGGTTAATTCGTTTGTGGGGTTTAAACGCTTTACAAATATACCTAACCACTTCAAAGCCGGTCAATTTGTTCGCTAGTCATTAATTATAAGCATTTCATCTTTTATTAAGCGTGTTCAGTGTATTCAAGAAATTTATTAATGATCTTTTGAGAATAAAAACAATCGCTTCATTTATTTCAAATATAAAAATCATTTTCTATGTGTTTTTACTATATGAAATCGTACTTACTTTGAAAATTTGACAGCTATTAGATTATTCAATTTAGTGCTCTAATTTTACTTTAAACTTTTAAATCTATAATAAAAAACAGAACGTATACATATTAATAACATTGTAACAAGAATAATTATTAAGTTTTCTGAGTCAAATATTTGTTGACTCTTTTTCTTGACTTTTTCTGTTCTAATAATTCGAGAATCTGCAAATAATAAAAGAAAAAAATAACAGATAATATATAAATAAAAGGTGACGCATAACGTGGTGCGGATGTGTCTAAATACAAATATCTTAATTAAACACGTAAAATCGCGAATTATATTGTAGTTAAGAACGAATACAATTTTTGTTTTCAATCAGTAACCTGGTCAATATTTTTTCTCAACATTTCTCATCCGTGTCCCAACTTTTAAATTAGTTTATAACAGCAGAAATATCATAAATAAGTTTTACGAACGTTTGAAAATCAAATTTTGAAGAGATCATTTAAACGAAAAAACAACGATTTTCTTTACTATACAGTGTTTTGTTTTCAAAGTTTCATTCGACTTACTGAATTAAGAAACCAATAATAATTGTTTAAACCATCTATAGAAAACAGAAATAAAGATTTATGTTTTCTTTCAATCAGAATTATTTTTCGAAAGCAATGGTGCATTAATTTTAAGAACAATACGACAATATCAATCATCCGCTACTTGCACCTCACCAGAGTCATACTTTTTTCTAATAAAATTAAAATTCTCTAAAACTCTATCCCTTGTACGCAGTATTTTCTAATCATCGAAAGTTTAATTTTTCTCTAGTGACTTGTTGCTTGTAAATTTCAAAACCTATAGCGCTGTTTAAAAAAAGTTTTAACTTAGGTATTTATAATTGCCAACAAACCCAAGTTTATATACTGAGTAAAAACTAAAAGAGCACTCTAAACAATTTAAAAAGTCATCGTCATAAACCAAGCTTTAAAATATTTCTATTGCATTTTCCGACGTTAGCATCACAATTTTTATAATATTCATTAATTTTAATTAAAAGCTGAAAAAAAAATAACGTTATACCTTAACAAGTTATCTTTTCTATTTTTCAGTACACATTGTAAAAGTTAGTTGGTTTGTATAGCTCAGTACGAATAATCATGATATACGTACGTACTATGGATAATATTAAAGAGTAAAGTTTTGATTGAACAAAATATATGATACATTTTTACATAAAATATATTTTCAATAATCTCTGAACGTATAAATAAATTAGGTATACTTTAAATGAGTTGTTACGACTTATATTATGTTGAAACTTGAAAGATTTAGATGTAATAATTATAAATTATAAAAAATTACACACACTATTTTTATTGATTAATATATCGACATGCTAGGAATGTAAAACAATTAAGGTTAATAACATGAATAGATCCTGAGATATGGAAATCTATTTCCATGGTCGTAAAAGGTTTATATTCTGAATTTCCGAGTATAAAATGGTACTTGAAATACAACATTATTCCATAAGTCATACAAGAGTAATAAATATATAATTTTCCTATATGATAAGACTGATTTTCATACTAGAGTGCCCTTAAAATTACACGCACACAATTGTGTTCAGCTTTAAACTGATTTTAAAAACTATCTATTGTACTCGGGTATGGTTTTTTAAACGTAATAGACTCGTTATTTCAGTACCTATACAATATTCAATCTTAAATGTTGTACAATATGCACTAAAAACAAAACAAAAATCCTTGAAAATACACTATACATCCAGGAGAATTTAATAAAAATGAATGACGAATAATAAGAATATTATTGAAACTATTATGTATTATTATGTGTTTAAAATAATAATATTGCTGAAAAACAAATAAAATAAAATAAAAATTATCCTAATTCGAACATTATTGTCATTATAATGACATTTCACATTGAGTATTTTAAAAAATTACTATAAATTTTATTTTATATAGATAGGTATTGCAGGTAATTTACTAAACGAATATGTTATTGATTATTTCTGGACACACTACAACGTCGAAAATATTTCAGAAATATTATTACTTACGGCTTTTGTACCAAATAAAAAACTTATGGAAAAAAAATCCATTTGGTCGTGTAGAGGTAAAGTCAAAAATCGAAACTGAAAAAAATACAAAGAATTATATTACCTTACAATGTTTATGACTTTTTTTTTTTTAATTATTATTTAATTTATTTACTTTACAATGTTTATGACAACCTACATTATTTAAAGGGCATTGTTTATATTTGATTTTATAAATGTAATATTTAAGACACTTACTATGGCATGTAAAATATAATCAATAAAAAAAAAAATATAAATGTATTTTCAATTTTCATATATTATAATTATGCGAACATGGAATCCTGTAGGAATATATTTCAACTAAATTAAAAATGAATAGCCTTTTCCGAGACTATAGAACCATTAGGTACATTTAAATATTTAACGAATTTTATGGTTAGTTTTAAAATATTGAAGTAAAATGCGTATGCTTAAACCTATGCAGGATATTATAGTTATTATACTGTGCCGAAATGTAATTAAAATACTACTCAAATATTCAATTGTAAAAATATTGACATGGTATATTAATATTTATTCTATTTTTAAGCTTATCTATTTCAATATAAGGATAAAAGAGTAGGCGTGTATTCAAATACTTGAATAATATAACTTTCTATAAAAACTTTAAACAAATATTAAGGACACGCAGAGTGTAAAAAACGACGAGGTTGAATACAAATTATTTTTTAAGTCCAATCGCGAAACAGATTTAAAATTATCCCATGTGTACTTACGTACTCGTATAATGTAACGAATAACTTTAGACATGTGTATAACAATACAATTTGTACTATCATCAACAACGCATCGTTTTTTCGGACATTTAAATCTTAAGGTAAATATGTGTATAAAATAAATACTTATTTTTAAATAAACTTTACCAGAAATTGATCGCTTGTTATTTATTCTACTACTCTTGATATTTGGCATTAAAAATATGTCTCATTGTTGACCTTCTTCATTCTATTTACAATTGAATTCGGAAAATTACATTGCGTGTTACACTTGACGGTACTCTGCTGGCTGCTATTTATTTTAAATTTTTTTTTCACCGTTCAAGAAATAAAATTTATAGTAGCAATTGAACTTTCTAGTGCTTTTAACCTATTTTGTAGTAGAAAACCTCCAATAAAGACAATACCAATTAGTCCAAGGAAAAGAGTATACAATACAATGAAATCGTCCAAAACGAACGTAAATATATATTCCCTATAACTTTCAGTAAATTACAAACATAATTTTAATAGTACATAATAAATATTATACCAGATTGTATTGAATTATTAAATTATTATAATCTTAATTATAATATAATAAATAATAAACGAGTATCGATGTGTTGGGCAAGTGTTGTTGATATATATACGAGTATTACATAGCAACACAACACCTTTCCACGGCATAAAATATCTTATCTTAGAAAAATTATTAAAATAAAAACCACCACGACTGAAAATAAATTATAATTAAAATACACTTATATGTAATAGAGTAAAAATAAAAATTTGAATAATGTGATGCCTGAAAAATATGTCTCGAACAATGTATAAATTTTGGTAAGCTCAAAATTCTTTGTTCATAATGATAATCGCATACTGTTATGTTAATTCAATAAAACAAATAAATATAACTACTATTGGTATAAAAACCGATAAAACTTAACAGGAAACAATAAATAAAAAACGTTTAACATCCATAACCATTTCACGTTATTAAATGCCTCTTCGATACTACAATATTGATGATTTCCAACCATTCTAGACATTTCTATCGGTACAGATATTTTGAATACAATTATTATTATTATTGCTATAGTTTATAGCTGTAATAGGTTCCAGGAATGTTGTCATTTAAATGTCTATCGCCATGAGACCAGCTATACACAACCTACAGTACCGTTTTAACCCGTTTCGTTTGATACCTTATACTTACTTTGATGGGTTCCAACAGCTTACGACAAAAATGTCACCAATGTCTACCATGTTTGGGTTTCGGTTTATTCGTATACCGTGTTATTATAAATAATAGTGTCGGCTCTCGGGCATCGGTTGTCATTTGTTTTTTTTTTTTTGAAAATCTGTCCATTCTTTGTACATTCTCCGGGGTACAAAAGAAAATAGTTTAAATCCTTTCACTCCTTCTGGCAACCAAACACACATACAAATACGAATCGGCTAAAAACGTAAAAAAATTGATGGCTAACAATACGGTATATATATATATACAACATAAATAAAAATCAATCTGTACCTATTAATAAACATATTGATTTGTTTCGGATATTCTATTATAAACTCCTAAACCATTCGTATTTTATTTTATAAATTAATAGAGATGAAGCACCGGCGCGGCGGCGATTCGCATTTAAAACGAAGTCTTACACAAAGTTAAGTCTATTGGTCGCTAAGAAATAACGCGCAAACAATAATTAGGATATAACTATTGAGTGGGACGGAGTGGGTTATTCACCTGTAGTCATAGTAATTTAATAAACTTAATAATATAAAATCAAAATAATAAAAGCACACGTACCAGACACAGTGTTGAATCCGACGTCGGTGTTCCAATCAGGTCCTGATGTTAAAACTTGACGATTCAGACTACATTAAATACTAATGATTTTCTTACGTGTTCTCGTACTTTACTTCCCTGTGTTTTCCTATCTATACAAAATGCGCTGTAAGAGGTTTGAGAGAGAGAGAGAGAGAGAGAACGTGATAAGTGACGAGTCGGTAAACACGAATCGTTACACAATTGTTCAGCTCTACATGCCACGACAGACGAACATGCAATAACTACAAATAAATGAAACATACAATGTTAAATGTTTGGAATTTAAATTATTTTCGATTATATGCGCAATAAGTATTTAATAATCATGAAATACTATTACTTGCGTTCAAAGAATTTAATTTATAAATTTATATTCAAAATAATTAATAAAAATCGGAACTCACGCGTTTCAAGAAATGCGCAGTTTTATGAATGGGTTGTAATAAATGATTTCTCGTTGGACCGAATATTACAATAACACATCTTTACTAAGCGCGCGCGGTTGTTCGGCTAATATGTGTTGTAAATGAAATATTCGAACATCGTTCTCGTGTGATTGTTGTAAAGCAATATTTACTCAAGTAAGAAGTTAAACGGCACAAAAACGCGAAAGACAAAAGCTATTTTCATAAGTGTTTTGTTACAACAACAAATTACAACTTGTTTGACGATATAAAAATGTTTAATACTCGCTGTTTTAATAGTCTCCATAATCTCCATTAGACGTGAAGCTCGGGGAAAAAAACATCTCGGATACCTTATTAATATTATAATAAAGACTCGGGCCCTTTGCTTATTAGTGTTTGAAAAAATAAATAAATAAACGAAAAACAGTCTTATTAAATTGACGAAAACACGCATTGTTTTCACCCAACCCGTCGCGCAAGCGTGCAGACATCGTATAAAACGCATAAAAACTACAACAATATAGATTAATCACAACACTATCTACGCAGTGATTTATGAAGTGTTTTTATGAGTTATCCGTTGGAATTTGTCGGATTGAATAACGTTCTAGTTTAATTTCAGTTTCAAATAAGACGGTTCAAAATAAAACTTATCTTTAATGTTCTAAGACATTTATTTTAATTTATAGAGTCTATTTTTATGTTTAATAATCGTTTGAAAAAGGACTAATAATATAATAATAATTACAATCGCTGCGTTATTACGTACTATCTATATGAGTATTGCTTCAACGCAAACTCGATTAAACTTTTACTTTTTTATCCATCAAATCGTCGTTAAAATATTATAATACTGCGAAACAATTCCGAAAAGTTAACAACGGTTTAAAAAATTATATATAATTCAAGTGACGCTATAACGGGACTTTTATAATTATATTTGCATTGCTCTCGATATCAACGAAATATTTGTTAATTATACAAAGCGGAATAATTGCTAATACATTTACAATACGTATTACAGCGACGTGTTCGGTTAGAGGCAATTTAATAAATTTCATTCTAAAATATAATGGCAACGGCTGCTAGTTAATTGGTGAATTCATAGGTGAAATAAACGAGACCGCCGGATGGTCACGTCTATGAAAATAAAACATTGAATACAGTCGAATCGATTTTATTTTTTATCATAATCTCGACAGTCATGTCTGTACCTGTTACTATATAGTTTAATATTATTAATCTAAACGATGACCCGTAAAAGCTTCCCCCGCGCAGCTGCAACGCAACAACGTCGGTCGATATCATTTGCAATAAAATTGTCCTGAAAAAGAAAAAATGTTTTTTTTTCCCCTCGTATGTTATCTTTGTTAGTTTAGAGAGCAGACTTTTAGGTTTTAAAAAGTTCAAAATATGGTGCTAATAAGCAATGAGTTTCACGTCGGCAATAAACGTTAAAGTATTATTCTCTCGTCATATTCTCTTAATATTTTATTAAAAACCGATAAAAAATTCAAGAATATTGTAAATTTGCACTTTAAATAAGAAACCAACTTAGATGAATTTCAATTTTTTTTTTAAAAAAAACATCTTAGACGATACTTTCTTTACTAAAAATATTTATCAATAACATATTTGGCCCCCACACGACCTGTTCAATGGGGCCCATTATCTTTTCGAAGAAATAAACTAATAATAATAATATTAATATAAAGACTACCCCATTTAAATAGGTAATAAAATTAGGTTTTTATTTTTCGAAATCTGAAGGAAATTTTTGTAAATTTAGTTCTTTTAAAATTATTTTCTTCGTATTTATCATAAATAAATTGAATTTTAAATTTAATATTATTAAATTATTGTAATTATTAACATCAAAAATAAATTAATAATTCAAACAATTTTTAAGTTGTTTTGAATGCTTTTAGGTTATAAATGTATTTTTTGTAGAACATTTTTAAAGGTTTTTATTTAATTTTTTCTGCTTTTTATGTAATAAATTCGTTTTTTTTTTTTTACTGCATCAAAGTCCATTTCAAACAGACTCTACTTGAATCTTTAACGTTTTTAAACCCACAAACAGTGGCACATATCCAATAACATAAATATTATTACTAGGGTTTGGAACTCGATGACCTAAAAATGCACCAAAAAAATAAATAAATATTATAATGACTCAATAACATAGAAAAATTAATATTTTATTGAAATTAAGAATATTATCATTCTTTATACTTATAACATTATACTTTAGACGTTATATAATTCATAAATATTCTTCTCGGTTTTTCTTTTTCTTGTTTGTTATTTATATTATTAATTAAACTGTAAAAATTAGAGAAAATCTAATTAGATAGGCAAATAAGTGCAAATTGACAAAAAAATATAATGACAAGTTGCAAATACACCATATAAAAAGGAGAAAAAATGCATAAAACGCATGAAAATTGCTAAACAATGACCTTAAATCTAAGAATTACCGAGAAATGCAAAAAAAAAAATGCAAAATCAAATTTGTAGGCACAATTGAATTCTGAGTGGCACAAGTCACATTTCTATAAATACGAGCCTCGAATACAAGCATTGTGGAAAAAAAGATGCAAATGCATCAAGTTCCGGGCCCTATATATATAAAAAAAACCTAAAAATCCGCTCGAAACGCGTCTCGCACACGCCATTCATATTTACCTGTCAATATCACTTTGATCCAGTTCAAGTCGGTCACGGTCGCCACTCTGGTCTGCGCGGACAACGTGGATTCAGCGCACACGAACCTGTTGCTGACCACGCCGATGACGTTCAGTCGTCCCGTGGTCGGTTCGGACCACAGTACCGGACCGCCCGAATCCACCTGACAGGAATTGACCCTTGGCGAATACGTGCACAGGAGATCGCGTTCGGTCTCGTTCCCGTGCAAGTTGCCGCTGGCTGCAGTGCATCGGGACGCCGACGTCACTTTGAGATGAGATTTCTGCAGCGTGCTGGACACGGAACCGTCGAATTTCACTGAGCCCCAACCTGCGAGCGTTACACACGATGTTAATTAGTTTTGATTAAAATTAAAATTCGATCGAATCGATCTTTTCGATAAACTCGTGTGTCCCCCCCCCCCCGACCCGTAGAACGCGGTAAACTGTCTCATTTCAAAAATGTTTTTATTAATCCGACACATATAAACTCACATGGTTTAAATTATCACGTTAAAAATTCTAAAATTTGTTAATTTAAAACATCCGAAGAGTCGATTAATTACAAATCTAAATCTACTTCACCCATCGACAACGTATAAGTTTTTTTTATATTCGATAATTTTATTATAACGATAAATTATAAAACGTTTACAATCCGTAATTTTTTTTTTAATTTTCGTATTATTATAATAATTATTGTTAATAGTTTATTAATTTACCAGTACAAACTACAAATTAAAATTACACCAACCCTATCAATTCTAGTTTTATTCGTCATTGTTTTTCAAAGCATCTGGACCACGTGTTGGTAACTACTAACTACTAACAACGACACATGAGTATATCGATCGATTCATTAAAAAACTATAAACCGGTTTATATAACAATTTTATTATTATTATGACATTTGTCATAACCACCGAAAAATTATTTTTAATAAAATCATCAATGAATAAATTGACGAGGTCCGATTTACTTAAGTAAATAATAGATAATCCAAATATTATAATTGATAATATAAAATATGTGGTCTTAGAGGAATCGAAGCAATATGCGAAAATCGTAACGAGGAAAAATGTTAGTTCGCAGTAAGTTTAAGGGTACAGACTCAGCGGGTCATACAAACTTACCGAGTACATCGACGGTGTGTCCGACAAAATCGTTGTTAACGTACTTGAATGGCAAACACGCGGGTCCCACTTTTGACGAGAACGGAATTGCCTCGTACGTCTCTACGATGGCTAAATCGTGTGCCACCGACGACGAGTGGTACATTGGATGGACGTAAATTTCGCTGACCTCCACTAGCATTGACGGATCGATGCTGCCACCTGAAATCAAAAAAACATATATTTTTAGACACGGCCGCTGATAACACAGTCAACACCAGTCTTCGAATCGGCAAGAAGACACGAATATTTATACAGTTTTTAATACAAATTTGTAGCGAATTTCCGTATTTGCAGTCATCATTGTTTTCAACGATGGGATGGTTCGTGTTTAAATATTTTCTTGTTTTCTTAAGAGACACATAAATATTACAATCGTTAAAAACCGTTGATGGCTATGAGAAATTATAATAATATACTAAAAAAATAAAACCTTGGACTTGTTTTTCTTCTCTTATGTTTAAGTATTTTGTAAGATAACGTTATGGCATTGAATATATGTTTTTCCTAAAAATCCATTCATTATTATTTATCTTCTATGAAACACAACGTTTCATATTTTAGTCCTCCGATTACTCAACTCCGTATTCTACATGAGTTTTCTTCTTTCTACAGTTCTTTCTATTCTACTCCTCGACAAAATTGTCTAAAATAACAGGCATTTCATTAACAAGTTTTGTAATGATTTCGGCTAAAGTATTCCATCACAAAACCGCAATCTGTGTTAAAACTTAAGTCAATATTAATGAGCTCGATTAACCAATACATGTGAAAAGAATATTTAAAATATAAGTCTAAAATGTATGCAAAAGATTTAAAAAACAATTATTGGGGAACATCAATTAGACCGCATATACCCTGTCACGCCATGATAAGACAAAAACAACTAATGGGAGCGTTTTTTTATAAGTAAACCACGTATATCTACTTTTATTTCGCTTAGGTTAGTTATTAAAGGCATCAATCATTATTCAATAATTCGAGAATATTTCAAAAAAAAAATAATAATTTATGCGATTTTTGCGGATAATAATAGTATTATTATAAATTATAGCTAATATAATACCTATCATAATTATTACGTATACATTTTTTTTTTATACTTCTGAAAACGGATGTTTTTTTTTTTCATCTCATGAAAGAATATTCGCTAATAATAACCAATCGATTATTTACTTTTCAAATATCCGACATTCAAATCGCGAGCTCGAAACAAATTGATCAAAGTTGGACAAAAGTTTTGGAAAACAATAATTATTGATATAACTGTTTTTCTTAATAAGGGTAAAATTATTTTTTTAAAGAACTACTTTCTCAACAGAAATATTTATTCGAGACAATCCCACGCGATAAGCATAAAAAAATCGAGTTTTATTTTCGAATTAAGCAAATGTAGTACGTGAAATGAAAAATAATGTTTTTCTAACGAAATGCGATATTACATCATTTTGATGATATAAATTATATTATGTCAAAATCATGCAATTTCACAAAACCTACACATCTCAAATATTTTGCATATTTTATTCATTATGATACAGTATAATATACTACTCTTTGTACCATAGTAATGCAAGAAAATTGAATGTAAGAAAAAATAAATGTCGATAATATTGCGCATAATTTTTCATTATTAATGTTTTTTTTGTACAAAGAACATTTTATTATTATTATTATTATTATTAAAATGAATTTCTAAATGTTCGCAAATAAGTAGTACTCACTTTACAAAAAATGCTTTCATAAAAAAATCATTATTGTAAATTCCATAAAAAATTGTAAATTGAAAATTACTTTGTATTAACGGGAAGTTTTATAATCAGTGCATAAAAAAAATACCTATATAAATACTATAAAATAAATCAATATACACTTTTTCCAATACCGACATTATTTTTTACGTTTAAATTATTGATTAATTTCGTAGACAAACACAATATGAGACATGAACTAATAATTTATTGATTTATGTAATTTAAATTATAATAATTTGGTTTACCCAATACTTATTCATATTGCTTGAACAGATAAACGTCATTGTCATTCTGATCGTCAATATTTACAGTTTTTTTTTTTTTTTAATTACCATTTGTTATTTAAAATTTAAATACAAATGAATACGCTTTTCACTGAACAAATGTGTATATTATTTATTTAAAGATTTAAAACAATTTAGTTATTATATTATTTTTAATCCTCGAAATTCACTTTCGTTTTTTTTAATTTCCATTCAAGCATTGTAATTAAAACACTCAACACTTTACTTGAAAAATCGTTTATTTTTAGTAAATGCTGCAGAAATGTGTTTATTAAAAGTTCAAAACTAGCTGAATTCAAAATGGTTTTAAGTTTTTGATGTAAACCCTTTAAATAAAATTTCAGTTAGAGATTAAATATGAATATATTAATGAAATAATATAATAATTGCTTCATCGCGTAACTTTTCTTGCATGAACTATATTAATTTGTTCACAGACCACTAATAAATCATTTATTTAAATTTGTTTACATGAAGGTTTATTGTTATTAAAATACTATTAAACTAAAGAATATAAATATGCAAAATCACCTTGTGTAAAATATTACACATAACTACTTAAGAAAACACGAGAGAAACTATAAAAAAATTTAACTTTTTTTAATAATAGTACCTAGAATTATTTTTAAATTTTCAACGCAAAACATATCATAACAAATATTTTTCTTTCAAAATTATTAATATATTCTAACAATGAACAAGAACTCGATATTTCGACAACAGTGAAAACCCGTGAATAATTAATTAACGTAGTGTATAAAAATATGAAATTTTAGGGGGGAAAATGTTAATATTTATTTAATGCCAGTGCCAGTATAGAATATTATATTATATTGTAAAGTTTAATTTGAAATCGGTCAAGATCGGAAGAAATGAAGGGATACAGTGATAATTTTTTATATGGTTAAAAATTCTGACGAAGACGAAAAAGAAAAATGTTTAGTTTTAAGTATAAAATTAAAAATTAAAAAAAAATCACTTTACCTACATCGGCCACATGAAATGATGATAATTTTATGTTAAATTTAGTAATAAAACTTTGAAGTCTGTTTGTACACCAACATAATAATAATAATCAGGGCCTTAGAGAATAATTATTAAAGCACTCAACGTCATGTTTATGAACGAAAACCGAACGTAATTTATGTAACAAACCTTTCATCAATTTTTAATTACAATAACTGTAATTTCAGAAAAACACATGTTATTTGAATCGTGTTCATTGTCTTTTTTATAAAATCGTCATCAATTATCAATAATTACACCATTATCATAATAAACGTACATAGTTTTATATGATACAAGTGTAACGCCAAATTGTTATACTGGTGTTTCGATCATCGAATGTATTTTAAAAGTATATTGAACCATAGATTAAATATACTAAATGTATACTTAATCTATGATTGAACGTAGAAAAAAAAGTTGTACGTTTTTAATTTTCATAAAATTCCACGGGAAACATTTACATGAATATATATTCGATGCGATAAAGCTATTCCTTTTCGTACGAATAATCGATACCCTCCCATTATATTACTGTTATCGGTCCTCGTGAAATGTACTCGGCTATTATGCATGGATGCAATCATAATATATAATATGTAAAGCTATCCTCACGGCAGAGGGGTTAGAAACACGACCAAACACATTAGGTAGTAAATTTCAGATGTAAATTTAACGTATATCGTGGTCAGATTCAAAAGTGAATAGTAATTATTTTAAGTCATTAATGATAAATAATCAAAAGGTCGTTACGTTGTCCGGTCGATTATTTACCGTGTCGAATACCTAAATATTCGATTAAAAAATATTAAATTTACTTTAATTTATTTAAATTAAAATATTACTCGAACAAATCGTAAAGTGTGGATTTCACTGATTTTTTTCTTTTCTTTTCAATATACGTAATATAGTACATAGTATTTCGTATGACGTATAATACAGGTTATATCTCGAATGTTTTGATAACCGCTGCGAGGGAAATGTTTGTTCGTGCGCATTATTATACTAGTTATTGCGTTGTAATTATTGTATTCGTTATTATATATTGTTTGCAGAGGGTGCAGACACAGTAAAGCGTTACTGTAATAAGTACTTGGATATTAAAGACAAATTTGGTACGAGTGTAAACAGTAAACCTATAAACTAAAAAGTAAATATAAACTGCATTTACATGGTCTGAATATCTTTTGCCAACAGACGTTTTCACGATTTACCCGATAAAAGCCCTTGTTCCAAAAACTATTTCGGAAAAATATACCCATAGCATATTATACAATTTCAAAATAAAATTCCACTAAATGTTCTATGATTTCATTGGCAATTCAATCTCGATCAGGTGATTTGCGCCAAATCTATGATTAATTTACATCACGAACTAATCTTAGTTCGTGGTTTATACGTTTACAATAAGTTTTATCTAGTTGAATATTCTGATGATAATTTGATAAAATACGAGCGTTTTGTTTTTAAACATTCATATGAAATGTTCCGTATAACTTTCTGGTATTTATACACATTCGATACAATAAAAAAAAATACAAATCAATATTCAATTTCAATATGACTGTAAACAAAATTAAAAATTGAAACTTTGCTTGCTTTTTTTGTTTACCTAAACGATCAAAACTAAATACTGGTAAATTGATATTAAATACTCTACGAAATATGGAAATATTTCATTTTCATTATTTTATAAAACAATGGGTCATGATTAATAACTCATTAGTAACAATAACGTTATTTCCAGGGAATCGTCGATTAACCCTATAGCTCTATGTAAAAACAAAATTATGTTTGATATTGTAACTTGGTCTTTTTCAATAAAATGTAAATTTTTTCCCTATAACCGACTAGTATTGCTACAAAAAAAAAATCGTGCCGCACCCGTACTAAAGTCCTGCGCACGTCTATGCTCTAAACACAGTCACATGGTTAAAGTTTAATATATTATACGCGCACTTACCTTGATTGGTTAAGTCGTGGTCGCCAATCAAAAGTGATATTTGAAACGGATTGACGTCAGTCAGACAGTGAGCCGCAGTGAGCGCGTGATGTCTTCCGATAATCGTGGCCCCACAAAATAGTTTAGCAGTCAGACTATTGATCAATGAAGCCATTACCGGAAATTCTTTTACGCCAGCTGTCTTCCCGTCGACAATTGTTTCCTGCGAACATTCAACAAGGCTCTACATTCGATCAAAATATTACAATTCGTGATAATTATATATTATTGAGTTAATCTTAAAATAGCTACACATTATATTGTGTTTCGGTCGGGGGCGTAGGCGACTGATTTGCGTTCGGCTTTTGTTGTCGTGAACATAATAACATAAAAGGACATTTCTTTTTATGCGAAGTAGTTCACCCCCGTAACGAAAACCGCATACAATAAGACTCTACGTATTTTAATATTATAAGCTTATTCATTTTAAGTAGTTTTCTTTTTCTTTTTTTCGACTCCCTCGTTTTCCCTCCCTCCGAAAAAATATCTCAGGATATAGCCAATGCTTCGAACTTAACGCAAAATATGGAGTTATATTTTTCGACTCGACGTTACTTGCAACAAATCATCCCACTCCGATCCCACACATAACGCACGTGATATCACCTGGTTTCGTTCTCCACATTCACAAAACTGCGAAGTCTTCACGGTCTCCGGTATCCAATAGTCCACGCGTTTCGCACCCAACGAACACAGAAATTTCCCGCCCTTGCTGCGACGTTTCGCCGTGAACATGACGTTCATCTTATTAGTGCGACTAATTGCCGTGAACGACCTAGGTCCGCAGTGCCTGATGCCGTCCGCGAGATTTTCGTCACCGACCCGGGACACGACCAACGCGTCCGATTTGCAAAACGAACTCTGAAAAGTATAAAAATGTTTGTATTACATTACAAGAATATATTTTATTGAAATATAGATGAGAAATCAACAGTCGGCTTTCGAGAGTTAAATGTCGTGCGAATTTTCACAACTACACGTAAACGTTTTTCGAGATTCGTTTGAAACTAGGTCCGTTCTCGAGGCGAGTATCCGAAATTGGATTTAACCTAATACGCAGACTTCAAGATCTACGCCCACATTCCTCCACGGAGAAACCTTAAGACACTTTTTTCGAGAATCTATACTCGTAGGTCTTATAGAGATATGTGTATGTCCGAGAATGTATTATAAAACAGTCAAAATATCGGGTGTTCTTAAGGACACGGAAGCTTAAGATCCTTAATAGTTCCCTTAAATCTTACAGCCCTGCTAAAATACTAGAAATTCGACGACTTGACCGAATAAACGAATTACTAGGTCGGAATATGAAATAATGTAAGAGTTACAAAATCTCTGAAGTTCTTACGAGATATATATCGTTGATTTGAAGCAACACAAACTATATATATACATCGATTGTGTTCAATTTAATAAAAAACCTTAAGTGTATTATTTTTCTACCACAAAAAGTATTTCGTTTTTATAAAAACTTTCTTTTGGAGACAATATGCTTTAGGGCACAATAATATATATTTCAACCTGACCTATTTAAATGATATATACCTACATAATATTAAATGTATAATAATACATAAGTTGTATTTTATAAAAAATATAGAGGGCTAAAGATATTGTTTGTGAGATCGAGGATTAAATTTAATTTTAATGAGAATTCAAGAAAAAAAAATCTCATTATACTATCAATACTTGAAAATCTTTTAATTAATGACATTTCATTCTCGACTGACTTCGAATATTCGCACAGGAAAATATTTCAAAGAACACATTTAAAAAAAATTTATATATACGAGAGCCTAAATATATTCAATAGTAATCGTTTGGCAAATTAAAATATAATCGTTTTAAAATTTAAACAGTGCCTGTACAATGAAAGTGATATGAAATATCAAACTAAAATAAAACACATTTATATTTTCGACATATTGAAATCGAATATTCAACTACATAATATTATTATTTAGATCTGTTAGGAAAGTACAATGATTTTTCTAAATTGATTACCTGTTTGTCCGTAGTTTTATAGTCTAGAGATGAATAATTGTGTTCATACAACAATCAGTCCAATAAAGCTTTTCGTGCGCTGTACCGTACAGCCTGTACGAACCGAGACTATCGATTAATTCGATACGATTTTTTTCCGCAAGTCAAAGGAAATTAGGAAAACAATTTTTTTCCAAAGCTTGAAATCCAGAACAAAGCACGGTACAACTAGTAACGTTAACTGACGACAATGGAAGTAAATACAGTGAAACCTCTATATAGTTAACAGTCATTGAGAATTAAAAAATGTCTATTATTAATAGGTACTATTGGGGAAAATTATAAATTACATAATTACATACAAATAATATTGTATAAACAGAAGTGTAAAAAAAAATTGTAACATACACATTAAAATCGGTATGATTTATTAAACATGTATGTATTTACTATAATTTATAAAAAGGTAGTTGTTATTAAACTGTACTGTAATATATTTATAATTTATTACGAGTGTGTAAAATATGAACGAAATATATAAAAGGCAAATATGTACAGTGTTTTTATTAGATACTTGAAGATTTTCGATAGTATGGCCATAAATTATGGCCATTCTTGAGAGGTAATTTATAATTATTTCGGTACCAGTTTTTAGTGTTCGCGTCCACTATTCAGAGGTAATATAACTCCTGTTGTGTACGCGTATTTTCTCTGGGTAATTTAAAATCGTTACTTACTGTTGTCGGGAATGTGTCTAGTGTCTACAAATAGAAGTTTCACCGTAGCCTTTGTATTTTAATCATTTTTTTTTTTTTTTAATATGACATTCGTACCTCGGGCAAATCGAATTCGTTGCAGTCCAACACCAGCCGATCCGAGGGCGAGGGCGTCTTGGCGAACCATCGGCATTCCCAGTCCTGTTGGTCGGGCAGATACGTGTCCGGGTAGCCGGGCGAGTACAGGTAATACGACCTGTTGCCGGGTTCGACGATCTGATAAAAGCCGCAGAGACCGCCGTCCGAGCGGTAATAGTCGTCGAAGTCGCTCAGGTCCGATGTGGCGTACACGCAACACCACCGCCACAACCACAGCAGCACGGCGTACAGCCGTATCGTCGGAGACCGCGTCATTATTCGCGCCCCGCGTTATTCCTATGCGGATTGAATGAAAAAGAAAACAAATTAAATATTAACGTCGCGACGATGTTGGAATGCGAACGATCGATTTCGTTTACCGCCGAGGCAGTAAAAATGAAGGCGTCCGTAAACGAAATCGCGTACGAGCTAGTATATTGTATATAATGTATGATATTATAGTGTAGCGTTATACGACCGCGAATCGGGGGGAGCCCGGCCGAGGGCCACGATAATGCGAAATACATATCGCTAATTAGAACGACGACTGACCCGTCGTGTATAGATACACATAGGTACGATAGTTTATAAATAAAATACAATACGATTTACATAATGGAAATCACGAATCGGAAACGCCGCGTATCCGTCCAGGCCGTAATTCAATTTTTAAAACTCGCGGACGACGACGGCTATGTGATATAGGTGGCCGCGTGATAAAATATTATACATACAGGTATTATATACGATTTTAATTAAAACGCACGCGGCGATAAATACTACTTACGCCCGTCACGGCGGCGAGCCATTGTGGTGTGCGGGCGGCGCGCCTTTCGCGATTCGTCCGGGCGACGCGTCGACAAAACAATAATAAATTTATAAACACGTATTATTCGTTATTGAAATCGATCACGGAACCCGCAAAATTCGCGCGACCGTTCACCTCGGTCGCCCCGTCACGTCGTATCGTCGTGGTGACTGATGTGCTTTAATTAATTAGCACTCGCGTTCGCGATCAATTTTTTATGTTATTTCAATGAAAAACGTTTTTCGTATAGTTTAAATGGTTTGAAGAAGAAGAAAATATACTCCTACTTGTGATCGTCCCGATTTTTAAATTCCAAGCATTCAACCATTAGTGACATGTATCTTTAATTTTTCCGTTCTGAAGCATACTATTTTTTATGAAAATTTCGATACGGTAAAATCGAATATTTAAAAAGTAATCAACTTATTATTTTATTTGTACTGTTTAAATGAGCAAACAAATAGATGGGTGTCGAGGCATGTAGGTAATTTCGCAAAATGTCAATGCGCTTTTCCGCTTATTATATAAACTTAAGATTAAAATAAAAATCGTTAAGATGAAAAATAGTAATAATACAAAAACTAACCGTAGAGAATGTGTTACACGTTCATAAAGACTTGATTTGCAATTTTATAGAAAAAAATATTTTTGAAAACAAATAAATTTATGTAATTACAAAAATGAGAGTTCTTTGATAACTTGAATATATTATAGGTAAGAATAAATTATGTATATTTCATACATTTATTCCGTTACAACATGCATGTTGAAGTGTTAATGTAAAATTTCAATATTGTAAGCGCGTTTATAAATTTATTCGTTTCGAGATAGTAAAAGCAGTCGTTTCACAATACGTTATAAAAACACAACAAAAATTATTTAATAGGATTATCAAAGTATTAATTGTATGCACTCCGGGCGAATTTATAAATGGTTTACACTTACGAATATTTTACGTATTTTTTGTACCGAAAACTAACTAACGATTAATTAAGAATTCGTTTAGCTTTTTGATAACACTTTAACTGACGTTTAATCTTACTTTAAGCTTTTTTTATTTTATCGAGTCTCCTTTAATTATTCGGCAACATTGACATTCATGGATGTGATAAAAATTGAACAGTTAAAAATTGTTAAGAAATACGTCGTGTTGCAATAATCACTTTAATACAATTACCCATCACTAAAATGTATATAGACCCTTCAGAAAAAATTACAAGATTGAAAATATTTTAGAAAAATTAAGTACTTTCATTGTAAGTTAATATTTTGTTAATATACGCAAATTACACAAGATAAGATTCGGTCATTCAGACATGTACTGAAAGAAGAATAGACTTCAACATAATATGTATAGTATACATTGTATACACAAGTATAATCTACTGAAAATCAGTATAAATTTGAATGTTGCTATTCTCTAGTTATACTCACTCAGAAAATGTTTCTTTTCAATTGTAAATAACGCGAATGGTTTTTACATTAAAAATGAATGAATTACTCAATTACATTTTAAATTGAACGAGAAATGTAGGTAATTAGTATGAACGTTTAATGTTTTAATCGCATTGTTTGTTTGTTTAGTTGAATTAAAAAGGGTTGACAATTAATCGCAATCACTGAAATATACCGAGTGGTCTTTCATAAACAATATAAAAAAACACTTATTTTTTTGGTCAATTTATGTGTTGCTGAATAACTAATTTTTATAGAATTTATAAATTCAAATTCAAATTAATATAATCGAAAAGACAAATAAATTAGCAATTATTTATATTCTGTTGGAATAAGTAGTTCAAAGAAAAATGTTATCTTACTAGACTTTCTTCCAGATCTATTACTGGATATATTAATCATATAAATGTAGCATCCAACACGACTTAATTCTTGTTCACAGTTTACTTTAGATAATTAGTGTTCTTAAAACAAATGTAATAAATATTGTTTACATTTAGTGAAAAAAACTACAGCGCACGCATGCAATGACTATGCAACAAAGAAAAAGTTTAAAAAATATTTTGGACAACGGTATCCAACAATGGTTCGAATAAGACTGCAAAAATAAATCAATAAAGATTAACAAGAAAAAAAAGAAAAACGATTATTGGCTGATCCACTTCACTCCACTCCTAAGTACTCACTCAGCCATGGCCACACACACACATATATATATATATATACCTGTATTACGGGCAAATCATACAATTTGGACATTTTATGTTATATCAATATTTTTTAACAAAAATATCAATTACTCATATGTATATTTACTATGAAATTTCATATAATTATAAACTTTTATCAAAGTAATACAAAAGTTAATTAAAAAATGTATTTCTTTCAAACACAATTTATTTGTTTAAAATTTTAAACACTAGTTTAAAGGACATGCGTGTATTAGCGGTTTTTAGAATTTCAACCGCTTTCGAATCCCACGTCGTCACGTGAATAGCATAATTTCTTTCAGCTGACAGAAACACACATCTTATTTATAAGATGTATGTATGTTATATTTATTTATTTACTTTAAGGAATATAAATATCCAAACCAACCCCATATGATTATATAATCCATTAGACCATACCAGCATTAACATTGTAAGTTGTAATCATTGTTTGAATTTATTAAAAATGTTTTTTTTTTTCGTCCATAAATATTATACATGTATTTAATATGCCTCTATTTAACACTCCCTTCGAGTATTAAACTATTAACTATGTCAAACTGTCAATAGTGTAAAAAGTATGTAATCAAACATTATAATAGTCTTTTATTTTACAAACTCGTTTTTTAAGTGAAAATTAATTTACACAACCTGTTGAGATAAAAAACTAACGATTTTCAATTAGAATTGTTAAAAATAAATTATAAGTAGACACCTACACTAAGTCACCAAATACAATTACTACACCGGATGGATTTACTGTTCATGTATTCTTTTAAAGGTATATAATATACTGATATAAGAAGGCGCCTTGTGTAGGCAATTTTAAGATATTTTTGCATTTTGGTTCTTTTCACCGCATCAATAATCATGTAACAGTAAAATATTTGTAAAAGAATATATATTTTAGAACATAGAATTATAATGATTTTTGTTTTAATAAATAAAATGACATGTATTTTAATTTTTATATGTTAAGTCCATAGTATATCGAGTATATTGAAAGAAATATTATACGAAGTATTGTTTGATATAAATTTTCATTATTAATTATTATTATATTAGGTTGTCATTTAAAAATATGAATATCATTTTAAGTTAAAAGTTGCATATTTATAGTTACTAAATACAAGAGACACCACATTAACGATAAAAAACATCAAAAACAAATTAGATAGATTTGTTTTTACTAGGTATTCATTATTTATTTCATTTTTTTTTTCTCATAAAAATTGTATAAGTAAAAAAAGAGTAGCTTTGTATCTAATATTAAAAAATATATATATATATAGTAACGCCTACGATTTCACCATGACACTATGCATATAGTAATTCAATATTGAAATACATACACGCAGATTACTTATCATTCAACCGTACGATAATAAATATCCAAGGATTTCCAGTCCAAAACACGATCTCATTATATTATAGCAAGAAATTTGACAATAACATGACAAATGAAATCCCCGAACATTCGTTTCGAAGAAAACCTACAAATACGAACGTGTATATATGTATATTATATAATATATTATGTATAAGTATAATGTATATGTTATAATTTATTTGTGCCAGTACAGACGTAAAACGCATTCAGACAGATGCTTGACGCATATTCGTCATTTTCGCATAAAAACTTAATCTCTTCGATTATGTTCAATAATATTTTCTCGTAACCACAAAAATGTAAAACCCTTTCTAAGAACTGAATATTTGATTTAAGAACACGGTTCGTTTCAATCAAAATCACGTACACCCCGCTATACGAATACGACTCGTAAGTTAATGCATTATGTTAATACACAAATGTATTATATAATATTACAAAACAAAATGTATTTGCGCACTGTGCTCACATATTATTTCTAAGAGTCATTAGCATAATCTATAAAGGTATTTAAATTATGAATACGCACGGTTTTTTTTTATTGTGCTTGTGTAGAAATTATGATAATATATTTGTTTTAATTCTTGCAGGCCTAATATATATATAAGTATTTTAAAAAAATAAATGACGTATACTTTTAGTAGCGAGTATTTTTATTGATAAAATATTAAACGTTGAACTGTTAAATATTAGTGGCTGTTACCAACATAAATAATATATTATATTAAAATGATCCCTATGAAAAGAAAAATTAAGATAAAATGTGTAAATATTTTACAACCCAGGTTGTTCATAAATTAAAAATTAATGAGTTGAAAATATTTGAAAATATTTAAAAAAATTTCCAATTACCAGTCAGTATATGATTTTCGATGTGAAGTCCACCAAACAACGAACATATTTGATCGATTCACGGTAGTTTCTCAATTGTATTAAAACCCAATACAGGTTTTCTCATTCGGTTTGTACCTAGTAGTAGTAAATTTCGCGTGGGTGAAAATAATCAGTTAAATAATAATTACCAAACGAATAAGATCTAGAAAAAAGATTAACCCCCCCCCCGCGCTTCTGTACACATGGCAACGGGAAACCGCTGCATCCTAGAAAAGGTCATAAACTCTCTCTCTATAGTACACAACAATCTAAACCGTTAAAAGTAATAGTACTATTTTTAACCAACAAATGGTTGTAAACATAATATTTAATAAATAAAATTGCTGGCACTGAATCTATACACACGGCGAATGCCATTTTATTATTTACGATCTAATATAGAGAACACATATTATAGGTACATGCGTCAGAGTACCTACTATAAAATGTATCATACCACTAATTTTAGACAACCACCTTGAAATCGGTACAAATTTAAAATAAAAAGAGTATTGTAACAGCGCGTAACTGTGTAATTAGTACGTGGGACTTGATTTAAATCGCTTGCATTGTATTTAGAATTTGGATACGATAAAAATGTAACGAGTCTTAGTCTAAGATATAAAGTAAGTGATATAGTCAGTGGTCGAAGTGGCTCAAAATAAGTGGAGGGATGTTTACATTTTTAAAAAATACTGCGCGTGTAGTACATGATCTAAAAATATTTGATAGATACTCTAGAAAAATTAATAAAATGAACTTTCCCAACAGCTTTGATGGTCGTTTTGGTTTCTTTGATTTAACCGGAATAACTTATTTTCGTCAGAGCGCCCCTTTGTCAAAATGGCACCCGGAGATATATACCCCTATCCACGGTACTTGCAAATTAAACAAAATAGCAAGTAAATAATTTACACAAATAAGTATACCATTGTCTACGTATATTACATCATTACTACTGTAATGGTTTTTAAGTCAACAATTTTCTTGATGTTTATCACGGTATGAAAAATATTACATTATTTCATCGTTCAATGCAAAAACTTTTATTTTTAAAGAAACACGCCAGATATAATGTTACTAATTATTGTGCAGCCGTATACTTAGTCACAGAGAAATTCGATTTATAACACAATTCTGTAAGAACTGAAACGGTAGTACATCAAAGATGAAAGTTTTTTTTCGATTTCTATCTTTATTATAAAATACAAAAGATACTATCAACAATCAAAATAAGAACTTATTAGTATTTTATAAATTATCAGTTTTACTAGTAATAATATTAGTAATACTAGTAGTAAAAATTATGTTCGAAAATGACACAAAATTTTTTCTAATACACTCATTGTGAAAAGGAAATTTATATGTTAAGCTAATCGAAATAATCAAATAACGACATGTTTTTATTTTTTCAAAATAAAACTTAAGCTATTATTTGCATCGTTGATTTTATATCATACCATTCATAACTACTATTACATAACTTTTTACATAATGTCTAATATATAAAAAGGAACTATACTTTTGTGGTTGTCAAATTCACAAAATCATCTTTATCAAGTGAACATCAATTTTTTAACCGTTTATTTGACATAAAATATCTAATGTAGAAAAATTTAAAACGCTCGATGTAAAAACTCTCAATAATTTAATTTATAATTCAAACGTATTTATAGATAACCAAAGATTTATAATCATAATTCTTAAAGTCAGCAGTCTACAGTAACAAAGCGCATATAAATATTATCTATACCCACTTTCTACATTCTATTAAAGTACTAAAATTAAATCTTTTATAGTAAAATATTGTGTAATATTAATATTTTTTACGAAAGGTAAAAAATGATGTGATATCATCCTCGTATATCATATTTCAACTGATTCATCTATCTCACCTTATCACATAATTCAAGTGTTGAAACTATTCTCGGAAATGACTTCCTAGAGCGAAGTATTTTCCAACTTCTACAAATACTATGTCAAAACATAAACAACCATGATCTACGACTTCCGGTTCCTTCCGACGAAATCCTTACCAAGTACGCCACCACAATAATCACCGCAAAGCAAGACTACAAAACGGAAAAATCTGTACGATTTCATTTCACATTCATTCATTCATTAACGAGCTTTAGGTTACAATACATAACAAAATTATGCTTATCGCGTTAAAATAAATTGAGGGGGGAAAAATACATGACTAAAAGTTTAAGAGAAAAAAAATGTCAGTACTTTTGAACTGAATTAAAAAAGAATATTATTTATTCTTTAATGACGTTTTTGACATTAATATAAAATAAAAAATACGAATAATCATCATTGTTACCAAGCTCCAGCATTTGTTAAAATATTTTATTTTAATTCAGTAATATTCAGTAATATTTTATTAATTATTGTACAAGGAACACAAGTATAATATTTTGAAAATTCCATGCCTCCGTTTGTTTTTAAATTACCAACATACCTGATTTATTTTTTGAAAATTGGTCCATCAATCCAGCTCTATCTTTTTAATTCTATTATCTCGAACTATTTTCAATTTCCTTTTTGCGGCTCCACTTAAATACTGCCTCGACGTTCACACGGTTTAGAATTTATAGAAAAAAAATAATCACTCACGAGTTACAATATTGTGTTGTAAAAACGATGGTCGCTAATTACCAATATTACGACGAAACACTCCAACGAGTCTAAGTATAGTAACGCACTAATGACGGCCGCACGAGCCGTCAGGCCATCGGCGGCGATACGAATATTATTTCGGGTAATCCCAATCGCACACAAAAATAACTCAATACTACACTATAGTAATGACGTCATCTATAATGTGTGTAATCTGGAGGGCCCCGTTTTTCGACTAGTTCGACAAAATACGAAAATACTATAACAAATAATAATATTTTTTTTTGATATTAGATTTGTACATGATAATATAACGCAATTACCCGGACGGAAGAGGGGCCCCGGAATAATTGTCCAGTGGCCCCTTTACCGTGGCATTGCCCCTGCGAATTTTGCGGGCACTGCGATACCGACATTTTCTCGTTAGAACGGTGGTGAGTATCACCGCCGCGCCGGTCGCGCGGGAGAGACCGGAGTTCGATTCCCCGCCGGGGGGCTATTTGACACGGCCCCACGTTGTGACGTGGAGGGGGGGGTCATGGGTGTAGATCGGAAATCGAGTGGAAATTTAAGCGGAATTTCAACCCGCGACTCTACGCGCCCGAAAGGCCGACACGCGCAATCGCTGAGCCACCGTGTCCACTCGCCATGTACATTGTACACTTGTACAATAATTGTACACCTTTTGGACTGGACGGCCGCATTGTACGGATGAGGAGAAGTAGCGCGTCGCGTCATACACCTACGTTATTACGTTAATGATCCGCGACACCGATTAGGTTATTTCTGTTAGGTCATTTAGTATTGGTATATTAGGCACTATAAAATATAAATACAATATATATATATAGGTGGTATAGTTTACAGTTTCGTCTTCCTATTGTAATTATATAATATTCAGATGCACACTGCAGTTTCCGTAGTTTCGTCAGAACGCGATTTTTATTCAAGCACATTTAACGAAATTTTTGCAACGAAATCTACCAGAGTGCTGATGCTCGGAGTTTTGATGCGGTGCGCTGATGTAGAAACGAAAAGAAAAAACAACGGGACCGAAAATGATAATAAATGTACTGTTGTCGTTTTGAACAAACACAACTGATGAAACTGCTCGTACCTACCTGTATCATAAAGTTTTACTCCGTAAATAGGATTATATTTCGTCAAAACGACGCGCGTAATATTATATTCTTTCGACGTTTTTATGGAAAAAAGAATCCCTTTGTACAATATCATATGTTGTGTTTGTTTTGCGAGCGCGAAAGATAAAAAAAAATATCATCACCCACGGGTACAGGTAGAACGAATAATTCCAACTATGAGTGGTATGTATATCTGTATACATACCTGCAGTATAATTCACATATCTGTGCAAAGCTGCTTATTATAATGAACACGTCTTATGAACGTTGGCATCGCGTTTTCTTTTTGTTTTCTGTTCACTTTTATTATTAAATTATACGCGCATATTATATAGTTGTGAATAAATACGTTTCATCGCAAGCAAATAATAAAACGCGTTAAGAATTCAGCAGTAGATAGGAATTTAGCAATACGTAAACTGATCACCGACAGACGAATGTACTATAAACTGAGCGCACTACGCATACTGTAATTTGAAGATAAAACTACAGCATAATAAGGCAGAACATAATATTATAAACTGTAGAGCGTGGAATGAATAGATTTTTTCATTGGTGAAAAAAACAAAACAATAAAAATCAAAAAACACGACAGTCGAGAAACGTTGAACGTCGATCAATAAACCCTACAGAACCCCTAGCACAAGTAAAACAAACTCGTATTATACGAGTTATTATAATAATAGTTAATAGTTCGGATATTAAACAACATCGGTCGATACAAAACCCATGTAGGTATTTTCAGATCATATTATAGCATTGATTATAGAATAGAATCGATTCTATAATCAATGATTATATTTAGGCATTTAACACGAATTCGACATTAATTTTGATGTTTTGGAATTGGAATTGGAAACATGAGACGACAACGAGTAATAATAATAATTATTGTGCTCTCGTACAGTCGTATATACGCTTGACATTAATTATTATATAAATTACTAGCTATCCCGCACAGCTTTGCCTGTGCATATATAGTATTGAAATTTATTTTAAGATTTAGAGCGAAATGTGGAATGTTTTGATTTTATTATGATCTATGCTTTTTAATTTTTTTTTTCCTGTTTGTAAATCTAATTAAAGAGGAAAAATGTATAACCCCCGTCAAACCGAAAATCGTATGATTTATACATTTTATTACACAATAAGCGACGGTATACCTATATAGTATGTGCGATTTTTGCTAAAATATCAACAACAACAACAAAAATGCCACGCCTCTAGCGTACCGGACGACGTAAGATACAAATTTACAAACGGGTACTCACCGGAGATGTCGGCCATTTTGTTTTCTCCGTTTTCTCCGGATTTTCACTGCCGTCTGCGTGTACTGTAACCGCGAACGATTTTCTTTCCGTTGCATTTTCGTACACGACCCGGTCAGTATTGAACGGGTATTGACGAGTCGAAAACACTCGCACTCGCGATTGAATTCAAACCATCGCGGTTCGATGAAAAAATCGGAAAACGCGCAAACGACGACATGGACAACGGCAACGGCAACGCGATACTGCCGTGGCGCAGAGAAAAGCGTATGCGACGCTGTCGGTTCCAGACGCGGTCGTAGAAGACAAACGTGGTCGTTCGAGGTAAAGGTCGCCCATATACCATGGTAACGTTCGTCGAGTCGAGCGGATTCTCGCACTTCGCCGTCCCGTGGACGTTTTCTGACTGACCGGATTGCATGCGGTTATGTTATTATGGTACACCGAGCGGTAACTCGCGATACCAAAACTACTAAACGTTACCGCACAGTTGAATAATAAAAATATTCGACTGTGATTGGCCGTGTGTTCGTCGGTTGTCTGTTCGATCGCGGCCATTTTAAAATCTGTAGCAAAATTGTATCGTTTTAACATAGGCGTGCGCACGGGGGAGGGGGGGCGTTGGTATTTGTCGATTTTATTTACAAGATAGGCAATTTTTTCCATTTTTACCCCTTTTAACCCCCTCAGGGTTAATTTTATTCATTTTTCTTTCCATAAGAACCTTCTACAAAGTATTAGAAAACTTTAAAAAAAAAAATGAATGAAATCGGTAAAGACCTTCTCGAGTTATTGCGTGACTAAGGAAAATAGAGATTCATTTTTTGATGTATAGATATAGATTATTATAAAATATAATATATAATAATTACAACTGTTGGATAAATCGTAATTCGTATGTACTCCTTGGCAAGTAAATAAAGGACGATTTGACATCACTTCGGCCAGATTTACCAACGGATGTTCGCGAATTAAAAAAAAATTGCCGTGTACAGCATATCAAATAGATATGAAGTTTCAAGTCGATAAAAGCACCGAGAATAGAGATACCTAATGGAGCATCATCAACAACAATATTATTATTACATTCAGATGTTTTTCTGAGACGTAAAGAAATAAGTGTTATTCGATAAGTTTTGTACTGGAGATTACCTCATAGTTTGAATCGAAACTGTTGACACACCCTTTACAGAATCAAACTGTGTAAGGTATGTTGCCGATAACAATGTATTCAATGTAACCTCCGACTTTTCCGTCGATTAAATGGAAAATAACATTTTATGGATTGTTTTTGCATAGGTTAAGTTCAAAAACATGTGCTGCTGTTTCACGATCAATAAACAGAGTTGTATTTTAGAGAGGCGATGGGGTAAATACCACCCCTTAGGCTTTTCCCAGTGACAATTAACACCTACCAATTTAACCACAGAGAATGTTATTCTTTCTACATACAATTAAATTTCGATAAAAACAAAAATCCAATACAACACTGATAATGAATGTTTTAATTTCACAATTTCCCTCTTCTGACATGATATTATGAGGCTGATACTATTATGTATCAGTCGATAAAACATACAACTCTATTCAACTTATGTCTTATTGTAAAGTGTATTGAAGTGTACTAGTAAACCCAAAATGTTTAAAACCTTTATATATTATTTTCTATACGAATTTGCTATTAGAATAAAAATTAAGCACCTTTGAAAATATTGTTTAGAAAATAATTTTTATAGGTAAAACCATTGATTAAATAGACTAGTGTATTTAATCAAAGATAAAACTGACCTTGTGAAAAATTATCAATGTCCATGCCAAAAATGACCATGTTCAGTAGATTTCATTTTTGAAATGGTTTACAATATCATTGGTTATTGTATTTAATTAAAATTTATTTCATCAAATCGATGATCCAATTCTATCTTTATCTTTACAGCATGTGATAGTAGCGTTTTAAAATAATTTTTCATACCATTTACAATGAATTAACATTTACTTGCTTGCTGCCCCTTCTATTTTGAGAGAAAACATATTGTTTTACATGCTCATTGCAGATCATAAGGTGAGCATCTAAATGTAAAAAGTATAGGTTCAAATAAAGAGTAAGACAATAGATGATGAATAATGTAGATAATAGTAAATTTGAAAAGTTCCTTCAAAAAAGAATCGAGTTCATGTTCACATTATTAAAAAAGAATGTAATTATTTTCTTTTCCAGGCTTAAATAAAGGAACAAGCTCATTTCTTTGTTCTTACAAAAGGAAAATTTTACAATTTTAATTATTGAGTAAAAGTTTTGAAAAGGTTAGTACACATTAGCACAAATCACAACCAAAAAAATATGGAAAAGTCTACTTTGATGAAAGGTCGGTGTAGAGGAAATGGCACCTGTAAAAAAATCTAATTCAAACGGTTGAGTTGTTATTATTGATTTTTCTCAAACAATAATAATTTCTGTTATCCTTTTGTTCCTTAATTTTTTTCCTAATTGAATATCAATTAGTTCTATTTTGAGTATACATGTAATCAATTCATATCTAATTTTGTTATTGGATTATTACATTCAAAGCAACTGCAAGCATACATTTATAAAACCTTGAAAATATCAAAAATTTTATAAATTACATAAATATAATAAATACAAAAATAATCGCTTGATTATTCTTGATTAAGATGTGTCTAATGGCTAATATTGCATGTATAATGATTGTATAATGTACAAATTGTTATAGGTATATATATATATAATTTTTTTTTTTTAACAGTATAACCAATGGCCAGACGAAGTCCATGTTAACATTACTACCGCCCGGATATAACTTAGATAATGGCTACAACAAGTGGATTATTGAAAAAAAAAAGTATCAATAAAAATTTGATGCACTAAACTAAATCTTTTAGATTTGAAATTTCGATTTAAAATAAATAACTCATTTAACAGATAAACACATATTTTATTCGAATCATACAATGCAATATTATTTTGATAGTCCATTTCTCAACCACTTCCTGTACCAGTAGAGATAACTTTCTGTCTGAAAAATAAATATTAAAATATTGTTAAAAACATTTGGAATAATACACATAACTATAAACAAGGTACATAATATAATTTCAAAAACATCTATTAAAAATGCTAAATATATTTATATATATCATACATTATACATAAACCATATGTATAATAGATGTATGAATTGTACCTAACAATAAATTAAATAATTATTATAAATTTCAAACTAATATTACTTAAAATTATAATACATAATGATGAAAAGAAAATAGAGCTAATAGTAAAATAAAATTTGAAATTAATTATTTTCACATTCTGTGTCATCAATTCATAGTTGATAAATTAATTTACAAACCCAAACATGGCCAGTATTAATCCATAACATTGACATATTGCTAATCTGTTAAAACCCATTACCAGTACTATCTAAACAATATTATTATTAACACAAAATATGAATACATTATATTTACTCGAATATAAAATTGGTTTAAATTATAACATAATAAAAAATGCTTCCAATTCAATTAATTAATTCACATTTATCTGGCACCTTTTTCATCACCTCATTAAACAATTTAATATTTAAAAAATGCAATGAATAAGTAGTAAATAAATTTTAAAAATTATTACAAACAGTAAAGTAATGTAATATACAAAATAATCTATTATTACTTATTTATTATAAAAAAAAAAGTATTTGAGCAAAGTAGATCACATATGCAATATGCAAAAGCACCAAAAACATTTGCAAAACAAAGCTATTTATAAATTACAGATATTTACACAAATGTTTGAATTATGTAAATATGTCCATAGATAAACAAAAACTTCTTTGACAGCAAATATATAACATTTAATTCAATTTTGTTATTTAAATCTAGATACTACTTTGTTGATCTTATTTCAAAAGGAAAACTTTAAACAAGGTTTTACTCTATAATTAAATCAAATATCATAAATGACAACAACATTATTCATAAAAACTACTTAATGAATCATTTAAACAATAACTTTTACATTTTATGAATGGAAACAAACTTTTTTTAGTATCTGTGTTAGATTTGTTATGTTTTAATAAAACTTAAGCTATTTAACAATTAACAAAAAATTTTGGACTTTCTTACAAACATAAAATCTGATAACTCACTTAGAATTTCCTTTAGTCCCAGGTCCCCAGTATGGTGCAGGATTCTGTTGATATCGTACTAACCCCTGTAGTGATTTCGGTACTATATTATATTTTTTATCGAAAACTATTTCAGTGGTAGGTTGCTTAGATAAAATTGTCCTAGCTGCATCAGAATCTTGTAAACGTTTAAAAGTTACTGGATGTGTTTGCACCCAAGTTCTGATTACATCCCAAACAACTGATTGAGGAGCATCAGTTTTCACACTATTCTGTGCACAATGCGATGAAGACACACGGTATCCTGCACTTGCTAATGCTGAACTAAAAATAAAAATAAAAATACATTTTTTTAAATAAATTATAATTATAAAACATATTTTGTATATTTTTAATAAGAACAAAATAAACCTTTCATAAAAATCTATTTTATAAAATAAAATAAATACAAATAAATGATAATTTAAAAAAAAAGATGAAATTCAAGTTTTAAAATAAGATGAGGTTTATAATCTTATTTGATAATTTCAACTTTTTAAATTGTATTTTAGTTCTTTAATAATATGGTGACAAAATAATACTTACGGCATTAATGTATATTATATTATGCAATATATGTAACTAATAGCTAATAACACTATATTGAAGTTATTTAAAGATATTATATTATATTCTAACAGTTATTTGTCAATGTTTTATTCATCTTATTGTTTTTGTTTTTGTTTTTTTTTTAATACCAAGCAAATTCTTTAAAAGCTTTAATAAATATTTTACTTTAAATAAGATTCATAACGTAATGTATGGAAATATTAAAGAAGTTTTAAAGGTAAAATTTTAAGTATATATAGTATAATAAATTTAATTTGGGAGTACCAGTTTCTTACCTCAAAGAATTTATAGAATTTATTGCTAAATAAAAAATGTACAATAATAACAAATTAGAAACATAAACTACATATTTATACTTACAAAAAATATCTCAATGGCATTGCTTCACAATGAACGGTATTAGACAGTGATGGTACAGTATAGTACAATGGTATGTCTTGTAACTCTTCTAGCATCATACCCAACATTCCTCTCATTCGTTTAATTGTATTAAATTTTTTTTCAGCTTCTTCAGTTTTTATGTAATCGCATAATTTATTAAGAAATTCTGTATTATATAAAGGACCTGTCCATATAGGTCCACCAACCTAAGATAAATATAATATATAAATATATCAAATAAACGACAAGCATTCTAAAAAAAAGCACTATCACATTTTATAATTACATTTTATATGCTTCCTTAATTTATTTATTAATTAATAGATATTAGAATTAGATTATATTTATGAAAATTGTTTACTGTAAAACTTCCAACTTAAAACAAAATTGTTAATTAGTGCTTTTTAAATGAGAATGCCTACAAATTATAACACACATATTTATTTATTTAATTATGATTAATTTTAAATACTTTAATACTTACTAGATGAGAAAATCCACAATGTTCACATTTTTTGTCAACTGGTGGACCAGATAGAAGGGTAAATTTTGTATTTTTCAAATCAGATTTTGCAGAACCCAACGGCATGAAAGTTATCATATTACATCCTTTACACTTATACACTGAAGAAATTTTGCTATAAATTATAAATTGGTATTTAAATTATGTATTTACTCATCATACTTTTATTGAATGTATTTATTAGCTACTACCTGGACATTGATTTACACATAAAAGGACTAGTTCGAATAATTACGAATACTCTGATATAAAAATCAGCACTTATTGATAATAATGGTTCCATATAACGACCATATCGAGTACACACGTTAGTAATTGTATGCAAAACTATTCTTAGTGCCTAGAACAGTAAAATACAATATTAATAAAAATAAACATAAAATAAATATTCAAATAACTACAAAATATATACCATTTCATGACAGGCTGGTGATCTTAAAGATATTGAACCATATTTAGCATAACATGATTCAGGTGTATTACCAGCTAAAACAGCCATATCAGTGCAGGTAACTAATAATAATCCATTATCAGCAAGGCAACAAACTGCTGGATCCAACAAATTCGTTGGACATCCATAAGGATCTAAGTCGACAACATCAAACTTTGTTTCTGATTCAAATTGTCTTTTTCTCATGACATGTCTGTTAAAATATACATTCTCATATTAAACTATAACTATAAAAATTAAAAATATAAATCCAAAAATTGTTTATGTATCAAATAACTATTAAATCATATTAACAATATAGCAAAATACGTTTTTAATTTGAATTTTAATTACTCTGATTTTAAAGTGCAGTAGATTCTCTTTATGTTAAACTATAAGTGAAACATAATAATGTTTTAACAATAAAACATTTTGAGATATTGAGTTTTATTAAATATACTATTGAGTATATTATATATTTTTGAGCAAATAATAAAGAGATATAATAAGTCTTATGAAAATCCGTATCATTTTTTTAATATGCTTGATGGTTAAAATTAAAATAACTTACGCAGCATCATAAAGAGTAGAGGTAACTAAATTTTGAACATTATTTTCTTCGATGTTTTCATTCATTATTTTTACAGCTGTTTTTGATATATCGTTAGCATAAATTTGTTTGACTCCAGGAACTTCAAGAGCATATCTAATAGCTCTTAAGCCAGTTGCTGCTAACGCTTCCAATATTTCTAGGCCAGACTAAATAAAATTATATAAAGTGAATTTTTTATCATGTTGGGATATTTTAATAAACTGGCTAAATAAATAAGATCAGATAAATGTATAAACATACTGAAGTTGGTGTTCCAATTTCTAATTTAATAGGTTCACATTCTGTTGAATTATTCTCATCAGGTGATCTTGGTCTTTTTTTAGTTTTTTGTTTTTCACAATGATGCATTTCAGAAAATACTGAAAGGACAGCAATACTGAAATGTAAAAAAATCATAATAATTAATTATTACAAAACAAAACAGTATATAACACTAATATATATTATCTTGTTTTTAATAAATATACATATCAATCATCAAGAAGAAAGTTGGAGTCATTAAATCTTCACTGGCAATGCTTATAAATAATTAATGAATTTCTATGGTATTTAATTAAAACAAATAAACAATAAAGAAATTAATTTCTTTAAAGCACTATTTATATTTTATATAGTAGACTACGTTTTTATTTTCTACATATAAAGAAATATTTTTATTTTTAATAATAGAACTATGAAAATGCATATTAAGTTAAATAAACTGCTTCAAGTTTACTAAAAATCCATGATATTTTTAATATAATATAATATACTGATATTTATTGCATTATTTAAAACTTATTTTTACCTTAAATCTCTGTTAAATTCTTGAACAGGATTATAAAACACTTTGCTGGTACTGGGCACTCTAATTTTGGCTTTGCCTTCGCATATTTCTGTAAACTCGGATGATGACTCCATTCTGAATAAGCAACAACCTAAATAGTAAATATCATAATTACAACAAAAAACATGAAATAGCAAGTAAAAAACAAAAGTTAAAAGATATCCCATCATATCAAATTAATTAATTTTTACCAATTATTTTACCTGTTTAAAAATAAAAGTGTATATAAGTGTTAATGATAAGTATTAATTAATTGTTAGCAAGAAAGTTGTAAAAGTAAAATAAAAATACTAAAAGTTTGAATTTTATCATGCTTGATACTTTACACAATAATAAAACCAACGTTGTTAATATCACAGATAAGTGTTGATATGATGATTATGATGTTACGTACGGTGTAAATCTAGATTATTGATATTGAGGTTAAGTCCGCCGGTATATAACTTTTTTCTTATCGAACACAATTTTTTTCTTACTATAGCACGGCCTTAGATTACAACTTAAAGCAATACAAGCTATAGTTTTGAAGTTTTGAAAACTAATGAAATTCGCAATCATATAAAACGCAATGGTTTAAAATAAATTAATTACATGTTAAAGATGCTATTTTAAAGTTTAAACTATTTCTACCACTTTGCACGGTTAAAATGGCGCAGTTTTTATTCCGAGGACTTCGACAATATACTACAATTTTGGGCAAAACAGCAGTCTGTTTTAAATGTGAGCTGAATACGTCCAAGTTCAAATCATACGCACGACCATCATTGGTCTCTTCGCTTAACAAATTCTACAGTTCTCAAAGTGAAAAGAAACTATCTGAACCTTCAGATACGACAAGTACGGTTGATCCATTGGATATATTTGGTGAGAATAAAGATGAAAGACGTAAGGAAAAAGAAAAGGCTATTAAAAATTTAAAAATTGGATTCTTTTTCATTGGTGCATCATTAATAATGGTGATTGGATCTGGTCTCTATGTCTTGATGGACGATAGCTACTATGAACGAAACGAAGACAAGAAAGATTCATATCCAGTACGTGTGTACAATCGTGCAAAATTGGCAATCTATGAGTTTTTTGAATCCATGCGAGCACCTTCGTATGAAAAACTATTACCAGATCCGTTACCTTATCCATACATACAACCACCTTATACATTGATTATAGAAATGACCGACTTGCTTGTTCATCCAGAGTGGACTTATTCAACAGGATGGAGATTCAAAAAGAGGCCAAATGTTGATCATTTTCTTGAACAAGTGTCTCAAAATTATGAAGTAGTTGTATTTACAGCATCCAATGGATTTAATGTTTACCCTATTTTAGACAGTTTGGATAAAAATAATGTAATTATGTATAGACTTGTTAAGAATGCTACAGATTACATTGAAGGACATCATGTTAAGAACTTGGAACGTATTAACCGTGATTTGTCCAAAGTAATAATGATTGATTGGAATGTAGATTCTGTGAAATTACAAAGGGAAAATGCTTTAGTAATACCACAATGGAAAGGTGAAGATGGAGACCAACAGTTGATTCAATTGGCAGAGTTTCTAAATATTGTTGCAGCAAGTGAAGTTAATGATGTCAGAGAAGTATTGTCTTATTATAAACAATTTAACAATCCTCTAGAAGTTTTCAAAGAAAACCAAAGAAAATTATTGGAAATGCAAGAAGAACAAAAACAAATATCTGGAAAACTTCCAGTTAATAAAGCTAGAGGATCGTGGAAAGATAAATATCTGTATGGAAAATAAACTCATTACTAAAATTACATACTATTTTCATAATGGTATTTTGTTTTTATTTTTTTTGTTTTTTTTTTATACCAACAATAAAGTAGGTAGTACATAGTAATACTGCTTGATTTTTGTTTATTTTTTTGTTACCTTTTCTATCTTTGTCAGAGTATTAATGATGAGAATAATGTAACTAAATGATAATTTAGAATGTTAATTATAGTCAATGCAAATACAAATATTGTAAAGATATATTATTTTGAACTTTCTAATACTGAACCTAAATAATTTATTGTTTATAGAACTGCATATTTATTTACTTGATTTAACATTTCTATAAGACTAATTGGTCCTACTTAATAGACATTTATGAACTTAAATAATTTTGATTAAAAAATTTTTATTGATGTGATTTCATGTCAAAAAAAAAAATGTTATTTTCAAACATAAAAAGTTAAAATATATTATTAGTTTATATTGTACAATTGTTCAAAAAGCAAATGAAACGACTACAATATAACAAAAATAGAGACTGCATATAGTTTATAAAAACAATAGCCATGATTACAGAATTATAGCTCAAAAATTAATTGTAATTATGTTAATTAATTGTATAATTATTTGTTTTTTATCAATTATTGTTTTTAAAATACCTTGAAATTGTAACAATGTCAATGACGATTGAAATAAAAAATTAATACTATCATGTACTTATATAAATTGAATAAGTATTTACTTTTACTGTTAGATTGTATGCAAAACATTTTTCAGGTCTTACAAACAAATCTACTTATTGATAACTTACGTGTGTTATAATATAATATTGGACATTGTTTTACTAAAAAATTGATCCGATTAAATGTCATGATTCAAAACGTAGCAAAAATGAATTTATGTAGGTAATTAGAATAATGACATTAAAATTTCAAAATCCATCAATTATAAAAACTGATCGAAAACCCTGGTTTGATTAATTTTGTTTTGTCAATTGTCAATTGTCAAAAAAAAAAAAACAAAAAAATAATACCATTTTTCAGCATTTATATTAAACAACTCGACATTTCAAACGATTGCGTCGATATTAAAAAAATTAAAAATTGAGTATTTATTTTTACTATTTTATATTTTTATACAGCTGATTATGGTGGTTAACTTCACTATTTGAGTGTAAAAAAAAGTACTCACCGCGGTTGTAACGTCGCAGTGGTTCTCAACATATTGGTCGTTGAAGTGGCCTAAAATATCGTATTGACTAAACTGCAGGCGTATTGTTGCGCGGCAGTTGCTGCTGAAATGGCCATCTTTCGCCATCGTGTAACGAGTTCGTTTATCTAATTTCCAATATTTTGATAACGAGTTTGGTGTTGTTTACAATGTTTACATTATTTACAAAATAGTATAATATCACAACGACGTTCGATGTTATATAGTTGTCAATCTTGAATTATTTGTCGTTGATCATTTTTTTTTCATTTAAATAGCAATATAGCGTCGTTTACAAATCGTAACCCAAATCCAAGGTCAACGCTCTGGAACAGCATTCAAAATGGATTCCGACGTCGACTCTGAACTTAAATCAGACTTCACGTCGTACTTAGAGCACATATCCCAAAGAAAAGTAAGTATCCGACTTCTATTTAAATAAAATAATTTTTAGAATTTCATCAAATTAATTATCGATGATTGCCGTGGGCAATTACAGCGATTTCAACGAAATACAACGTTGAGCGAACACAGCTATTCATCAATTGAATATCAACAAGACAACTTGTGTTCTTCAATCAAAACATTATTTATTCATAGATTTGTACAAAAGTAAGTACCAATTACATTGTTTGACACATTTTCATGAATTAATTTTAATGACATTTTAGTGATTACAATACCGATGATGTGGACATAGAAACTGTTGACAATGATGTAAAATTACTAACATACAGACCTGAAACTGAATCTAAATCAATAGAATTATATAGAAATTCAAAAGTACCTAGAGACCCTGAAACGTGGGAAGATAGTGTTAACAAGTATGTAATATTGTTATTACTTTATTAGTATTTATACATTTACAATGTTTTATTGTTAGTTAATTGCTGTATAAATATATATTGATCATGATGTAAAATTGTATCAGTAAACCTAGTTAAAATGTCATTTAGAAGACCAACAATAAAACACCGATTAAAATAATATGCAGTTACTTATATAAATCACTATTATACTAACACAATTTTACTCTATCTACCTATAATTATTTGGGAATTGTTTGGTAAGCAGATTCATAAAATGCTTAATAATAATTATTATGAATGCACTGTATAGTTATCTAATTAGACGCAATATATTTCTTAACCCATCGTTGGTATCGCTATGTAATATCACACCATTGGTGTTGAGTGAGCGCCCACCGCATTGTTTTTTTATCATTATATATTGTATAATAAACATTGAACATTGAAACTAACACCAAATTATTTATATTTAAATATTTTACAAATTATTATTTAACCATTTTTCTTAATTATGAATATTTCAAGCACTAAAAATTAAAAACTACACTCAGAATACAGAGTTTACAACGATCAGGGCCGGCCCAATGCAGTAGCAAAATAGGCAGCCGCCTAGGGCGGCACTAGTTTAGGGGCGGCAAAATTTCGAATGAACCAAATCGATTTAATTATTATTATATTATCTAGTATACAGAAATGTATGTTTTTTTTTAAAAAATAAAAACACAGGTTTATCGTTAAAAAACGAATGTTTATATTTTATATAACCCCCTCCTCTCTAAAAATTAACTTTTGAATAGGGCAGCGTAAATTAAAATTGCGTAGGGCGACGAAAAACCAAAGGCCTGCCCTGACCACGATACTAATGACGGGTTAAATTTATCAACAACTCAAAAATCACAGAATTTTGATACAGTATAAAGAATTAACTTGTATATAAATATAAAATACATTACAAAATAAAACCTTGTTTATATCATTTTATGTAATTCAATGTTTTTAATTTGAATTTTTTATAATGATCGTTCACTGTTTATAGGTGATTAAAAAATAAAAATGTATAGTTATATTTGATTTTTGGTAATTAATTCAATAATTTTGTATTAAAATATTTATCGAGTTGTTAATGTTTAATTTTAAAATGTGATTTCTATTTTTCTATTATGAATCAAATTAACAACTACTTTAATAAATTTAACTTTGAAATTTATCAAAGAAAATATTAAAATTTCAACCTTCATAAATATAATTTGTGAGTAAATATTTTAAAATTTGTAAAAGATTAGTATAATGAGCTTGAGTTTTAAAATAAAATATCTTTTTACTAATTCATTTTAATATGTATATATTTTAACTGACATTTATGAGTAATTAAGTTACAGTTATAGTTAACTGACTAATTTCTAACAAATGCTAGATTAAAAAAAAAATGTAATACTGAAACTTTAAAAAATAAATCATTATTTATTACAGATCACGATGGAATAAACTTGAAAGAAATTTATTTGAAAGAGCTATGGCTATTTTATATGCAAATCGTTTAACAAGATTAACATATGAAGGCACTGTGCAAGAAGATGTTCAAAAAATAATCAGTACAGAAAAATCAGTGGCTGAAATGCATCACCTGCTCACTAATTACACTCATTGGGATTTATCATTATCACAATGGTTACATGGACTTTTTATTTCTCATTTACCTGATGATTATCTTGCCTCTTATATTGATATTTTAGAAGTAAACAAAAAATTGCAATCATCCTTTTTGTTTTTTTACTCATCATATTTTTTGTAAAAATAGAAATTGAAGCCCATTGCTCCATCATTTGTAACTGACATGATATCTGCTAATGCTATGGGACGTTCTAAAGATGAAATAAAACCAATTTGTCTAGATGATCCTGTTGACCCTTTTAATTATATGCTAACAGCTTATCCACCTGTAAGTATAAATACAAACTAAAATTAATATTATAATTTATAACCAATTTATTTACTTAAATATACTTGATTTTTAGCTTAAATTACCCAAAAACCCTGTAATAATATTAGTACCAGACTTTCCCGGGTATTGTACACAACCAAACACACGAACCCATGATTGGATGAATGGTTTATCATATTTAGCAGAATTGGATGTTGCTTTAGCCGCAAAAGGTAAATGAAAATATTTTTTTGCTTAAAAATAAATGCTCATTATTTACTAACAAATTGAATATCTAATTATTTTATTTTAGTGCCATGGGATTATGAAGAGTACTCTCGTGAGGAAGAATTAGATATAGAAACTAGTTTAGATGCCATGGTGGATGCTACTAGAAGTAAAATTGTATCAATAAGAGCTGACGATTCAAATAGACCTATTATTCTGGCCGGTGTTGGTGTCAGTGCTGCGATAGCTTGTCAAGTGCGTATATTGTAATTTCTTCAAATCTTTAATTAAAATATATGTCGAAAATGTATTTTTTCTGTTGGAAGTATTCAATCAGAAGTTTCAAGTTTATTACAAACACATACATTAAATATTTTTTGCTTTTTATTTTTCTTTATCATTTATTTTCATGCGTTTTTTAGGTAGCTGTTTTGGAAAAAGTCGAAGGATTAGTATGTATTGGCTTTATTGTGAACTCTTCTGAAGTAAAAAGAGGTTATGAAGGAGATTGTATCTTGGGTCTAGAGTGCCCTACAGTTTTTGTGACTGGCCAACTAAGCATATTTTCACCGTATGTGTATTTACTTTAATTCTATCAAAATAATTAATTTTTTTTAAAACCCAAATTTTTTCAAATAGAGTTTTGGATATGGAAGAATTAAGAGTAAAGCTTAAATGCAAAACTAGTCATATCCTTGTTGGTGGAGCCAATGATGAACTAGTGGTAAACCATTCTACTAAAAAGAGAGAATCAATCACCCAGAAGTTAGTTGACAGATGTGTTTTAGTGAGTTATAAAATTGTTAATCATGATAATTTTTAGCATAGTATTCATAAATTACTATAAAATTTTCTTTTACAGGAAGAAATTGGAAATTTCTTAAAAGAAATGTTGGAACCTTCACCAAAAGTTACTCGAAAACCTGATGTTGAAAATACTGATTTTAAAAAACCCATGTTTGCAAAAAAGAAACCATATAGTAAGATAATAGTAGAAAAATTTTTTTCTGATTTTTTGTTTGTTAAATTATATTGACAGTGTATTTGATAAACTTTATTTAATCACAATTGTTTTTTGAAGAGAAAAAATGATAAAATTGATTTTTATACTGCATACAAATTGTAATTTTACTTTTGAAAAAATGCTTAAATTTCTTGTTAGACATGTAATGATGTATGACAATGTATGATGTTAATATATTCTGAATTTAAAAACTATCATAAAAAATACTTTTATATCATTTTTTTTTTTTTTTATAGACAAACTGTTAGCCCGCCTCAACAAAGGAAATCAAAAAGTTATGATTTCTGTCAATAATCAATCTCCAAAACGACAAATAGCAAACCGTAAAACTATTAACATACCATGTACTTCATTAATGCCAATGATGTCTGATTTGGTAAAAGATGAAGAACTTATGCCTCCTCCTTCAAGTGCTGTCAATCAAGAATTTGTTATACAGTGTGATAATTCAAGCTCTATCCTAAATGCTCGTAAGTATTTTTACTTTTTAGTAGACTTTAACACCTTCCAAAACCTACTGTAATTTATTGTCCTGTACTAAAACTTGCACTTCATTGAAATAAATAAATATTGTTTATAAAAATATTCATACATACATGTAAATACATAAATATGTATTCTATATGTTACATTAATTCATGAAACTGCCCATATCATAAAATAGGGAAGTCATTTGCACAATACACAATTGAAATAACTAAAAAAGTACCTATTTCTTGAAATGGACAAGTTCCAATTATTGTTAAACAATTTTCAATAGGTAAATGAATAATATTTTATTATAAATAATTACAACAAATACTAAGAAAAATAATTTAAAACTTAAACATTGAATAAATAAAAATAATTTGATCATTAGTGACCAAATTGCACAATAGTTTATTTAATTTATTATTATTATAAACTTAAATTAAACCTAATTAAATAACACTGAACTTTTACCACAAATATAATTGCTATGTAATATATGTAATTGTTGTATGAAACCAATAACTATACACTATATTGATCATTATTTTCTACACTCTCTAATTGATAATTATTTTTATTACATGTAGGACAAAAAATAACAAATAATGAAAATTTTTAAGATAAGTTTTATTAATAGAACTTTTTTGAGTACAATTGTATATATACTCTTAATTTGACAAATGAAGACTTATTTGTGCACTATAACATTTAAATTTGTATTTTTTTCAATCTCTAGCATTAGTAATATACTATTTGAATTATATGTTACATCAAAGAAAAAGCTAAGTAAGAAGAAAATATTTTTATTTAGGTAAAATATACAAGCATAGTATAGTTAAAGACTTTTTAATTTAATAACAAATAAATATTAAATTAACTTTATTGCTATAGGGATGCTATTATAACAACTTGTAAAGTATCAAAATGTAACTTCTATCATTTTTATATATAAGAAATCTTAATCTTAGGGTATTATTACATATGACCCCTTCTTTAAAAATACTGATTAGAAATAAAAAATATTTTTAATATTATGTATTTTTTTATTTTTAGAACTTGACAAAATGTCTATACAGAAATTAGGAAATCAAAAATTTTCTACTTTAGCAGAATTGTTACAAGAACAAGACAATTATAAGATCAATGTTTCCCAATCAAGTATGTTCTGACATCATTATATTCTCAACTTTGCTATTTTATTTTTTTCTACTATGTTATAACTGAATTTTTAACAGATTCACCAGTAATATTCTCATCAGATCAAAAGAATATTGTCATGTGCAGTTCAAATTTCCAATCACAACAAAATCAAACTACTCCTGTCATGGGAGAAATCACCGCTGATCAAATATTAGACATGCCAATAGTGTTTGCTGATGAACAACCACAAGAAGAACTAAAACAAATAGATGATAACAATACCTATTATATCACAACTGTGAATGAGCAAGAGATGCTAGTTAAAGATGAACATGTTGAGAATCAAGGAGTTGATGTTACACGTTCATCTAAGACTAAAGCTGCATTTCCAGAACGTCTGAAGATTAAACAGGTGTGTATGCATATTTTTTTTGTTTTATATTATAATTTATTATCAACAATATATAAACATAACCATATTTAATTTTATAGGTTGCGTATGATTCACCATCTAAAGTCAAGCTTGTAGTTAATAAAGCACCAAAAAGTTTAGTGCCCAGTGGTTACCAAACATTTTCTGTGCCCAGCCAAAATACTGGAAATATTCAATTTGTCAACAGATTACCAATTCAACATGGTAAATTGAGAAGAATCGAAGGAGGATTAAATACTAGGATATCACCAAAAACTGTTTCGATTCGTCACTTACAAGACAATAACCTAAAAGTACTCAAAAGTGCAACTGGACAGCAAATACAACTGAATAAAATTAAAACAATGGCAACCACTCAAAAATTTAAGAAAATATTATAAAACCAAAGATTAGATAATGTACAAACGCACACTCAACTTTAACTAGTTGTTAATAAAAATTAATTAGTTAGTAAAATTGATATAATATGTATAATTTATGTTTTATATTAATCGTACGACTTATAATATTTATTTATAAAATTTTATAAACCCATTTGGTTTTTGTGGCTTGAAATGTGCTGTACATTTTTTTAAACTCAGTGGTGTTCTATTTGTATGTTTTCCAAATCTGACCATATGAACTTTGGTCCACATAAAAAAAGGTTTTCTCAACGCTTTGATAATATGATTAATGCTTATTTTCCACCAACGGGCGGCCACAGAAGTCTTGTCATATGCTTTACCAAAACGTGGACACCATAATGTTTTGAGTGCACATCTCTGTTGAAATGCATGTGTAGGTACTAAAACATGCATTTGCTCAAATTTCAACATTACTCTGAAAACAAAAAAAATGTCATGAGTATACATCCAAATGTTATGTATATTCTAAATATATTGTTAGATACCTGGGTTCATCACTATTGGTCAAAGACAATATAATAGGACTGGGAATTTTTTGCTTGCGCCCCTTTACAGGCTTACCAAACAATCCTCTTTGTTCGGCCATCCGAATCAAATGGTTTGCGTCAAAAGTCATCAGTTCCTTGAAAACAAATAAAAAAAATTAATAAATTAATTAATGGTAAACTTTAAAACCAAGAACTCTATGCTCACACTAAACATACCACTCTTTTAACAGCAGCCAAGTAAAGGCTGCCGGTAACATGATTTTTTTCCATGTTCTCAATCGTTTTGTCTGGATATAGTATCATTGTTTCAAATCGATCCATGTCAGGAATCTATTGAAAATAAACACAAATTATTTTAAACAAAAATACTTTTTTATAAATTTATTCATGATTCTATAGTTTAAGAAACAGCAAAATTAAAAAATGATTAGATACTTACAAGTAACAGGTTACTTGATACTTAAACTACTGATTTTAAAATTGTTACTAATATACCTAATATATGGTTATGAAAAGACGATTCTGAGTGAAAAAGGATGGATGGATCAGCCTTTATTCCTATATTCTCATTGATAATTATTAATGATTTCATATAAGAATAAAATAACTAATATCATTAAATCAAAATTAATTTAAAAAATATTTTTATCATTTTATTTCCAGTGCTTACATAATTCTGTTATTTTATTAACAATTATTTAAAAAAAAAAAAAAAATCTAAAATATTTCAAATGTTTATATAAAGCATAAAAAAAAAAATCAAAATCATATTTCTAGAGAATAGTAATATGAGTATTTAGTAAAAATTTGAAGCCTCTTTAAGGTTATAACTTATAATTTTTTAAGCTTCAACGAAAAAAAAATGTTTTGTCTAATAGTTAGGTACCTAAACCACAAACTTTAAATAATAAAAATAATATCTACATTTTGTAGTATACCTACCCAGTACACTGTACAGTAGTAATACCTCTACTTACAACCTACTCATTATTAGTGCTTTTTTTATACCTGACGATGAATTTTATTCGAAACCGGTCGTAAATTATATGCCCTTTTTTACATTTTTATAATTTTAATAAATTATTTTATATATTTAATAATATTTTGCTATTAAGTAAATAGTACTATTAAAGGTCAACACAATGTTTGTTTAAGAAATGGAAAAATCATATTAAACAAAAGTAGTTACTAACTTAAATACTTAATTAAGAAAAATTAGTGATTCGTAAAAAGTTGTGAGGGTTATCCATCATGACTCATTTCTCTCTTATAGTCTAATTATAATAATTATAATAATAACATTAAAAACTCTAGCTATTTTGCTCTGACTTGAAGACCTAGCTTTTGTTAGTTGCTGTGTTACCTATGAGGCTATGACTATATAACAATATAGCATACAGACCTCGACGGGCTGAAAAACAGCCGGTCGCCAGGGCGTCTCCACGGATGTGCTGAATTTGTCATCAGCACTGACGGAGGAATAATTTTCCGTATTGTGTTTTTCATAAGCCCAACCGTTCATTTCTTCAACCACCGCCTTAACCATACCACCGTTCTCCAGCTCCAGCCGGGAATGCGTTTCATACACAACGATTTGCACCTGTGCACAAAGAATGAGAATCCGCTGTTTATAATAGTTACATAATAATCATAATATATTATAAAATGTTTATGTATACATCCACTTAACAATCGATCGACAATATTGTTTTAAAATGTCTACATTTTTGGGTTAAACGTTAACGTTGTACTCATATACGTCAAATATACACAGATTTATTCCTTAAACCAATGTTTAAAATCTATTATATATATATAAAATAGAAGCCCTTTTTTTCTATGTACGCGCATAACTCGAAAAGTACTCGGTGGATTTTTGTACGGTTTTCACTAATGGATTGACCAAGTCTCGGGGAAGGTTTAAAGCTATAATAAGGGTCATGAAAAATTAACCCCTAAGGGGGTAAAAAGCGTAAAATTAAAAAAAAATCGCCTATATATTTATATATATATAAAAAAAAATTAAAAAGCATAAATCATAATAAAACCAATAGATTCCACATTTCTCTTTAAATCTTAAAAATATTTCTGTTTAATACTGTGCACGTGCAAAGCTGTGCGGGAACAGCAAGTATATAATTAAATGAATCGACCAGTATACTGAATTTTGTGCATTTGCAGTATTTTTTGTCATCAAGCGATAGTCAATCAACGCATGGGTTGTTTTAAATTTTATAATTTTTCTTTAAATACACCAAATACGAAACTCACCTGAGGTTTAGACATAGCCATCCGCAGGGTGTCTCTTTGGTCCAGCATGCAGGGTATGTTCGACGATTCTTCTGTGTAGTCCAACGACGCCACAGCTCTAAGTAATGTCAAGTCTCCGCCTTTCGAGCACACCAGTTGTACGGGATCCGTGACCTATGTAAACACCACAGATAAAGAATATATTATATTCACAATTCATGTATTATAATAATTATTATTTATAATTATAAGTATCGAACACAGTCGATCGATCGGAATTTTTGTTTAATTAACATATCAAGAGATCGCTGTTTTTCAAATTTTCCTGCAGTAAGTCAGAATAGTTAAATCGGTTATTTTAAAATTATAAAACAGGCCTTAAATAAAAAAAATAGAAAGTGTCATATCTTACCCCGGTATTTGTGTTGGGTGGTGTAGCCAGTATAGACACGATATCCAGTGACAATTGATTGCTGGCGCTCAGCTGAAGAAAACCTTCAGCTATCAGTTTGCAGTTCTGCACGCCCAAGTTCATGAAATAGTTATTATAGTCGTCTTTCCTTGTTAACAATATTCGTTATTGAAACACAAACATCTTTAATATCCCGACTACATGACAATATAATATTAGATATGTAGGAATTCCTAAGTTTAATTTTAACGGTTATTGTGTTTACAATCGATATATACATGATGAATGTTAGTAATAGTATTAATATTAATAATATAAAGTATGAGGATTTGGGTAAAGGACGAGTTTTTTTTTAAATAAAGGAAATTAAAGTTGGGGTTTGGATCGTGACAGTGCAGGGACACAACCTAGGGGCTCAAAATCAAAACAACAAAAAAGGTCATCTAATAAAGACCGGGAGAATGGGGCGCTATTTATTTATTTTTTTAATAATGACGAAAAAATAATTAATGTTAAAACTTATATTTACCTTTCGGCGGCCCCGTAAACAATCAGAGATTGTTTTCGTTTGAACAACAAAGACGCCAAGTAAGCCACTGCCGTTTGGATCGTAAAGTGCGTCTGGGCCACGCTTCCACACAGCTTGTTGGAGCTCATCGTCCGGTCCAACAACGCTGGACCCAAACAATACCTTCTTTCCTGTAACAAAAATCGTCAAGATTAATGTCGATAAATAATAATTCCCATGACGTTTTCATTTGGTATTATGAAACCTTGTGTTAATTTATTTCATAAAATTGAAAATAAAGAATTAGTTTTTACAATAAATAATTGCTCTATTGATTAAATGATTAAGAGAAACTTAAATTTCAAATGAAGTTAACATATCAAAATAATATGTTCATTAGGAATTGCTATGAATAATTTACAGCTATTTTTAAGATAATATTTCAAATAAAAAATAATGCTGTACTTAAGTTACTGTAAACAATTTTTTTTTGAAGTACAATATAATTAAATAAAGCTTTATATTATATACAAAATAAAAGCTAACACATTTTATAAAATATAACATTTTCTGTAGCAACAAAATTATAATAAATGTCTTTTGTTCATGTTTGAGCAGTTTGCCAAAATTTTACTGGCTTATTTAACCAATCCAATCTTTTGTTGGAACATCATATTTAAAACGAAATTCATGCGTACATAGTAAAATCGTCTACAGCCATACACTTAAACAAGCAAAATCGATGGTCAAATAAATTTATAAATTAGAAGTGTGTCGTTTAATAATTCGATACATTGTTATTTTGTCGTGGATGTTCATAACATATTAAATGAGCACTAAAACGCGATAGAATAATAAGTAGTCACAGTGTATTGAGCCAAAATAAATAGGATATTTACACCGATTGAATAAATCATCCGTCAAAGTTACAATTACAGATTCGATCTGATGAAACTATGATGATCTTGAACATTAGTATTAAAAAAATCGATTACGACATGGATAAAAAATTATAAGCATATAATAAGTACGTGGTTGTACCATGTATGTTTATTTTATTTTCATGAATTATGTGATATAGGTACCTTAAAACACGATTCCTCACAATCGTAAATCGAAAACATTTTTATATAATAGATATCTACATGGTTTTATGCAAGTTTTGGTTATATAAAAAATTTAGAAAAAATGTTTTGAAAATAAAATTTCAATACGAAAATTTCTTAAAATTTATAATATTATTTCTTCTACATAATACTATTTTAATGTTATATATTTTTTTTTTCAAATAATTATTCATCATTGTGCAAATAATAAAACCAACTACAAGCACTCGGATGATATTACTACTTAAAAATTATTGGTTTATACAAGATCAATTTTTATATTTACTATAGAACTAAATTCATAGTTTTAAAATTTAATATTTATTTAACCGCTAAATATTTAAATATTCTCTCTTTTTTTTTTTGCAACTGTTTAAACAAAGATTAATATAATTTGTTAATTAAATTGCTAATAACGCCCATGCGTGTAAACATGACAAACGTTGTCAATCTCTAAATTGATAAAATAATTCTTGGTCTGTATCTGCTATGTGAGTTGATAGAGCCCATCGGAGATTTATGAACCTAACCTTACGCATACAGTTGTAAATTTCAATTATGCACGCGCATAAATCTCAATCCCCCCTCCGGAACAAAATCGCCTGTGGTCATTATAAGCAATTCTGCATCATAAATTAAATATTTTTTCTATATAGATCGCATATCGGTTTCGGGCCGCTCATTAGTTGCTATATTAATTATTATTGCTGAACATACACATAGACACAACACGTGTTGCAAAAATGGTAAAACACGGTCTTAAGAAAATTATCATAACAATTTGATTATTTAAGAAAACTATAATCACTACCGTAATAATCTTTATCGCTTGACTAATTATACTTAATTCGTTGGCAGTTGTTTGTTTATAAATTATTTTTTCAAGTATTAACTAATTTCTATTGATCGTACTCCTTTGGTTTTAAAACAACAAAAATGGTAAACAAAGGAGTCCTGAGACAGTGTTTAGCCGTACTAGCAGGTAAGAAAATTCAACACATTTTTCGATTTATACTAAAAATTTTAATTATTTCAAAGATATCACTTATCAAGAATTAATTCGATCGAAGCTATTTTAATAAGATCAAGAGTTAACTTTATCGAGATGACCAAAATATTTCATTTGTAGATTTATTAAATAATTATGACGAAATTAAAATTATATTATTCTATTAGTCAAATTCTAATTGATAAATTGCAGATGGACAATTAAAATCCCATTTATACCTAGTGTATTAATTCCACTGAAAAATAAAAAATTAAACGATATCACGTAGAATACCGTATAATACGTAGAATATATAAAATATCGCATTGAATACGATTTTTGTTAATTGGACTATAATACTTGATTATAACTGAATAATTAATTTTTTTTTAAATTTTTTTAAATTTTTAAATTTGTTTTTTTTAACGAGATTATTATCTATGCATCACAGCTCCTGTTTAACTTAAATATAAAATCAAATATTAATAAATAAATAAATAAATGCTTATACAATTTGCAACTTTATACCTATTTGTATGAAACAGAATTTTCAGTAGTTGAACAGTAACAGTAATCAAATCGAAATATTAAGCCAAACTCAACGTAGAAAAATAAATGCTTGTGGCAGTTACAACATTTCCTCCTAATTTTGATACATTATATTAAACATTTAGTCATTAAACAATTATTACATTAGGTTCTTGTCAACAGTAATTATAATGGTCTTATGAGCATAGTAATTATCAACACATAGTAAATGTGTTAGACACATATCTATTAGATAAAAGATGAAGGCACTGATTATAATGCATTGAAAAATAACATTATTAATAACAATAAAACATATATGTAACATAAGTATGAAAAAACTTTGTGCTTGAATTCATTGCTTTAGAATTCCTACAAAAAATCTAATTTGTAATAAAATCCATTAAGTAAATCGTTGAGTCAAAATAATCAACTATATAAACGAATTCTTAAAGTTCTTAAAAAAAAAAAAAAGAAATCAATCAATTAAGCTCAGTAATAAAACTACGACGTACACATATAGTGGCGAATAAATTAACAGAATATTTCGGACAACTATACCCGACGACGAATCGAACATGATTGAAACGTCAAATATTGACTAGAGAAAACCGACGATTTTCGTCTAAATCGATTTCACTTTATTGTCCCAATTTCCGGGTTTACTATTGTATTGCTAAGTAGTAAGTGATGTGCCGATAACAACCTGATTCCTTTAACACAGTTGTATCTTGGATTTCAAATCCCTTTACTCGGCGATACACTTTATAGCCGAATTATAAATATGTCACAATATTGAAATTCATCGTTAGGTTTTTTTTAATTTTAATTTCGAGCGAATAAAATATAATCGTCAACAATCTTAAACGAATAATAGTATCTAAACGTTTAACTTAATATTATGAAACATAATATAGAACGGTATTAATAACGACGATTAAAATACACGTCGTGTACACAGGGTCAATGTCCCTGATGAACGTGGGCATCGTCCTCGGCTGGACGTCGCCCGTGATGAAAGAGCTGCTGGGACCGAACAGTCCCATCCCGATTACCGTGGGACAGAGCTCGTGGATCACGTCCGTGTACAACTGGGGACTGATCGTGGGGTCCGTGCCGTGCGGCATAATGGCCGACCGGTGGGGCCGCAAGCCCGTCCTGCTGACGATCGGGCCCATGGCGCTGGCCACGTGGACGGCGCTGCTGTTCGTCGACACGTTCCAGGGCCTAGTGGCCGTGCGGCTGGCTCAGGGCCTGATAGCCGGCGGCGCGTACACGGTGGTGCCCGTGTACGCGGGCGAGATCGCCGGGCCGAAGATCCGCGGCGCGCTGGGCACCATGTTCCAGATAATGATGTACGTGGGCATACTGTTTGTGTACGCGGCCGGCATGTACCTGGACTACAGGCAGCTGACGTACGCGGTGATGACGGGGCCGTTGCTGTTCTGCGCGCTGTTCGCGGCCATACCGGAGTCGCCGCACTACTACGTGATGCACAACCGGTTGGCCGACGCCAAGCGGACGATGGCCTGGCTGCGCGGCGGCGGCGGCGGCGGCGACGACGACACGACCCGCGGCGCGGTGGACGACGAGATGGACGCGCTGGCCGAGTGCATCGGCAACGAGATGCGCGGCGCGTCGTTCACCGACCTGTTCACCGACCGCACGAGCGTCAGAGCGCTGATCGTCGTCCAGGGCCTGTCCGTGTTCCGCGTCATGGCCGGCGTGCCCGCGCTCATCTCCTACGCGTCCATCACGTTCGCCGAGGTGCACGTGGACGTGGCCGCCGACCGGCTGTCGCTGGCGTTCGCGTGCTGCCTGCTGTTCTCCGCACTGCCGGCCACCCTGCTCTCGGACCGGGTGGGCCGCCGGCCGCTGATGATCGCGTCGAGCGCGTCGTGCTTCGTGTTGAACGCGGCCGTGTGCGCGTACTTCTACGCGGACCGGCACGCCGGCTACGACGTCACCGGGTACGGGTGGCTGTGCGTGGCCGCCTTCAACGCGCTGTGCGTCACGTTCAACCTGGGCTTCGGCGCCCTATACTCCACCATTAACTGCGAGCTGTTCGCCTCCAACACCCGGTCGATGGCCAACGCGCTCAACACCGTCACGCTCACGTTCACGTCGTTCCTGGCGCTCAAGGTGTACCCCGTGATCGCCAAGGACGGCGGCATGTACCGCAACTATCTGGTGTCGTCGTTGTTCAGCCTGTCCTCGGTCGCGTTCTGCTGGCTGTGGCTGCCCGAGACCAAAGGCAAGACGCTCGCCGCCATACAGCAGCATCTCAGGGGAACCGCGGCTGTCTGAATCCACTGGTCTTTATGCCGACATCGATATTATGCCTCGTACTACGTACGCGTTGTCAAGTAGTTTTATAGGTACTTATTTTTTTTTTCTCTTTCAGGTACTGAGTGATGCGAGTGCACGCACACGGCGGTGTCACAATGCACGTACATTTTCGTATACGACAACAACGAATACCTACGTCATACGTATGATCTATTGCTTGTCAATCATAATACATGTAGCCTGTGTTGTAGATACGCAGAGAATTAATTGTGGTTCATTAACTTGTAGATGAATTAATTATACAAATTGTCTCAATATTTCTTAAAATATATATATAATATATATGTATAAATAGTCTTATTGACTTTTGTCCTTTCATAGAGAGATAAATGGTATTTAACTTTATGGGCCAATTTCGGCAAATTTAAACGATTATGTTCATACAATTTTAACTATCGCAGAGTGCTCCTGACCGAACGATTTAGCAGTTACTGCGAAGTTAATTAATCGTGCGTTATATATATCAAGAAACCTTTGTGAAATGAACAATAAGATCATCTTGTAGTTTCTAAACGAAAACAAATTACCTATGTAAAATATCGTTTTACATATTTTCTTTTTTCATTCGACGTATGTCATCAGTTTGGTGTTTGAAATCTCAAAATCTTAAATGTTTAATCCATAAGTACAATTTATTAATCACACGGGTATTTTTTGTTTTTGTGAAAAATTTTTAATATATATTGTCTAAAATTCTGAATAAATTATTTCTTAAATAATGACGAAGTTTATAAGTAATTTTTGTGATTTCTTATTGACTTTGGTACACTAAAGAAAACTACAACTAATATACCTAACGTTTTGACCACTTTAAATTCTAATTTTGTTATAAACTTGCGGCCATTTAATGGAAAATCAACACGTGAAATGAATATACTATGCGAATAATTGATACCTAGAATATTTTTCCATCAAGTGCTGACTCCTAGCGGCATCTGTAACGTATAATCCAACGACAGCTGATGTGTTAAGTAATTAGTCATCCCACTCCAAATATTACTCTTAAAAAAAATCAGTAATGGATGGAACGGTAATTATTATTTATTCGTAGTACAGTAAACATTTGCCTAAGGGCCAAGACATTTTGTTTTAAGTTCGCTTCACAATCGGTCATGACCTATTCTTTATTAATAATTATTCCCGAATAAAAACGTATGGCAAAAATGATTTGAAAAAACCTTATAGAACATAAAAGACACAATAACGAAATTTTATTATCGTAATAATAACGACTGCAATAATGTTTATTACCCAGTTATTTTAATAAAATTCAATTCATTTTTTATACGTATTTTAGATATGTATAAATTTATTCGAGTGTAAATTTGTTGAAATTTGTCTTTAAATTCAATTATTTGGATACCTAGAAGATGGTGAACAAAGGAGTGTTGAGGCAAATTTTTGCTGTAATAGCAAGTAAGAAAAATTACAAAATGTTTTCGATTTAAACTTAAGATTTCAATAATAGTAAGTAAACACTTTTTGAAAACTTATAGATTAGTATACCTACTTATTCAATAGCAGTTATATGTAATTATAGCGTTGGTTAATTTTTCCAAAATGCCAAATACGATTGATTTATAATTTTTTTTTATTGTTTTATTAATAAAAAATTATTATTCATTAATTTACTGATTTTTACCATTCCATTATCAAAATGTTTAAGTGATTCATTTATATAATACATGAATGGATGGAATGTACCAAAGTTGTCAACCACTTTACGACCCGAGACCCAAAGCACGTTCGTTATGTATTTAATTATTTTTTAAAAGTGATATTGTGAATTGTTCAATTATATTTATTATTTTATTTTATAAAAATGTATAAAGTATACATACTTTCCATTAGAAGTAACTGATGTTAATACTAACTAGTTTGCATAATTAAACTGAAGTCTTCAATCATATTATGGTCCCGAATAAGAAATCAGTTGTGTTATTAGTAATTATTGTGTAGTTATTAGTGTTTGGGTTGTTCGCGGATTTTTATTTCATGCCTATAATCAGGACCTAAAATCATGTGTACTACGACACACTTTGTTTAGTACGAAATTTGAAAGTCTGTAGTTATTCTATTTAAATATACTTATTTTTATGAAAAATAGTTCAATTCATAATGAATTTTTGCATAAACAATTTAACATTTTTTTTTGTAAATTATCTTTGTACTTAAAATAATTAAAATATATAATATAATATAATATATACACAGAATAATATTTTAAAGAGTTAATTTAACGGATAAAATTAATAATAAATTTGATCGAGTACTTAATTTGTTTGTGGGGGAAGGGGGAGTGGTAAGTAATTGGTTAAATATTTTGTACGTAATAAGAAAAATCGAAAATTTTAGGTCCTACCTATACTAGAGAGATTTATGTGAATGAACGTCGATTGAAACTATTCAAAACATCTTAGAAATTCACAGTCACTTTGACGTTGTACTAAAATATGTAGAATTAAAATATAAATATAAGATTAGTAATTAATGATACCAAATTTTAATCATTACTGATTAATTACGACTATTTATTAGTATAGGTATTTGATATCAACATGACAACATATATTTTATATTACATTATAATTATCAATTGATGATTTATTTGTATAGTTAAATAAAAATGATAAATCTTATGTAACTATACAAGCTTTAATGAATATTGAGAATCTAATTGTATAAAATCAAAAATGTTTGTGTAAATACCTATAAATTCCATATACCAGTACCGACTGTCGTATTAAATAAAATAAAAATACTATAGATTTCTTTCATGTAGTTTTGCGATTTTGGAAATTGAATAAGTGTGTGTGTGTGTGTGTGTGTGTGTGTGTAGTAATAGTAGAGTTTTTGATTAACATGTCGAAGTAAAAATAAAATACTTTAAAACAAAATGCATTATTTCTTAGTATTTTTAACTGAACAATTTAATAAGATACTTAGATTTTTTTTTTAGTGAAACAATTAATTTATGATATTAATGCTTCGTGTGCTAATATAATTAATACGTTTGTAAATAGCTGAATTATCCGGCTTCATCAGTGAAAATGAATATTTTATCCCTTCTGTTAGATTAGGTTACTAGGCACTAACTATAAATATTTTTCAGATTCGTACTTCTTACAGTAAGTCTAGACTACAATAGTTATACGCACTGTTTGTAGGATGTCAAATCAATATACCCACAGTGACCCACACACAAATAATTTAATCTTCGGATTTTAAATTTCTGACAAAATATGTTTGTAATTCAAAAATATAAATAAAATTGTGTGTGTGTGTGTGTTTTTTTTAGAGGGGGGCCTATGGATATATTTTATACTTGTATTGTGTTCATAATCTAGAAAAGATTAAAAACCTGTAGTATAATGTATACTACCAATTGCTTATAGCTTACACTGCAATACCTAATAATTACATGATATTATTAGACATAATAATTTTTAGTATGAGTGGCATTTACTCTGAAAGAATTAAGATAAGTATTTTTAATAAGTAATCAAAAGCAAATAGCGTGACAAAGAAGAAAGTGATGAGATAAACTTAAATACATGTTTATTTAGCCTCGGGTCAATAAACAATTACCCCAAGAAAAAAATTAATCGATTTCAAAAAAAAGAAAAAAATAAGTACGTGAATGATGAACGGATGAATAGTGGAACCGAACACAATAACTAAGTGGGATTAATATTAAAATATCTTAGTTATTTTAATGTGTGGAATTAGTTGGTCCTGGGTCAGTATATCTGTGTGTAAATAATTTAACAGTATTAACATGTAAATTATAATATTATACAACACTAGAAAAAGTTTTTTGGTTTTTTTTTTTTTAATGTTTTCGGGGTGGGTATACTTATAACTTATAAGTAACTAAAAACCAGAAATCTTCCTAGTGGTTTAAAACTAAACCCGCACTACTACTACTACTACCAAGAATCGAGTTGGTCGGCAAAAACGCTTTTCGATCCAAAAATATTCTCGAGTTTTTACTTTTAAACTTTCAACGTTGTGTGCAGGTTCGACGACCATAGCGAACGTGGGAATGATAGTGGGCTGGACGTCACCGATCATGGAGGAGCTACTGGGACCGGACAGCCCGATCCCGATGAGCGTGGAAGAGAGCTCGTGGTTCGCGTCGGTACACAATTGGGGACTGATCCTAGGGTCGATACCGGGCGGCATAATGGCCGACCGGTGGGGCAGGAAGCCCGCGCTGCTCACCATCGGACCGGCTGGAGTGGTCTGCTGGGCGGCAGTACTGGTCGTCAACTCGTTCTATGGAATGCTGATGGTGCGGCTGGCACTGGGCGTGCTGGGCGGCATCTCGTACACGGTCGTGCCCCTGTACGTCGGCGAAGTGGCGGGACCCAAGATCCGGGGCGCCCTGGGCACCACGTTCCAGACCATGCTGTACGTGGGCATACTGTACGTGTACGTGGCCGGTATGTACTTGGACTACAGGGATCTAACGTACGCCGCGATGGTGGCGCCGGTGCTGTTCTTCGTGACGTTCGTTTTCGCCCCGGAGTCGCCGCACTACTACGTGATGAAGAACCGGCTGGCCGACGCCAAACAGGCGCTGTGTTGGCTGCGCGGAGACGACGCCGACAGCGGCTCGGTGGACGAAGAGCTGACCGAAATGGTCGATTGCATCAGCAAGGAGATGTACGGCGCGTCGTTCTCCGACCTGTTCACCGACCGGGCCAGCGTCAAGTCGCTGATCATCGTGCAGGCACTGTCCGTGTTCCGTGTCGCGGCCGGCGTCCTGGTGCTTATGGCGTACGCGTCCATGGTGTTCGCCGAGACGCACGTCGACGTTCCGGCCAACCAGCTGTCGCTGGTGTACCCCGTTTCGTTGCTGTTCTCCGCGCTGCCGGCCACGTTTCTCACCGACCGGGTGGGCCGCCGGCCGCTGATGATCGCGTCCAGCTTGGCGTGCTCCGCGTCCAACGCCGTCATATGCGCGTACTTCTACATGGACCGGCACACCGAGTACGACGTCGCCGAGTACGGGTGGGCGTGCGTGGCGGCCATCGGCGTACTGTGCGTCTCGTTCAGCCTGGGCTTGGGATCGCTCTACTCGACCATCAACTGCGAGCTGTTCCCGTCCAACACCCGGTCGTTCGCCAACGCCATCAACACCATCACGCTCACGTTCACGTCATTCGTGGGCATCAAAATGTACCCCGTGATCGCCGAAGACGGCGGCATGTTCCTCGATTTTCTCATTTTCACAATGTGCTGCTCGTTCTCGGCGGCGTTCTGTTGGCTGTGGCTGCCCGAGACCAGGGGCAAGACGTTCGCTGCCATACAGCAGCAGCTCAGGGGCACCGACAAGCGTTTTCCGAGTACGTCGGAGATCGAAAAAAAATATCGCGGCTCATCGCACGCGACGGATTTCACCGAACAGTGAAATAAAACTTTTTTTTAGCCTTTTCCTAATCAAGTAAACAAGACTTATATTTTGTTTTATATCTTTATTATGTATTTTGTTATTTTTCGTTGATTTTTATTTAAACTGATAAATTTAAATCGTTTTCATGTTTTATTCAGATAAATTGCAATATTTTCATTTTTTATCTTGTCCAAATGAATTTGAAACTATGTATTCACGTCGATATATCAGATAACATTCGAAATAGTCAAAAATCATTTTTATAATAACATTTAAAGAGTTATTGATTTTTTTTTTTTTGTTCGTTTCATTTCAAAATATTTCATGTTATAGATAATTTTTTTTTTGAAAAATCTTTCAATTCGAGTATATACCTATTACCTACCATGTTGTACAATAGTTTAGTCGACTATGGCTGTAAATATTTTTTCTTTTTACTACAATATCTGATTATTTTTCATCAACTAGATCATTAAATTATAAGGGATTTGGTATCTTAATTTAGATCATTTTTCTGCCAACCATTACATATTTTAATATTTATCTTTATAAAAAACTGAATGAACCAAGAGAATTAAAAAAATCAAAATGATAAGAATATTTCAAGTGCCGATGAAGTCTCATATTTTCAGTAAAAATGTATTTATTCATTTATTTTTTGATTTGTTGTGACGTTTCGGATTTGTTTTGTTTTTAAATGATCGCATATGCTGTACTTAGATAATAGCCTGTATAACTAAATCAATTTGATTTATTAGCTATCAAATATAATTTTTACAGAGAAGTAATTATGGTAATTAAATTAGTTTTTAAATCTGACCACTTATTTTAATAATTTTTAAAAAGAGATAATTTAATGCCTTGTAAATAGTAGTTGATTTTTATTTAATAGGTACTTTATATATCTACGTCATATACCTATATAGTCGATAATATAAATATTAGTTAAAATTAATTAAAAAAAAAATCTGCACAGATAGTTTAAGTCCCAAATCCCAAAAATGACAGAAGTTGGATCCTGACGTATTTTATTGAGTGTCTGAATTGGGTTCAAAGATATTTAATTTTAATTGTGTAGTAATTTGCAACAAACTCTAGTAAGATTCAACCTATTTGCGTTACTCGAGATACACCACGCATGAAGATTTACTGGAATGTATCTTAAAAATGTTGTTGAAATTATTAAAAATACTATATAAAATAAAAAATAAAAACTAGAGATTATCCTAAATTATATTATCCTAAAAATTAAGGACTTTTAATAAAACTCAATAAAAATACTAAAATTTTAAAATATAAAAATTTGTGCGTATTGATATAACAGATTATTGTGCTATTTGTTTGTTAGTTTGTAATATAACTAATATTGTTACTTGGTAGGTACAATGATTTTTTGAGTTTACCATCTCAATGAGTTTCTCGATATTATTTTATTTTAATATTAATTTTTTTTTATTGTTATTAGAAAAATATACAGTCTGTAGTCTGTACAATATAATTGGTACAAAAAGCATATGCGATTATAATTATAAAATATGTTAAAAATTTGACAGGGGTTTGCGTGTGAAGAGACGACCGTCTGTTGACTATAATAACTACATTATTATAATATAAATGAAAGTACATAATTCACGCTTATTATATATAGATACCTATTATGTTTTAATCAGAGCACGTATTTGTAATTTTGTATGCGGCTGCATATTTTTTACCTTTTCATATTTTTGAGTTTTCGTAAATAATCTTTATGAATCATACAAATTAGAAGGCGTTGGCAAAATTTTATTTTGCATATTTTTGCATATTTTATTGTAATTGTATATGTGTTGCATGTTTCAATGAAAATTATGCACCACCAGAAAAAAATACGGTCTGTAGTCACTTGTCGCCAAAGCGATAATGTACTAGCTATTACAAATTATATTTACACGACGCACTTGCAAATATAGTAATACTTGCAATAGGTTAATCCAATATTTAAAATAAAACATAATCTATATACTTATATAATACATATATAATCTTATCTATATTGGTAAAAAAAAATTATTTTTATACCTACGGGCCACGAAATGAAAATCCAGTGACGTGAACTGTTTCATAATTACGAATATACGTATAGTCGATTAATATTGATATGTTGCAGTTTAAATCATTTATAAATAATATCATACCAATTTTTTGACTACCAATAAAATTTACAAAATTTTAAGTGCCTAAAATTCATAGTTTTTTTTTTAGTTTGAAAACTCGTGAATGGATTTCCTTAACTAACAAAAACGTTTTTAATAAACAGCACAAACAGTTTATAATATACATATTAAAATATTATTAGAGTATTTAAGGCTTGGTAACAATGGTCAAAATTACTACTTATACGTGTTATTAAATATTTCATATGTTAATTACAAATAACAGAGTACCTGTTAGGTTGACCTTTTATGAATCATTATTGTATATCTTTAGACAGTACGAATGAATAATGAGAAGACAGAGGAATACTTCTCAAACAAACGACGTATGAATTTCGTATTTACTTTTATAACGTTTTCATGACTTTTCAACATACACTAAATTATTGTAATATTTAATATTTTTTGAAATCTCATAGATACTTGATCTCTGAATATTTTCACAGTAAAAGTAAACTGAAATAGTGTTACTATAATGACATTTTTCATTATGAATTCCCATAATCGCCGGAAAACGAATTCTGCGGAATTATTTATGTACTTATTTATGTGTTGTAGTTTTGATAAATTATTTTATATATTTAATAATACTTTGTTATTACTATACGAGTATTAACCACTAAACATTATTTATTTTCAAATCGGTGTTCGCCGCTCCGTTGCTGTTCTCCGCGCTGCCGGCCACGTTACTGTCCGACCGAGTAGATCACCGTCCTCTGATTGATGCGTCCGTCGTGTCGTATTTCGCATTCAACGCATAGCAGTCGTGTGCGTGTACCTGTACGCGGACCGGCACACCGAATACAACGTCACCGGGCACGCTCGCGTGCGTGTGGCCGCCGTGCGCCTCGTACAACGTCACCGGGCACGCTCGCGTGTGTGTGGCCGCGCCTTGCGCCTCGTTCAACGCGGGCCTCGTGGCCCGCTCTACTCCACCATCAACTGCGAGCCACAATTACGTTCACCGCCGTCACGTCGTTCCTGGCCATCGGGATGTTCATATTGCCGGCCGTGGACAGCTGCACGTACTGCAACTATTTCGTGTACACTCGCTCTACAGTCTGTCCTCGGCGGTGTTCTGTTCACTATGGCTGCCCGAGACGATTACCCGCACGCTACTCAATGGCAATGCTCGGTGTAGATGAAACTTTACACGCGGTGTTGGCCCTGCCCGTGTACGAGGAAGAGATAGTGGTTGGACGGCGGTCCCTGCGCTGTTCTGCGCGCTGTCCGTCTGGACGCCGGAGTCGCCGCACTTCTGCGCGATGAGCAACCGGCCGGGCGAACGGTGGCCTCGCTGCGCGGCGACTACGGAACTTGTTCGCCGACCGGGCCAGCGTCCTGGCGCCGATCGTCGTCCAGCTGCACGTGAACGCGCCCGTCTGCCGGCTGTCGTTGGTGGCGGCGTGTTCGCTATTGTTTTCCGCGTTCCCGATCGCCGCGCCGACCGCTGATGATCGCGTCGAGCTGTGTGCTCTCTGTGCTGCGCGTCGAATGCAGTCGTGTGCGCGTACTCATACGTTTTCGTTTTAGAGTCGAGTCAAGTCAATTTATTGCACCGCAATTATTCAATTTGTGTTTAACTTATTATATAAAACAACTTCATTCTGGTAAAATAATAGTCTTACGAGTTACGGCCAATTATTTTACACGAGTTATTTATTAGCAAGGTTATACTTTATACTTATTATCAACTTTACTCTGATGACTAAGTAAAAATGGAATACTTCATTAATCCGTTAATTTTTAAATTAAAATCTATTCAATCGATTAACTATAGAACTTAGTAAAATAACAGATTGTTCATATTTATCAATTTCATTAACATTTTGATATTTTTTACAAGCATTTTGTTCCAAAATTGTCACATATAATTATATGATTATATTATTTATAATTATAAATTCATTTTTTGTTCATTTTGAGAAACAAATTTGGAATCGCCCAAACTTAATTATAACGTAAATATCCATTTATCTCCAAATATGCATTTTAAAGCAGTAAACTTTTCGTACACCTATAACTTGATTGAACAATAACACGCCAAAAGAACATACACGATTAAAGCTGCATAATATCAATAAAATATCAAAATTTGTTTTAAAATTATTTTAAATTCCGAAGTACTCCACGAGCATTAATACTGAGCAGTTCATATTTTTATTTTATGCGAATTTCGAGGAGTCAAAGCCAAAAACACGTTGTGGTCGCAACTCAGCTATTTACGACACACTGGATTATGAATACTGTCCACTACCGAGTGCTGGCCTTAAGCAGCGTCTATTACAAGTTGTCGAACAACAATTGAGACGTGTCGACCATTTAGTTACCCCCACTAATCAACCAAATCGATACAGATCACGGTCATTATTTTTAACCATTCCGCATAATACATAAAACATTTTGTTAGGACTGTCGGTCGGTGGCGGACACTATTACTCCCAAGTTATTAATTTTTTAATAATTAAACGTGTACGTACTCACCACAAGTGTGACAAAAAATAATTAAAAGCAACTTTATTCAAACGAAAATTCATATTTATAACTGATTAAACGACATTTTATTATACCATAAAACGGCGACTACCTCAAGAATCTCGATCACAAAATCAACAACACACGGCAGTCAATTGTTTATATAAACACATTTGTTCGAGTTCAAGTTTACTTTGATTTCATTCATTTTTTAGCTGTCACTCTAAAAAACAAAAAAATGATAGACAAAGGAGTCTTAAGACAATTTTCGGCCGTACTTGCAGGTAAGGAAATTTACGAGATGTCTTCTTCGGTTTAAATTTAAAATATTATCAACAATAAAACAATCACACATTTTTAGAGCTAATAATTTAGTTGGTTCTGTCCTAGTAATTATGACGAGAATTGGATTTTTCCGAAACAATCAAAATTTTTAATTTGTGATCAAGATAGTGTAGTACATATAATTGAATTATGGTTAAAGATATTTAGTTCCAATTGAAAAATTATTTTCAGAGTTTTAATAGAAATAACAAATAATAGCAGCATGTAATTAGCTTATTGAAGTATTAGTTTCTAATTGATTTACAGACATTAAATTAAATAAAAAATATAATTAGTTAATCATATAAAATCATACATAATTATTTTTTAGTTATTTAAGTTCATGGTTTGATCTTAAGTACGGATGTATACACATTGCGAATTTATCTTTCAACTATACATATACACATGTGTCATCGGTAAAAGCACGATTAAGCACGTTTTTTTGTTCGACGTTGCCATATTTACTTACACTTTTTCAAAATTTAAGATATTGTATTATTCATTGGTCATTTATTGATTAAAATATACAAATGTATAGCCAAATAATTTCTTTTAAATGTCATTTATTTCATATCAATTCGTCATTTGATTATCGTATCTCGTAGTCGAATAAAACAATATTTATTGGAATTATATATACATTGTATATTGTATATGACCGTTACTTCGCACCTTTTTCCAATAATAAAGTATTTGCATTCATAAATAATTTGAAGTCTATTTTCAATTTTTTTTTACCTTTAATTTTTATAATATTTTAAGTAAATACTTTTAATGCACAAAAAAACTACCACATGACAATGTTGGAACAATATAGCATCGAAACTGAAACAATAGTTTATGATATATATCGATAATCAGTAAACGTGCTATATTTTCTAAAGCATATCTATATCTAATCGATTGTTCAAGTAACTATCTAAGAATTTACTCATAAAGATAAACGTAAATTAAAAACAATTGATCTATAAAAATTGTCAAACATAAAAAATTGAATGATATAGAAAAATACAAGATACCTATTTAGTATACGAATATTTTGATTTTATTAATTTTGCTATTACAATTACATTTATTTCACGTAAAAAAATTTGATAAACATTATTATAATAATAATTGTACTTTATATATTTTCGGTCAATAAATCAAAAGAAGTTTAGTAACGTTTTAAATATTTGTGTCATCTTACACCAATGTTCATTTTTAAAACATAATAATAATTACTCTAATCTAAAAATAATAATTGCGCCCACACGAACCTGTTCAATGGGGCCCATTATCTTTAAGAAGAAATAAACAAATAATTATAAAAATAATAACAATAATAATTTAAATCGAATCAAAACTTATTTTTTTTTCTATTTTTACCATTGTCTTCAAGAAGTCAACTCTTTAAGTATTAAAGTTAGTTTAAGTTTAAGTTTTAGTTTAAATTTAGTTTAAGTACTATATGTACAAATTTAAAAGGTTTTGGACACCGGGTATTCACAAAATAATACACCCACACTATTAATGTATATAGTTACAGAGAGTAGAGAGAGTGACAAATGTTTTATGGCCCGGGGTGCTACCGAAATCATATAAATACGTCTCGCATAATGTATAATCTTTATCTAGATATATAACGAAGATTGATTGAATATTACTTCGAGAATTATACAAGCATGTGCCATTCTTTCTTGTTGGCATTTAAATAAAGCCATAACCTATAATGTGGCGTAATAAGTTTCATAAATTTACGAGTTTATTTTTGACAAGTCGATTTTAACAAAAAGTAGTTTCACAAAGCATATTACGAGTACGTTTCCTGACAAACCTGTTGTCATACGAGCCAGCCGAAAATACCAACACTGTTTACACAGGTACACTACACACATTTTGCAATACAAACAAATAAATATTTAAAGCCTTTTTAACGGTTTAAAATAAAACAACGTAAATGTAGATGACCTAAATTTACGTGTTAAAAACGAGGCAAGACCCCTGATCACGAATGATTGGAGACTACTTGTAGTTTCTTTTCGTGCCCGAACAAATTACTACGGTTTGCACTAATACTTGTTTTTATCATATCCTGTCAAAAACATGTAATAATTCACATAATCACATAGTCAACCTAATCGTTATCAATTACTCATTTAGTACGTCAAGTGTAATTTACTCGCAGTAAGCACGCAATATAAATTGTTAATTAATTATTTTCTCATAATTTCATAAATTATATATTTTAAACATCGTATTGAAAATCGAAAATTATTATCCTAAAAAACGCTTTTGATAACTATTTAAAATTATGCAAAACCTGATTATCAAGTATAAAGGTACCGTAATGTACTGTAAATAATTGATCATAAATACGTTGGTTTTATAGTTACAGCCATAGGCGTGCGCACAGGCAATAACTAGGGTGTGCCAAGTGTTTCGTGGAATACCCCGCGGACCTTGACCATTTAATATCATATAAGATTAATTTATTTCAGGATTTCATTTTATATAAGGATCAAGCTTATAGGTATAATTTTTTTTAAATTAGATTTCACAAATCACAGTTGTTCTCACCTCTTTATAGTACGAGTATTCCCTATGCTTCCTTAGCCTAATAGTATTTTAATATACATAATAGTATACAATAGTATTACATTTATATTCTGATGTTTTCAGTGTTACATTTAAATAAAAAAATAAAAGAATTATTAAAATCTTAAATTGTGATTCAAAAATTGAACATCAGTGTACTCGCAATATTTCACTATGTTTGAAAAGTGATACTTATACGTTTAGGTGACCAGAAAGTATTTAATAAATTTATCAACAATAATAACAACTATAGGAATTTATAAAATACGAAGACAATTATTAAAAACTTCAGGATAAAGAGATTATTACGACAACTGGCTATATAGAATCCATAAATTGATATCTACATTATCGTAAATGATAAATAAATGATCGAAAATTAACGTAAATGAATCAACATTAACGTTAGTTATTTTAATAAAAAAAAAAAAGTTAGTTTGTCGATAATAAATCGAATTCGCGAATCGCAAAAAATATTAGTCTAATGAAACAATTATATTAGTTATTTAAAAACATTAAATCTGAGTGAAACGATCTAATCTATTGATTTTAATATGATGTGGTTTTATTTTTTATTTTTTGTGTATGTGTACACGGATAAGTACTCGAAAAAATGGTCCGATTTTTAATTCCCGTATTGGTTTTTGGTAGCAAATCGTATCTAGTAGGTATTTTACGATTGTCATTTTGCGAATTTCCAAACAGTATAAAAGTTGTAACTCAAAAAGTATTAAATCGCAGGGACTTGAAGTTTTCACCGAATACTTATATGGCTATTTTCTAGATTCATATGACATGTATTTTTTCTCATTTTACTTCACTAGCCACCATTTAGGACTAAAAAACAGTGTTTCGGGCGATTTAATCGATCATCGTCTTGTAATCCGTTATTTATTATTATTTTTTAATTTGACTACGATCCCAAAAATGTGCCGTAAAAGCGGCGAAAATGATAAAATAGTACAGCAGACGCGACTCGACTGCAAGTCTCCGAGCGAAGACGCTAAAGACGTCATAAATAATACACGCACACGAATGTTCTGTCGCACAGGATCGATGACCATGATGACCGTGGGCACCATGATCGGCTGGACGTCGCCAATCATGGAGGAGCTGCTGGGACCGGACAGCCCGATCCCGATGACGGTGGATCAGAGCTCGTGGTTCACGTCGGCAATCACCTTCGCGCTGGTGTTGACCAGCGTGCCGTGCGGCATGCTGGCGGACCGGTGGGGCCGCAAGCCCATCCTGCAGATCACCGGGCCGCTGGCGCTGGCCACGTGGATTGCGCTGCTGTTCGTCGACACGTTCCAAGGGCTGCTGGCCGTGCGGCTCGCGCAGGGCCTGTTGGCCACGTGCGCGTTCACGGTGCTGCCGGTGTACGCGAGCGAGATCGCCGGGCCGAAGATCCGCGGCGCGCTGGGCACCATGTTCCAGATAATGATGTACGCGGGCGTGCTGTTCGCCTACGTGGCCGGCATGTGGCTGGACTACGGGCGCCTGACGTACGCGATGCTGGCGGGCCCGGTGCTGTGCTGCGCGCTGTCCGTCTGGATACCGGAGACGCCGCAATTCTACGCGATGCGCGACCGCATGGCCGAAGCCAAACGCGCGACGGCCTGGCTGCGCGGCGACGACCCTGGCGTCACGACGTTGGACGACGGGGCGATGGAAGCGCTGGCCGAGTGCGTCGGCGACGAGGCGCGCGACGCGTCGTTCGCCGACCTGTTCACCGACCGGACCACCGTCCGGTCGCTGATCATCGCCCAGTGTCTGTCCGTGTTCCGCGTCACGGCCGGCGTGCCCGCGATCATGTTCTACGCGTCCGTCACGTTCGCCGAGACGCACATGGACGCGCCCGCCAACCGGCTGTCGCTGGTGTTCGCCGTCTCGTTGCTGCTGTCCGCGCTGCCGGCCACCGTGCTGTCCGACCGGGCCGGCCGCCGGCCGCTGATGATCACGTCCAGCGTGTCGTGCAGCGCGCTGAACGCGATCGTCGGCGCGTACTTTTACGTGGACCGGCACACCGGGTACGACGTCACCGGGCACGGCTGGGTGTGCGTGGCGGCCATTGGTCTGCTGTGCGTCACGTACAACCTGGGCTTCGGCGTGCTCTACTCGACCATCACGTGCGAACTGTTCCCGTCCAACGTGCGGTCCGTCGCCAACGCCGTCAACGCCATCACGCTGACGATCGCGTGTTTTCTGGCCGTCAAAATTTACCCCGTGGTCGCCCAGGACGGCGGCATGTACCTCAACTTTTTAACGTTCTCGGTGTTCAGCCTGTTCTCGGCGGCGTTCTGTTGGCTGTGGCTGCCCGAGACCAGGGGCATGACTTTCACCGCCATTCAGCAACAGCTCAGAGGAAATACCCCCGCCGCCGCCGCCGACCGCTCGGTCTGAATGCCGCCCGTACGAAACACTCATTTCCGAACTTCTAAACCGATCGGTCGTAATATTTTTATGGTATTCCGAGATGTACATAGTGTTGTACATAGTTCACGCGATCCCGCAGTGACCGGACGTCACCACGAAGTCGAATGTTCCTGCACTTCGGGCCGTGCGGTCCAAACGGAAAAAAGAAAACTTCACAATCGCCGACCGCCATTGATCGTATCACTGCGATGATTTCAAATGGTTTTAATAATTATTAAAGCAGGTTCACACTTCGTCGTGTCGTTTCGTTTGTTTTTGTTTTTGATTTTTTTTTTTTATCGGAAATGGAAAATTTATCACAATTAATGCCATTAGTGTGATACCAATGATATAATCTTGGCGTGTAATTTTTCTACGATTATTTTAACATAGTTAAATGCTAAACGGGAAAGTATTTATTTTTAGAGAAAAGTAAATAATTATTACGCGTTTACAGATTTAAAATGTGTAGCTTTAAAAAAAAAATAACACGAGAATACTATAAAAATATCGATGGCCAATAGATCGTGTTTGAAAATGCATTTGTAAAATAAAATTTTAAGTTTTTACAAACAGCGAGGGGAGCCTCAAATGTACAGGTTTCTGGGCAGTGGGCAATTCCTGTCTCGCGCTTACATCGGTGATGAATATTTATGTAATACTCGTTAGACTTTACGATTCATAAAAAATATTACGTTCTTGCGATGTGTTGTACGGATCATACATTCACACGCAATAGTAATTCATTGAATTTTTTTATACCAAGTTTAACAATAAAAGGTCTTTGATTACATAAAAAAATACATTTATCAACGGTAAACAATGGGCAATAAAAGTTGACGATCCGTCCAAGCTGCCTAATATTTACTGTTCTTGTATACATTACGTGCAGAAAAATAATAAAAATACTAAGAATGTTACTACAACCAGTATAACCAGTATAAGTTAAAATGATTATAGTAACATTATACTGTATAACCGATGGTAAGACGACGTGGTCGTGTCGTAAGATGATACAATCAAACCACAGCAATCAATTGACGAACAGTTAAGTTTCTGAGCTAAACGTCGATTAATATTGACCTTAATGTTTTAATTTTTTTTCTCTTAACATTTTTTTTTTTATATATACGGCCTACCTAAGCAAACATTTTGTTATGAATCTTCAAAACTAAAATAGGTATCTCATAAAATCGGAATTAGTCACAGATACTATATTGTGCACACTGCACTGCACAGTTAATTTTTTGATTTTCTCAATAGTTTTTTTTATAAACAAAAATCGATACAAAAAAAAAAAAAAACATGGAAATTAAAAATTGTTATTCACCAAAATTACTACATTTATTTTTTAAAAATAAGAAGATTTGCATTTTACGACTTGACCATTGCTATTTCATCTGATGTTCAATAATTGAAAAATGTAGATAAATTAATTATCAATATGAACACTTTAAATTTTAAATTTTAAAGTAAATTATTATTAGTTTATCACGAATATTGATAGTAATTATTTTCTTTTATTATTTTAAATATAGCTTTTAAAAAAAATAAAACTACATAAACATCATTACATACTTTTATGTATCTTTTACACCGGTCGGGACCTTGGCTGAAAATATTTTTTTCAATCAGATGATTCATAAACGTTTGCAAATTGATATTAATAATATAGAAACATATTAATTTCAGGGCCAAACCAGTTAATTTATCGTTTATTTGATTTTGATTCTTACATAAATAAAAGTAGCAAACAAAATAGTTATGTTAATAATATTGTATGTACTTATCAGTGTAAAAACTACCTACTCCAAAGTGATAATTTATTTGTAAACTTATTGTAATTTAATTTGGTGTATAACTTAATCGAAAATGTTTGCAAATGTATAAAATGGAACGCTATAAAACTTAGCATACACAATATATGTACCCTTACTACAGTGCAAATCGTGATGCATTTGTTGTTTCCTAATGTCGCGTGCTCGTCTCCAGTTTAAGAAAGTAGTAAACCAAAAAGTAACTTCAATATGTCGAACTGTTTTCAACCCTATCGGTGAATTTTATTAAAATACTCCAAGTATGTAAATTGATTCAAATATAATTTATATATATAAAATCCAAATACCGCTCACTCACTGATCGTTGCATCTCAAAAACTACGCAACGTACGAAATTTAAATTTGAAACAGTGATTTATCTAATGCTCTAGGTGTGCAATAAGAAAGAATTTTCCAAAATTGAACCTCTAAGGGGCTTAAAAGGAGTAAAAATCGCCTAGCAAAATCATCTCATATAGCATAATAAGCAACCACTAATAAAGGTTTTTACTCTCGCGATATAACGAATTTCAATAGTTCGGTATATCGAAAGTTCGTTGCATCGAAATTCGTTATATCGATAGTATAAACAAACACAACTCCTTATGACAAAATTTAAATTTAAACAACACACTACAAATACAATAAAATATGTTTGATAACACTAAATAACGAAAGCTATATCTATATACGTTGTATACAATAATAATATACATATATTGTCATACGTATCTCCTAAATACGATCAACAATGAATTCAAAACTGTATAGGTATATACAGAAATAAAATAACAATATAACTAATAACATTCAGCATTTGATGCCTTAACCCCCTCGGCCCTCACTCATACCGGGAAAAAATGTTCACAGGCGAAGCCGGGTAAATTCAGCTATTAAATAAAATTACACAGAACGCCCAACTTCGTGGGATTTTTGTTCAATAATAAGCTATAATGACGGCCCGGACGATACGGGATATGTACACGATAATGAGATATAGGTATATAGTATAGGTACTCACGGGACGTCCGCCATTTTTTGTTGTTGCTCAATTTCATGTTTGATGTACGCCGCCCGCCGTTTTCGAAATTTCGAGCACTTCACACACGTACGATTTTATTTCCGTCACGTCGACCGCGGCGGCAATCGGTGACAATCGAAATCGAAAGAAAAATGTTCGCGCACTGACGATCGTTTAAAGTTTAAACGATTAACTAACGACGACAAATTCGCGGAAAAAACGGCACTATTACACGACGGCGACGACAACGGCGAGAGATTAAACGGCACTATTACACGACGGCGACGACAACGGCGAGAGATTAAACGGCACTATTACACGACGGCGACGACAACGGCGAGAGACTAAACGGCCTACGTGCAACGGTCGCCGAAGAAAAATAATGGTAACGTGGTTCCAGCCGGTAATGTCTGTTCGATAATCAGGCGTTTCGTCGAGTACCACCCCGTATACCGCCGAGGTGTAGATACTCACGGGACGCCCGCCATCTTTTTTTTCTCGGCCCGGTTTCAGGTTTGATGTAAGGCCGCTGTTTTCGAAATTTCGAGCATTTCACACACGAACGATTTTATTTCCGTCACGTCGACCGCGGCGGCAATCGGCGACAATCGAGATCGAAAGAAAAATGTTCGCGCACTGACGGTCGTTTAAACGATTAACTAATGACAAACAATTCGCGGAAAACACGGGACCGTTACGCGACGACGACGGCGATAGACTAAACGGGTCTATACGGTATAGGTATACGGGCAACGGTCGCCGAAGAAAAATAATCGTGGTTCCAGATAATGGTAATGTCTGTTCGATACTCTGGTAACGTACGTTTCGGTCGAGTACCAGCCCGTGTACCGAGGTAAGTATGCACCTTGTGCAATGCGCCGGGCCCGACAGACGACGACCAAATCGTATACCACAGTCACAGTAACACGTTCAGGTCGCCGCGAAACCATGACCGCTGTACCCAACTTAAAAAAAACGCGGTCTAGAAAATTATTTTCGCTTATACCTATATATATATTTTCTTCCATGACGTCCGGCATTTCAGACACTGATAACAAAGAATTATCATCGCCTTGACCGAAGTGATAGCGGGAGCGTCATGCGTTTGGGCGAATGGCCTTTATACATACTATAGGGTTGCCATTCGTTCCGATTTCGTCGGGCTACTACCGGTTAGACTAAGGTTTTTTGAAATCGGGTCTTTTTTATGGATTTATAAAGTGTGTATTGACGTATGAAAATTACTCCGGATGCTTTTCTGTATCACTTTTTCTTTGAGAATGATGATGATTATTTGAGTATTTGAGCATCGAATCCGGATCGAAGTCCGGGTAACGCCAGCATTTTAGTAAAACCGTTTAAAGTCTAATCTAATATTAAATTAATAACGAAAGTTATATAAATCAAAATTAAGATACGAAATAAAACAAAATTTATTTCAAATAAAAAAAACGATGAAAATTAAAATACATATATGACCGAATTACAACAAGCGCCTTCTAGCTTTGAGGTGTGATAAAAAAAACTACATCGAATAAACTAACACGACGTCACGTTCCTCAATTGCGGAGGTTAGGCAACTAAAAAAACAATAAAAATACAGAAACGCAAATACGTTCAACACAACAGTCGGTGTATTTTTGTTGTTTTTTTAGTTGCCTAACCGCCACAGCAATAATGAACAAAGCATTAATAATTGTAAAACACACAAGAAAATAAGTTCAAGTCTGATTTTTATACCATGTTAACGGGTTTTGGTTTAGCAATAAATCCATGTAACGTCATATTTTTATAACAATAGAGTCAATAGACTATTTATAAGGTATTCCACTTGAATGTATTTTGAAGGTTATAAATTGAGCAATTAATGATTGTAATAATACATTTATAGGTAGTATTTAAAAATACAAAATATTTTATAGTATCAAACAAAATAAAATATAGATTATAAAATGTTTAGACTAATATCAACAAAATTGAAACACTTAAATTTTAGCAAAAATATTTTATATTATTTTTTCATAGTTTATTTTTCATTTATATGGGTATGCGGGGGAGAAATTATACATATGATACAATTTTATATCAAGAGCATAAGTCGTATAAATACATCTCTATATATTTTTTTGTTTTTATTCAAGCACTGGACTATATTCTGTAAAACTGCTATATTATAGTGGGTGATTCATAAGGGGCAAAGGGTACATTTTGCTCTCCCCCAGTTTTTTCTGGTCTGTTAGAGTTTCAAAGGACATTTTTTTTTAACTAAACAACAGTAGTTCTATGAATCATTAATAGTCGATAGAATTAAAATATTAGTAAATTATTATCAATATATAATAATGTACATATACATGCATAACAACAGATAAGAGATTATAACTTGAATGAATTCGTTTTAAGTTATGATGATCGTTTACTAATGGCCAGACAGAGACAATAATTACTTAATTACAGCGTAACCCAAAATAAAATTCCCATATAATTGAACAAAAATTGTTATTTTCATTAATTTTCTTTTTTAGTTTTAATGTTATATTTGTAGGTATCGTATCAAAATGAGTGAAAAGAAAGATGACCATCAAAATATTAATGATCAAAGCATGACAAATAAATTTGGCAAAGCCAATTCCAGTTTCAGCTAAGTTATTTCAATATTTATAAAGTATAAAAACTATAATGTAAGTAATTTTAAATATTTAATAGTTACTTTGTAATCAAAAAAATATATATATATATTTGAAATAAAAATTGTAAAATACAAATACTACTTATCTTTGTTTCTTTTGTATCAACTTACATTAATTTTCATTGTTATTAAAAATCTATGTTTATTATTATTTTGGATTATTAATATTATTGAAAAACTATACTTCATTCATTTGTAATCATTCATTTTTTTATATCATCTTGATAAATATTTATTAAAAATCAATGTAATCGTCAAAGACAAAAACTAATTAGATCTTAAAAACCATAGAAATATGTATTAAAACCCAAAAAATATCAAATTAAGATGGATAATATGTTTTAGATTTGAATGAAACGAGGAATCTATTGATTATTCCATAATGTGGATTTTAGACATTTTAAGTTATTGAGTTTTCTAAGTTTTTTTTAAATGTCAAAAACTCTTGAGAATTATGTAAAAATTTCCTTATAAGTTAATCTTTCTTTCGAAAAAATTTCGGAAATTCATAGCCGTCTATATAGATTGTCTATAATCCATTTCCCCCTCTTTAATCCAATAATTTTGTATTTATAATACTAATATATGTAACGTTCTTTAATAAAACCAATTGTGTATATTTTATGATTGTCGTTAGACTATTGGTTTATAAATTAAATCATTTCTATAAATGAGAATGGCTCAACGCTCTCTAGAAAATCACTGCTCTCTTTACACGTAAGTTGAAATTATTTTTATACTCGAAACAATTCATTATAGTTACAAACAATATAAATCAAACGCGAGTATAATAGTATGCCGTACAATGAAACACGTGACACTCGTTTACTAAGGGATTATCTTCACGTCCAAAGTTGTGTGTTATTGGTTGATTGGTTTTCGCAAGTTCTGAGATAAGAGGCCCAACTAGATAAGTGTCTGACCTACGGTTACTACAACAGTAACCATTCTACATTTGTCTACGCCGATGTTCGGTTGTGGACATTAACACTTGTTGCGTTCATACACTCACGTGCGGCAAAAATGATTGAATTAAAACATCATATACATCATTAAATGCCACTAGCCGAGTGGCTGTAAGACTCTAACTGTGAAATTACAATTTCATTTATCGGACTTCATACACTTAGCAGTTGGCCGCGATAATTTATCACAAACAAATTCCAGTCTTCGATTTCTACTCAAAAAAAACCAAGAAAAAAAAAACGAAAAATGTTTAACAAAGGAGTCATCAGACAATTTTTGGCCGCAACAGCAGGTAAGAAAGTTTACAAGTTATTGAATTCCATTTTAAAATAAGAGATAATGTGCATTTCCTCGGGAATGATTGAATTTTGTCTTTCAAATGGCACTGTAAAATAATATTATAAGCTAAAACATTGATATTTCGTAAATGAAAACTTTTTTCTTCTTAACATTTTTTATGTTAATTTACAAAAATAGTATATATTCAAATTTTTAACTGTACATTATTTTTCATATATAAAATTAAGTATAATTAGTATATATATTAATAATGATATTATTTGAGGACAATTGTATAAATAAAACAATAACAAAATACTATTCCAGACAGTACATTTTGATCAACATAGTTTTCGCTATAATAGTGCAAAGTTAATTTTTAGTGCGATGGTTTTTTATAATTAAATAGCCAATATTGCCCCGGATTTAATGTATTTTTGAGAAAAAGTTAATAAGAAATATATAATATTTTTGAGTTAACGTATAATTATGTAAAAAGCGTACTTTATTAAACATAATTTTAAGACCTTGCGTTCTTTGTTAAATGGTTTGAAAAAGTATTATTGTGATTTGTATTCTTTTCTTTTATTACATCTAAATTGATGATATCTCTCCTAAATTGTTTTGTTTATTAAGTGAACATTGAACTTAAGGTATAATAAATGTTAAACTATAATTATTTGTTTAGAATAAAATCTTAAACCATTTATTGAAATAGAGCAAATATTTATAGTAATCATTCATTAAAAATAATATAATAGTAACTTAAATATCCTTCGCAAAATTATGTATTTAACCTTAGCCAAAAGAAAATTTGTTTCGATTCAATTTTTCGTTAGACTTATTTTGAACCGAATGTAGAATATAACAATAACAGATGATTACAAATTATAATTATAAAATATAAATAATTTCATGCGTAATTTATTTTTCTATATTTATAATAGCTTAGTATATCATTGACATACATTAAATCTTAATAACCGCGTTGTTGAAACTAACTATAATTAAATAAATAAATATTAAATCTTGATCATTATTTTTCAACCAAATAATATCGTTCAAAAAATTAACTCTTATTTTCAATTATTATATAAAGTAATCCATTGATCTCTTAATTTTATTATGAGGTAATGAAATGTCTATTAAACTGTCACATAATCGCCAGGTTTTTAAAAATGCATATTGGACTATACTAAATCACTGTCATTCAATTAATAATACTTAGTGTTTAAAAATGTCCTCTTAGTGCTAGTGAGAAACCAAGTCCAAAACAGAATATTTCATTTATGAGTTGAAGTTACTAGTCCATAATAATGAACTTGGCGTATAGATACACTAGAAAATAAGATTAAAATAATGAACCAGTTTATAATAACATATAATAATGGCGTTTTCTTTCATTTTTAAGTTCCTTATTTTTCAAGTTAGACAAAATTAAAGATGTAAAAACAACAGATTCTTATGTATTCTATTTAAATTATACATATTTACAAACACACGTATATTACACAAATATCATACTATTTATTTTTGAACTGAACTTCGACCATGAGTTTAAAATAAAATGCCATATTTGTTAATTTGTACCAAATACTTTTATGATTGATAAATTATGGTTGAATATTTACGCGACATTTTATAAATTATAGTACAACGTACAAAATAAAGGTCATTATATTTCCTGAACGCGATAAGATGCAATTTATTGAGGCCATATTAACTCTTCAAAATTTAAGTTCCTTTTGTACGTGTAAATGACTGAGTATAAATGAGTTAAATTATCGTAGGTACCTAAACAAAATTACAAAATTAATATCGAATACATAGGTGTAGTTATTAATTCTGTTTTAACCAAATTTAAATATTTGTTTATTTATAATTTGACACGTAATTTTAGTAGTAAATCGTTTCGACTATTTATTAGTACATCGATGTTATATTAATTAATTGCAATTTCCTTTAAATGTGTAAAATATATTAATTATGTTCCGTATCTTGAGTTCTGGAATTTTTTCCAACATGGTGAATAATAATTCAACAATAATGCAAAAAGTTTTGTAAAATAATTAGTGATAACACTTGTTAAGGGTAGGCTTTCGGTTAAATGATTTAGAAAAAAAAGGAAATGTCAACAATGTTTGTATGATTAAAACACATCCACTTAATAATTTTTTGTCAATTCCACGAGCTATGATAATAATTTATAATAGATTAAAGTAGGAAAAATTGTATATATATATTTCTACTAGGTATCCACTCAGTACTCATATATTCTTGATTATAATATATTTATTACATGAATACGCATTTAGCAAATCCATGTATTTTCTTCGGTAATTTACTTAAGTCATTACATTACATTACAAGTACCTACAGCCCCTCCAAGAGAGTATTTAATATAAACAATATTCAATAATACATTTATCTTTATACTTCATTTAATTCGTGACTTAGTTATTAACAGAATATCTTTTATGATTTTACATAATAATTAGTTATGAGGTGTTTATTTTAGATTTAAGTATTATGCTCTAATCCTCAAATACTTGGTATAAAATGTATATAAATTAAATACAACTGAACTAGCCAAATCTTTCTAGACTACGATTATAAAAACATGTACTTTAATTATTTCGGTGATTTTTGTTACAACTATTAAAATAAAGAATGATAATAATATGTTTATCATAAAATAAAATAAACAGATAATTATTTTGGAAGAACTGAAAAAAATTAAACCATAATTTTCTAAAATAATTAAAAATTTATAGCCAATCACATTATATAGTATACCTAGATATTAAAGAATTGTAATAAATAAACCTATTTATTTTATCTATCTGTTCAAATTTATCTCAAAAGGTCCCAAACACAATGATAAATATGATTAAATATAGAAATACCGAACATAATAATATACAATTGATAATTATCAATTATGCAGTCAAAAACTGCAATAACTATGAGCCGATGATGAAAAATCTGAGTATACTTAATTTATCAGATTACTGCAATCAATCAACATCAATATATAGATGTACAAAAACTATCGTTTTTAAAAATTTCAGAACAAATTAAACCATAAAAAAAATATATTAAAATATATAGTTGTATATGTAATAGATTGGCTTTCGATTATAATTCATCGACATTTTTATTTGAAACGACAACAGTTTAATAATATAAGAGTATTACTTACTAAGATATGCGTTGGTATTGTACAATCTCAAGTGTGACAGTCAATATCATAGAGGTGTAGGTATCAATTTAATTATTATTAAGCTGTCTGTAATATTCATGGTTTAATGTTTGTACCTACTTGTAAAATTATACTATATTACTATTATAGATTGATTAATAATCTTTTATTGCTTATTATTAACAAACAACATTTCTGAATTGTTATTTTTCAATACAAAAATTAAGATCACATAAACTTTTTAAATCGTGCATCTCATAATATTATGAAGTACAAAACTATATGCACATTAAAACTATGGCGAAACAATAATGAACAAGAACAATATTAATAAAATCATCATCCGATATGTATTCCCTTAGAACACTGCTGTGCGATCAACTCGAATCATATCATACATTAAATATGACAAATAGAAAGAAAAAAAAATCATTGAATCGTGAAACTTCAAATATAGTAAATCAGTGAAAAATGAAATATCGAAAACACAACAGGTGCTCAATTGCAATATTATAGGTTATATACGTATACTAAAGCGTTTTTAAATTATAATAGTAGACGAAAAAACTTAACAATAACATCATAATTACGTGCATTTACGTCAGTTTCGTTGGTTTTTAAGTAATTTTCTTCGATAATAACTACTGAAACGTTGTTATTTTAATAGAAGTTTAATTACCACGAGATTTATCGTCTCCTAAACACCCTAATTTTGGCACGTTACATAATTTTAAGATTTTCAGACGTTGATATTACCCAACGCCACCGGGGGGGGGGGGGGGGGGGGAAGTGTGTAATATTAAAATACGAGTTTTAGCGAGTGAAAAACGAGTGCTGCGCTATTATAGTTTTTCTGGGCACAATTATACCTGTTTAAAATAACTACGTGACAATGAAATGTTGTGCGCAGGGTCACTGTCCATAATGAACGTGGGCATCATACTGGGTTGGACGTCACCGATCATGGAGGAGCTGCTGGGCCCGAACAGCCCGATCCCGATGACCGTGGACGAGAGCTCGTGGTTCGTGTCGGTGATCGACTGGGGCCTGATTCTAGGATCGCTGCCATTCGGCATGATGGCCGACCGGTGGGGCCGCAAGCCCAGCCTGCAGATCATCGGGCCCATGGCGCTGATCACGTGGACAGCGCTGCTGTTCGTCGACACGTTCCAGGGGCTGTTGGCCGTGCGGTTCGCGCAAGGGCTACTGGCCGCGGGCGCGTACACGGTGCTGCCGGTGTACGCGGGCGAGATCGCCGGGCCGAAGATCCGCGGCGCGCTGGGCACCATGTTCCAGATAATGATGTACGTGGGCATACTGTTCGTGTACGCGGCCGGCATGTACCTGGACTACAGGCAGCTGACGTACGCGATGATGACGGGGCCGGTGCTGTTCTGCGCGCTGTTCGCGGCCATACCGGAGTCGCCGCACTTCTACGTGATGAAGAACCGGCTGGCGGACGCCAAGAAAGCGATGGTGTGGCTGCGCGGCGACGAGACGGGCAGCTCGGTGGACGACGAGCTGGACGTGGTGGTCGAGTGCATATGCAAGGAGATGCGCAACGCGTCCTTCACCGAGCTGTTCACCGACTGGGTGAGCCTCAAGGCGCTCATCATCGTGCAGGGCCTGTCCGTGTTCCGCGTCATGGCCGGCGTCACCGCGCTCATATCGTACGCGTCCATCACGTTCGCCGAGATGCACGTGGACGTGCCGGCCAACCGGCTGTCGCTGGTGTTCGCGTGCTCCGTGCTGTTCTCCGCGCTGCCGTCCACCGTGCTGGCCGACCGGCTGGGCCGCCGGCCGCTGATGATCATCTCGTGCGCGTCGTGCTTCGTGTTCGACACGGCCATATTCGCGTACTTCTTCATGGACCGGTGCACCGATTACGACGTGACCGAGTACGGCTGGCTGTGCGTGTTGGCCGTCGGCGGGCTGTCCATCGCGCACACCGTCGGCCTCGGGTCGCTGCTGTCCACCATCAACTGCGAGCTGTTCCCGTCCAACACGCGGTCCATCGCCAACGCGGTCAACACCATCACGCTCACCATCGTCTCGTTCCTGGCCCTCAAGATATACCCCGTGCTTGCCGACAACGGCGGCATGTACCGCAACTATCTCATCTCGTCCGTGTTCAGCTTGTTCTCCATCGTGTGCTGCGCGCTGTGGCTGCCCGAGACCAAGGGCAAAACGTTCGCCGCCATACAGGCCCAGCTCCGGAAGACCGACGACTTGGTATGATCAACGCGCCCGCGAGTCGGGATTCGAGTATTTCATTATTTTGCGCGCAAAAACACATTAGTTATACAATATACTTTATTCGGGGGGCGTATTTATATAAAAAAAAAAACAAAAAAACCACACTATAAGCACGTTTTCGAACGGCAGCACTTTGTAAAAGCGCTTAGAAATTAACAATTAGTAAACTTATTTATTAACCATGTTATTTCGAGATAAAAAAAAAAAAACTGTAATTGGGTGTCGCTTGGAAAATTATCGGAAAAAACCAAATGCCTAAGGTCCCTGCAGCTGATTATAACACATCTTTAGATTAAACACGATTTGAATCGAGTACCCCGCGAGTACGGTATGACTCTTAAGGTCGCTTAAAACTGTGGTGAGGCGGGGGAGAGGAGAAGGAAGACCGTTCCAGTTTCAGTTTACCTCGACGGTTTTAACTGTTTAAAGGAACAAACGACGTTATAGGAAAATAATTTAGGAATATGACCAACACCCTCTGTTAAATCGCATAACTTTAGTATATATATTGTCGCCCGAAAGAAAAATTATAAGTTCTGAAATCCGGTAAGATGTAGCATAATATTTTCGCTGTTCGGCAAAGCGTAAAAATGTCACTCGTAGCTTTTTGCTCAGCAATAATCGATATTTAATCACTTGGTCGTCGTATCGGAGCATCGATTTTTTCGAAAAATAATATCAACGTTTAAAGTATATACATAGGTACTGTATGTAAACGGCGTGTGAAAGTACTGGTCCGCCCTGTAAGTTCTGTGTAATTTACTGCGACGTGGCCAGAGAAATTCCAAGTTTGTGTGGTTAGACGACGATTAAATCAACGTTAAATAATTGACTCCCTATAGGCTATCATACGTTTATCGACGTTTTCATCGGAATCGATACAGCATTATTACATAATATTATAAATACGTATTTCGAATAAATATTCAACGACATCGTATAATTTTAAGTTTTATAACCGATTGTAAAGACGATAACATGAAAATACGACTAGGTTTAAACACAAGCAGTGGAAGGTACATCTCACCCTTCCTCCTCCCACACAGTGAAGTGAGTCAAAAAATATACGTCACTATTACTACTCAAAAACACGCGCGAAAAATCAACCAGTCAGCACCCATATTTTTACCCGAAAATTGTAACAGACATAGCTTTAACAAAAATATCCTATTCCTTAAGACACGAGGATTTTATGAACCTTTTACATCTTTGACCCCAATGAGTAAGCCCTGGGCCGACCATGTTCATGTAGTAAATGGTTTTCAAAAAGACAAACGCTTTAGCAATAAATTGTAAAAATAAAATTATCATTACATACTTATGTATTATAACATATACTTTATTTCTAAAAGTCGAATATTTTTAAAAGAAAAACGATTGTGAGTATAGATACCTATAAGTTACGATGTTACATAGGCTATGTAAACATATAATAGGTATAGAAACACGTGGATTTTGTATTAACGAAAATTGTTCGATCATGTATTTATTCATTGTATATATGTATGTACACAATTAATTTTAAATTATCTGTTATTTTTTATAATTAAAAATATCAACGATTTATAAATAAATAAAAACGTTTTATCTACGTGATGTAGCTGTATTTTTATTTTTTATCAGTTCCTACGGTCCGATAATCAAGATCGATCAATTTCAATACAGTATAATATAACATCACTTATTTGGTCAATTATACTATACTATATGATGGCATATATTATAATACATTAAAATCATATTCACTGCTGCAGTACAGTTTTCACACTATGAAAATTTCTTATTTACGTAAAGGAATCATATAAACGTAAAAATGTTTAAAAACTACAATACATTTTAGAGTAATATTTTTATCAATTTTCAACATTGCATACATGCCTTTTTACACATTGTGAGACTATCAAAAAATATCCGTTTTTTATGAACTAAATACCCGTTTCATTAAAAGAACTATATGTCTTTACAAAGCTAAGCAAATGCGACACACACACATACACATTACACACACACACACACACACACACAAAAACACACTCACATACACATGCAACTTATCAAGTAGGTACATGTAAACATTATTTAAACGTTTAATAATATTTTACATAGTATACTTAATATTTTTTATCAATACGTTTTATCTGAAAATTAAACTATGTTTTCCTTGAACATGATATAATCATATCTTATTCGAGCAAAAAAACTATTATTTGAATACAAGTATAATTAAACTACTAATACTCTTTAAACGCAAAGTACATAAATTACTGATAAAAAAAAAAAAAGGTTAACGACCAAATCAATAGTTATAAGAGTAGTGAAATATTTAATATAATATACATAATATACTTCAAGATAAATGGGTTAAATCAAATATTGCATTCAATTGCAATAGAATCTCTTTCTTGGTGTAGTATAGATATAGGTAAGGCTTAAAATTTCAATAGGTATGTTTTGGAGTGAATTTCATTTCTTGTGGTTAATTATTTATGTTAAACACCTTGAATTGTATCTTAAGTATAAAAATAACCTACTCTTATATGAAATATTTTAATTTTAACTTGTAGACTAAGTAAACAATCAAATATCAAATTACATAACACTACATTAAACTAATTAGTTGTTACTATATCATATAAATAATTATTAATCATCTAATCGATATAAATCGTATTGTACAATTGTTTGACCCGTAGGTATAGATAGATTCAAACGAATGTTTTGAATAAAACGTATTAAATAAACGTGAAGCTTTTTAAGTTATTTTTAAATAGATTATTTTTGTAAAATAATAATTATAAATACCTGTAAAACCAACAGATGTTTCTGGAACAATGGTATTCTGTTTAAAAACTCAGATTTTTCTTTTGGATAAATGTGAATAAAATAAGGTAGTAAGTGATCCATTTTATACGTTTCTGGAATCAAATCTTCAAAATGCTTCATTTGAGTTAATCCTGATTTGTTTAATGCAGTTACCACATACTCTGGGCTTAAATCAATTATAAAAATACATATAACACAAAAATCCATGGATTATAGTTCAATGTGAATTAAATATATTTTTTTTTCCTATTTACAAAACGCTATGATTTATAAAAATACTTGTGTTACGAAGTAACCTACCTAGTCAAAAATGTGTTTATCCAACAACTAATTACAGTCTCTGACGACTTTTTGAATCTTTCGTTGCGTAAATGCCTCGGTAACATATCAGATAATGATAATGCACAATGCTTTATCCTAAATTTTGAAAAAGATGCAGCTAATTGAATTTTGATGTCTTTAAGAGTGTCCGCAATTTCAAGTAATTTTAGTGTTCTAAAATTCATAGTCTCGTTTTCATCCAATTTTCTTGGCTTAAATTTATTCCGGTAGTAATCAAATGTCATCAGCCATACCAGTAGTGTCATTTGATTATACTTCGAAAAATCAAATTAATAAATTAATACGAGTAATAATTATTTTCAATATTATAAGTATAAATAACACTTACATTTTGGTAGATATTTTCGAAATCAATGTTATTTAAAATTTCGTTAATAATTGTTCTATCTAAAAAATAGAATAATAAAATAATAACAATGTCGTAATTAAATCGAATGTTAATTAAAAACTATTAAAATATGGGTATTTAATATATTAATGACAACTAAATTAATTAATTTATCACACAAGTCAATACACAAAATGTATTTTCACAGCTTTGATATTATAAATTGTAATAGAAGCAAGTAAGTTCTACAATAATCATGAATGTTCGTACAACGAAATATAGTAAATATCATTCGGTATTCAAATAAAGAATTTGAAATAAAGAAAGTTGTTAGTTAACTATAAGACTTGATTACGTATTAAAAATTGTTTATAAGTTTTAAAAAAACACAATTAAAATATCTTATACCATTAATACTGCGAGACTAAAAGACAAGATGCTTTTAAACTTATAAACATTGTGAGAATATTTCTATTCAAAATACAATTTTACATTACTCTAAAATGAAAGCGTTGTAAATGGAAAGTTCAACGAAATGAAGTATCCCAGAACAGTATTTTGCCCCTGATTCTGTCTGTGTTCGGATAGATTGTGTATCTACGGAAAACCATGCAGTAGCTCATCATATAATGAATCATATAGATTCACGACAAATAAACCGACACAATACACTTGTATGATCGAAGAAACAATGCTTCAATGTCACCGAGACACAGCAATGAGCACGAAAATCAAATTTGGTAAGTTAAATACATAAAGGCATGTCTTTAAAAAATAAACAAACACCTTATATCGAACCAAATTGTAAAAACCAACGGTCGACTACAATATTATATGTGTGCCAGGGTGAATAATCTGTATCCACCAAAGTTAAAAGCTATTAGAAACAAACACTTATAACTATAAAACAGACAGAAGTCAATTACAAAACACATCTAAATTTACTGTTCCACATAAGCTCAAACTTTAACTCAATAATAGAGTAACGTAATGGCAACACGTACTTGTAAAAAAACTCGCCAAAAAATAACTAAAAACAACTCGTTAATCATAAAAGAACATTTTTTCAATCACTTATTATGAATTATACTATTATGGTATTTATAAATGTATTTATTTTATTTTTAATTAAATTTTGGCTATAATATTAATTAAAAATTATGATTTATCATTGCTTTTTAATTTTAAAACACTCTTACTAGTATCTCGCCCTAAACTTATACCCAACAGGATAGTTTTTTCGTTTAAATTGTATTAATTACATATCTAAAAATATAACGATTCATTAAGTCGAGCTTTTTTGCTAATCTTATATATGATATCAATATGTCATGTACGATAAAATACGATTATTTATATAATTTTAAATGTTTTATCTTACATCTAAAAACTTCGAATATGATGTCATACACTCTCCTCATCTGGTTATCGGAAGAAAATTTTATACCATGTTTTTTTGGATTTTGAGAACTCAAAACTTTGGTAGCGAGCACCACTTCACAATTCGTCCAGAGTTCTGTGTTTCTATCAAATTCATCAGCGGCTATTTCCTTTTCAAGTTCCAAAATGTAATCCTGATCCAAAACTTCATCGGATTCTTTCGATACATTATTAAATGCAGTTTCAAATAAATATCCGACTTTTAAAGTTGAAGCCATTGAAACAGAATCATCTACCCTAATACATATAAACATTACAACTGTCAAATTTACATACACTATTTCAAATAAAATAATTGGAATATTCTATTAATTTATTATATTCTTGTCAGTAAGAAGTAAAAACACGTTTTGAATCATTTTAAAGTCAATCATGTTAAAACACATGAGTGGTTATACTATACATAAAATATGTACCTATATTATAAACTACTTATAGTCCGGTATATCTTGTACAACAGTATACGAACATTATAAATCACATTATTATTTGAAAATCTGTTTTCGGTTAATACCTGTTTATAATATTTTTTTATTAATATTCAAAATAGTCTAAGAACTGTTATCCAAAATTATTAGATAAACTAAAGCCTAAGATTTTCTTCATTTTGATTAGATTTGATGAAAAATACATTTTAGTATTTGTAATGCTAATAAAATGAATTAAATTAAATTTACTCTGCAGTAGATCATTTTTAATTGTTTTACTGGTGCTTTAGCACCGAAATCAATCATTTTTCAACATTATTATAAAACAAATGCACTCTTTAGGACTTTTAGGAACATTATTCTGTTAACTTAGAATTAATAAAGTTAATAACCTGTCATTTGCAAATATCTATATTTAAACATCAAAGTCATCAAATAGAATATCATCTTTTATCTAAATCATTATAAAAAAAATTAAAAAATAATTTTGTAGACTTCAAATGAATGAGTAAGTTTCTGGGAATATTTGCTTCTTCAAAGAAATGTCTAGATGATAATCAGTCTTATAAGATTATATATACCTATTTAATAATACATTTTGTTTATAATTTCCATAATAGTACTTATTTATTTTATTGACTGATTAAATATTTTATTTACAATTACATTTATATTCCTTGGCACGATTATCAGTTTTCCTAGTACCAGCTATTATATATTGTTAAATACATTAAATTATCATTAAAAACAATTAATAGTTATTATTTTTTTTCTCCAAATACTTAAAATGTATAAGAGAACTTTTATTTTTTAATCATTTGGATACATTTCTGTTAAATAATTATAAAACATTTTTCAAAGTAAAGGTACTTTACTGATTAACAATAAATTAATGTAAAACTGGATCAGTAAAAATGTTGTTATAAATTGTTGAAGTATCACATTTCACGTATATTGAAAAATAATACGGAATTTTGATAAAATGCAAGGATAAGATACATAAGTAGGTGTTAGATACACTTGAAATTAACACTAATTCTATTGCTTACACTATGCCTACCTACGTAGGTATGGTCTTAAAATCATTAATATCACAATGTCACAACACAAATATTATATTAAACCAAATAATAATGAAATAGAATATAAATTTAGCTAATAATAATATGGGAGGTTAACTTTTTTAAGTTAATTTGGTTTGCTTATACCTCATAAAAGAAATACATTTCAATGGTTGAACAGTAAAAATAGAAATTGATTTTTTGTTAATTATATTTTGAAATGAATGACAAACGAAATTTTACACAATAATTACATTTGAATATGTTTTTCTGAAAATAAAAATCCATTAGCGTTTGGAGCTGAACAAAAATCAAAGCTTAGGTTTCATTTAATTAATTATCAAGTCCAATGAGTAATCCAGACTGTACATTACTATAGGTACTATAAAAAATGAATTATACTTACATACTTTCTTGTTTGCTCATATCTCTTTGTTTTTCAACTAATTTTTTGTAAGTACTCAACTGCCAATCCGGATCACTTGGTAAAGTTATTTTCAAATAATCCAAATTCGCATAAACTCTATCAAGCTTAAGTATTCTACTAATATCGGCCATATTTTTTTATTTTTAAATGAAGCAATTCATACAATGTATAAAAAAACTGCAATAATAAAAAACATACACATTACTTATTCAAAATTATAAAAAAATTCACAAAAACATATTCTGTACTTACATAAATTTAATTTGATTTACATTTTGCCACAATATTGAAATAAAACTATTATATACAATATAATTTCCGAAAAGACCACATTCTACTGTTTACATACATATCTGGCATTTCAACGCACCAAATAAAAGGCAACACATTTAACTAGGTCAACTGTTGATATTATTCTGACACTGGCAATTTGAAATTGACTGAGAGCTACAAAACGTTTGCATGTCTAACTCCATTTTTGATACGCACGTATGGTAATAGATTGTTTGAAACACACTCGTGTTTCGTTTATAGGATAATTTGATTTGTAATACGGCACAAAAAATAGGTTCGTGTCGCATTTAAAGTACTAAAAAGTAATAGATAATCATGTATCACAATGATATTACATTCAAGAAGGATGTGGGTAAAAATAAACAAAGCATATATCTCATGTTTATATGCTAACATTTTACATAAAACGATAAGCATACGTATTATATATTACATAGGTAATATTATTGAACAGTGAAAATTCTGAAATAATAAAGAATCGTTTAAGTTTGTGAATAGTAAAAAAAAATTAACTATGCCAACACCAGTATAACATCAAATCATGTGTTTAATTTAAATTATATTATTAATTTATATTATACTATTATTTTGTCAATAGAAACTTTTTAATTGGTATTTTATATAATGTATATTTAATGTAAACTTATTTACTAGAAGAGAGATGCTTTTTACCTCATACATCAGTTATTTCTTTTCATTGTAAAAACATAACATAATATATTGAAACAAATTAATCAATCTAAAAACTATAACTTTAAAATAAACATGAAGTACTTTGAACATTATTGATACAATAGGTACGGTACCTACATTATGGCCTGACTGCCCGAGTTAAAATAGTTATAAATTACATTTTTCAATACTAAATCAATTTATAAAATTGATAAATTTAATAAACTAATATTACTATACCTAGAATGACTGTATGCAAATTTGATTTAATAATAATGTAAGTACAGTACCTATAACTAGTCAACAACTAACTGAACAAATTGAATCTATATACCCCCCTCCCCCCGACAGAATTACATTATTTAACATAACATGTCAATGCTCTATATACGAATATATAGAGTATATTATATACCTACAATATATAAAAATATAGTCAACTTGGGAAAATAAATACTGAATATGACATTTGCTGCCCAATCACTCATAATGAAATAAAATTTGCAAAATTTCTTACCATATTGAAACGTTCTACACGTCTGACGTCTTGTAGTGTTGAAATTGAAATAAAACTAATGATAGGCGTGCAATGCAAAATATTAATCGTGTCTCATTTCTCAATAATGTGCATGTGGTTAAACGAGCGGAACATCTAAAATAATATAATATAGAATATACTGTATTTATCAAATCTAAACTTCACAAAATTCGGTGAATCAATTTAAATTGTCGGAAAGCAATCGTAGTATGTTACAGTTGTCTATGCGTTTTGGTAACCGATAAAATGCCAAGTGTTACCAATCCAACCCTTAATGAAGTCTTGGGGAAACCCGATCATACAGATTATATTATAAGTGTGTGTGTGTATGTATCCATGCATGTGTGTACTTGTGACGTATAAATAATAAATGTATACTTACTAACAGAATATGATTTCCAAGTCAAATTCTAATGATGTAAAAATTATTTAAATGTTTAACTTAATAATGTAAAAATATAAGATAAAACCGTTTCCTCTTGCATATAAATATAAAAGTTGGTCAACTAATCCCAGGTCTACTAAGAAATAGAATAAAACAATTATTTTTAGTTCTATTTTAAGTACACACTGAAAAAATCATAGAAAAATCTAACTTTTCGTCAGACAATTCGTCATTAATTAGAAAATTCAAAATATACCAAAAAGCAAAAAAAACAAGTTAAAATCATTTTTTTCAAAAACGATGATCGAAATAATTAAAAATAAGCACTTTCAAATTTATAATTGTTGTAACATGTCATGGATGTTCACAGCACTCTGCTAGATTATTAACGAGCACATTTTTCAAGTCCCGAGCCCTGATGATGAGTGATGACTATCTAATATGTGATGTTAACGTTCTTCAAACAAACAAAATCAATTGATACAAGTTAATAAAAAAATTACAACTCATGAATGCAACAATGTACAAATAATAAGGTAATAATATTATACATTTATTACCAATCTGTAGAAAACAGAAATACATTAGCTCCTCAACTCATTGTCTACTTCACTTAAAATAATTTTTCAAAAGCAATGGTACATAGACTTCAAATTTATTAAAATCATTTAACAATATCAATCACATATGTCTAATCCTTTTTATAATGAGGTGTAAATTTATTTTTTACCATGCTGATTGCTGATTAATTTACACCAACAACTTTAAACAAGATATACCTTTTCAAACCAATATAATGTAAGTTTAGACGAGACGAAGTAGACGCCTACCTATTTATAATAGTTAATACCATAGATTTATATAAATACACAATTAAGGTCCTTAATCTATGCTAATAAGTAATAAATAATATAGATTAGTATTACTATTACAATTATGAATTATTATTAGTATTAGTATACCTAACATAGTGATAAGAGATTGGTACTTCTATATTCTACAATTGCAGACTGCTTAATTTACAGACATAAGAGTTGAGAGGTGATCAACAATACTTATTCCTTATGTTTACTGACGACAGAGCAAGATAGAAGTGTAGTTACTGTATTTATTTGTGACGTTTTATTGAAATAGTTATTAGTAATAACTTATTACATTAAAAACTGTTAAAAATATCAATTTGAAAATTATATCCATTTTCAAAGTTAATTTCTTTAAAATTTAAACTGACCTATTTTCTATCTTTGTGATTTCAAATATATAGTAATTTATTTATAGAAACAATACAGTTTACTACAATTAAGATATTAAACACTTGATGTTACATTTCAAAAATCAAAAATGTTACTGTTGTAAAATGTATTAAAAATTAATTCATATACCTACATAATATATTAACTAAAAAAAGTAATTATTGAAAATGTAAACATTGAAATTATAACTTATATTATTTTATTATATTTTATACCGCAGTGAGAATTCAAATTTTCTATAATACCTACCAATTTATAATTAACTTAAAATGTATACATAATTTCTACTTTACAACTTTTCTTTATTTGTAATTTTTATTATTAAAAATTCAATTAAATGTCACAAAATATGAAAATCTACCACGATCTATACCTGAGATACATATAAGTTTCACTTTAACTAAAGAAAAAGGTGGCATTTTCTTATTCTTGAAATATAACTATATAACATACCTAATAAAAAAAATAAATGAATTATAAATTTAGTAACTTGTAAAGGTTAATAATATTAATTCATATTTCATTCAAGTTCAAACATATTTAATAATAATTTTAAATTGAATATTCAAACATTAAACTGTTTACTAAAACATAGAAAACAAATTAAAATAATAAAATGTCAAATATATTTTTTCAATTTATACCAATAATTATGATTAATATCTTACATCAACTATAAACATGTAATACAGAAATGTACAGTAAATTATTTTTCTTCAAGTTCATTTATTTTTTCATTGTCCATTTTATTAAAATGTATCAACTGTTTGGTAATATTACCTCAATAAATAAGGAACAATCATCACAAGGAAACACTATAGGCTCTATATTAGAAACATTAAGAACCATTGATTTTGGTACTAAAAAAAACCCCCCACATCGACATCTATAAGACAATGTGTCGTCTTCATCATTATCTGTTAAATCAGTAACATTTAAAGTTTCAAAAATTGTTACCACTTTATCAATATCACTCTGTTCTATTTCTTCATCATAACTTTTTTTTAAATTTGGATCTTTAAGTACATTCCATGCTTTATTTAGCTCTGCACAAGCAGCTGTTGTTGATGATGAAACACTTTTATCTGGATGAAGCTGAACAAGTAATTTCCGATAACTTTCTTTGAGCGTTTCAAAAGACATTGTTTTATCACAGCCTAATATGTCATATAAATTTTGTTTAACCTGAAAAAAAAATGTATAATTTAATAAATTGTGGAAACAATTACAAATGTATTTATTAAATAAAGGATCAATTATTCAAATTATTTAGCAATTAAAATATTCATAAAATTAATTAGTTGAAAATTCATGTTGTTTTACTAAATAAAATAATAGTATGTGTTGCTGAGTTTACTATATTATTGCATTGATGTTTAATTACATCAAACTTAGATACTTCAGCATATTATATATTATAAATTATAATTATATATAACTTGTATACAAAATTGTCTTCAAATACTACTAATAAATATGGTTTACGTAAAGAATACCCAATGGACATTTAAATAGTTCACAAATTTGGTGGTACATTTTGTACATTATACCATTAATTATAAATACTAGTATTTATAATCAATGACTATACTAATGACTTTCATATAGAAAAAAAATTGTATTTTCCATATGGCGCTGTATTTAATAACATTTGCGTATAAACAATTCTAACATACGAAATAGACCCTGTCAAATTTAATTACAGTGTAGAAAATTGTATTAAATAACATAAATACATGATAGTTTGAATCCTGTTCTATATAAAAAAGATACTGTTACTAAGATCAATAATACCCATTAATATATCTGTTTCATTACCCACCTATTAACATAAAATTATTGTACTAATGTACAACTCATAAGACTATAAAAATATTTTTATTACTCGATAGTACAACCTGATCAATTCATAATCATTTGCAAGTGTTACTACACAAAAAGTAATAAAATAATCCCACACAAGAGTATAGAATAGAATGGAATAAATTTCAAAAAATGTCCAACAATGTTTAATGAACAGCAACAATAACGTTGTTTGAAATTTTTCAACCAGTTTTTGAGATATTCAACTTTAAACAAAGAAACAATTCATCAGATTTGTGTATTTAATGTATAAAATTAATGCTTATTTTAAGAGAAAAATTATAGGTGATAAGTAACCCTCCACTAATTGACTACACTACAATTAATATATGTTATAAATAAAAAAAATACAATTTTCCTAATTTTAGTTTTGATATTCAAAATTACCTATAAGATATAATTTATATTTTCGTAGCAAAATGTTTCATATTTTTTCATGTAAAATATTAATATTTTTTATATTAAAATATAAAATTATGAATCATTAATATTTAACAAAATAACACCACTATTAGATTAGTATAAATTAGTAAAAATAGTTTTTTCTTTTAAATATTAAAATCATATAATGAATAATTCAAGTTTATATAATTATTTTACCTACTTCAATATTTTCATGATTTTGAACTACTCGTCTAAATGTCACAGAAATTCTAGTTCCTCGACACATAATATCAGGTCCATTTACAGTGTTAATCATATCAAATTTCCGAGGAGTTATACCATGAGCCCAATCAAATCTTGATTCGCCAGACATTATTAAAAGAGATTTTGACTTGAGCAAAATACTATTATGATAATTTTCTTTTCTGAATTCCATAGTAATATCAGAACCCAATGATAAAGATAAAATATGATCATCAAACACTCCATGAGTGTCTATGTGACTTGGTATTCCTGAAAAATGAAGAAAATATTAATATAACTTCGGAAAAGCTAGCAAAAATATTGTAATTCCTTGGTAATTAAATTTTAACTAATTATCTAATAATGGAAAAATAATTAAAATAGTTATATATTCTTATGGTAAATTCAAATGTATGGTATGGTATAAATCTGTTTCTATTAACTAGTTAACAATTCAGGGTCCAAATAACCTTATTAAAATGGTTTAAAATTAATTTTTTTTTTTAAGTATAATTCATTTCAAAATTTAACCTTTAAATTGTCAAGTATCTTGATGTACAAAATGAAAAAAATTAAGAATAATATTTAAATACTTAGTATGTACATACTTTAAAAAAGTACATAAAGTCGTGTGAAATTTACAATTGTCTTACCTTGTCCAGGTAAATATTTATTAACAGTTATTTGATTAGGACACCACATTAATTCAAACTGAATTGCATTTAAAATAAAATCAAATTCTTTAGGAATTGGATCACAGGTATTATATCGAACTCCATTATTGTCATAATCAAATTCATATCCATAATGCTTCACTTGACGATTTTTCATTGAACCTAAAAAATGTTCTTTATTTATAAAATTGACTTTATATTTGTATACAAATATTATATTGAAAGAAAAATTACTTGATTCAGACCAATGAGTCTTAAAGTATTGCAATATCAAAGATTCTTCTTCTTCTGTTATAAAATTATCAATAATTTTAGCTCCACAAGGTAATTCAGATGAAATTTCTACCAATTTCGGAACTGCAATAAAACATTAAATACATTTCAATTCTTCGAGGTAGGTATAGATAAAAATTACCTGAAATTGTATAGATTAAATAAAATAGTGGTTGATCAGGAAGGATATTAATTTTTCCATTAACTTTATCATATGCAGTTATTGCTTCCTGTAAATTAGTATAGCAAACAAAACAATATGATTTATATGGTAACATCACTATGCATTCTACTTGACCGTGTTGAGAAAAAACTTGTAAAACATTTTTTCTACTTAAACCATTCACCAAACCATAATTACAAACCATTAAGTTCTGAAACAAAATATTAATTAATAGACCTAAAAATTAATAATAAAAATATAGTATATTATACTGTATAATATAATTTTACTAATTTTGTTTTCTCATCAAAAAAATGTTAGCAAATAACAACTTACTAGCACATAATAAACTTGATAGTCCACAATAAAAGCCAATAAATTACAATGTCATTATATTTCAAAGAAAATATTATGGGTGAAAACATGAAAAATTGTTATCATATTAAAATTGCAATTACCTACATATTTGTAACTATGTATTGTTTATTTAATGTATATATTAAAATTTTAACTGCGTGCAAATAAAAATAAATGCATATTATATTTTGAAGATTTTAATGCACATGAATCCATTCCCTTATAATAATAATAAATATATGGTGAATAGTTAACATAAGAATTGAATGTCTTACCTTAGTTGGACAAGAGCTGGTTTCAATACCTGTGTCTTTTTTCAATATAGATTCATACTTTAATTTTTTTTTGTACAACTTTTGTTCCATAATGATTTATTTACTAGAATATTTCAATTAATTAAATAATAAACAAATACATTGTAATATTAATGTACTTATAATATACATATTATATAATATACATACTTTGTTGAGAACAAAAAAGGGAGATCAATTTTCAATAGAATCGTAATTACTGCAGTGATATTTTCTGGATATATAACGATTGATAATTTAAAGAAAATTCCAGGAAACTTAAGTTTAACTTAGTAGAGTTAATGTGTTGAATACTACACAACATTTAAGAGTAATTATGAGCACTATAAAGTATACAATATCCAATGAGCACATTTCTTTTATCAGTTATCAGTTATCAGTTATCACAAGTATTATCGTTTTCAACTTTGCATTATCTCAGTTATCAACCTATCATGATTTTCTTAATCAGTAACATGAACATTCATGATTTGTGTAGCACTCAGTACAACACAGCTATGGATAATACTATAGAAACTAGAGAGCCTAAAGATTTTTTTTAGTTTATTAGTATTTATTAGACTCTCCAGATAATACTATTAATTATAAATACTTATATTTAATAATATAAGTACCATAAAACAATATCTATAGCTGTGGAAAGTTAGATGGTACTCTTCGCAATTTAAAATAATCGTGATCCTTACTTGAAATTCTCAGTCATCAATAATTATTAATAATATTCAATGTTGAAGAAAGAAGCTCAAGAAATGCTTTCATATGGTTTTACTTTGTTGGATACTTTTAAAAAAATTGTAGTTCGATACTTGTAATGCTACTAGGTAAAGGTAAGTAGTGCCAAAATAATAATAATTATACACCTTGCGTCCTTGCATAAAATTACAAGTATGAAAATTGATTTAGTTCAATTAAATTTGTTTTGTTCTGTTGAAAACATTTCAATTTTTTTCCATAACTTAACAAATAAAAATTTCTATCACATATTTTAGTATATTTACAATGAAATTGATATTTGATATAATATAAATTAGGTGCCTTCAATTTAATATTGACCGCATCACATCCATTGATATATACATTCATTTGCAATCATTTTAAAATACAATTGCAAGTATTTCTTTATTACAATTTAAAATAACTATGTCCTAAATGTATTTAAATTGTTTCAATACAATTAAAAATATATATTATGTTTTTACTGGATCAACAATAATGATATGGATGTTTGACAAATGTAAATAAAAATTTTATTAATATATTTAATATATTACACACTATAAAATTAAATTTGACAGGCAAACCACTATACAAAATATTAAACAGATCATATGTATTAGATAAATATAACTGTATAATCGATAGTATGAAACACACACCGCGTTCTACAAATGGTTTTTTGCCACTGGTCAAATATGAAATAGGTGAAACAACCATGTGAAGATTAATTACTACTAAAATATACCTAAACCTAAATACCATTAATTAACATATTGTTACATAGGATAGACCCCTTATATTTTTTAATAAGAATAAAAGAGAAGAAAACGCATTTGTATAAATTATGTTAGACAAAGTTAGAACAATATTCAGTCTTATAATAAAAATAAATAAATAATTAATACATGATAATAATTTGTATATGATGTAACAAAACAATGTAAGAAAAAAAGCACGTCTAATGAATGAGATTAAAAATAATATTAATTTATATATATTATATACATGTATATATATATATATTGTTATTAGACCTAGTAAACAATTTTCCTAAAAAATGTACGTAGTTAAAAATAAATGAAAAATTATAACCAAGTCTTAGTCAAAATAATAATATTATAATTATAATAGCAAGTTTAATTAATTAAACTATATAAATATATTATAAAAAAATTATAGCCTATAGAAAACTTAATTAAAACATTAAAATTGTACTTGTATTTTTAGTACAAATAAAGAACATCATATTCCTAGGTAATTTATTTCTAAACCTTATTAATTCAACCACAAATATAAATGTATTAAGCTCAAGCAAGTATCCGTTAACTTTCATTTACAATAATAGAATCAAATTCAATTGATGAATACATTTTACATATATAAATACAGTTTTAAATTAACATTATAAAATGTTTAATCTTAATAGTAAATATCCTAAAATATTAAACAAAACGCGAAACATAAATTTTTCAATTGAACCAATATAATTGAACAATTCTTGCAAAAAAAGAAAGAAAATAAATATTAAATTGTAAATATAATTTTAACAACACGTCATATAAATATAAACTTTAAATTATCATTACGATAAATACCCTTAATGAAGCCCAAAGTTAGAAAAAACTCGAACAAAAACAAAACAATTATTAATAAAATAAATAAAACAGAAGTCTTCAATACTAAAATAGTAAATATATAATAAAATGTACAATGAAAGGTTGTTAACGCGAGATACACTTTTTTTTAATTATAATTTTCCATAAATAATGTATTCCATCAATATGTAATTCAATTGATAAAATAAAAATTAGTAGTTTTAAGTTAAGTGATTTACTTTTAATTATGCTTAAAAGGATTTATTCTATTCAGTGTAAAACAAATAAAAGTCGAATAAAAAAAATTCAACTAAATCCAATTTGTTAAAATTGCATCCTTCCCAGACAAATATATTCAAAAATGAATTATCTAGTTTTTAAATTCAATTAACTATGTTACAATAATAGATGATCAAAAATTAAAATTATATAATTATTAAACTCTATTTAAATTGTTTTTTTTTAATATTTTTATTCTTCTAACAAAAACCAACTCAGTCTTGAATTCACACCTTTGTTCCTGTAGACATTGTAAATAATAAACTATTGCAATTTGTTGAAAAGTTGATAAACCTCAGTAGGAACAAAGCTGAGAATGTTTAAATCAAACCAGTCCAAATGTGTATCAGTTCTTTTAAAATTAAGGCTACTCAGTCTTATTATTTAATTATGTGAAATGTATCTGGATTATATAAATATAATATTGGCCCCAAGTAGTGTTTGCTAAAACTAATGAACACATGATTTTAATTTCCGACACACTGAGCATTGAGTATAATAAAGCTTCTAACAATGTCTGTGTTATAACATATGACATAGAACTGCATGAACACATTTGTTAGTACATTATTGAAAAGTATCAGTGTAGAATATTTAACATAAAAAACAGTCTCCTTGGTTTAAATTAACTAAACAAAATATTATGTATATACATACATATATATATATATATATATATTATATATATATACACACACACACACACACACATATAATATATAAATATATATACATATATATAAATATATATATATATATATATATGTATATTATTACTACTTAACTACAAAATATTTTAACAAGTAGCAGTCTTACGCGGTTTGAGATATCTGTTTTGTGAAAATTAATAAAAATAATAATAAATGGAGGGAATCAATTAAGTGAAAATAGAGTGGATAAGCATTTGTAATTATTGAGTTATTTACAATCGGTACCTATGATTTTAGATAGATATTTTGATACAAGGAACTCTTAAATATCGATAATTGAGCAGTTGTTGGGATTAAATGGCATTTATAAACTGTTACCTGATACCAGATATGTCAAATACAATCATTTAATTAGCTACCTGAAGCAATGTTTTGATTTAAATTTTTTCAGACTTGAAATTCACATTTAAATTTAAAAAAAAAGGTACGTAATACCTATATCATATCAAATATTTGCAATTTCAATAAACACAAAAGAATATTATCAATTTAAACAAAATAGTGTTAACATTATTAAAAATAATTTAAATAATTAAAAACTAAAAAGAATGAAAGAAGTACAATTTTTCTAAATTGAATTGTACCATCTTTTCTGCACCAACTAACCCTGGTATGTCTTTTATCGTTGATGTTCATAATAACATGACACGACTTAGGCTAAAAAGAGTTGGCTATCTTCAAATAGCTTAAAACTAACATTTGGGTTTCAGTTAAATTCAATTATTGAATTTGGATTGCACATACTGCCCATCCAATATAAACCAATTCAGTCCCTATCATCATTACCAGCAGCTAACACGGGTACAGAGGCTGTTTGACTTAGAGGTGTCATCATAATCCTAGATGTAGATGTAGATAGCATTACTGACTCAGATTTACGAGACACTGATAAATCTTGTGCTTGATCATCATTTTCTGTTGGAGTTGCCGGTCGCGTACCTTCCGTTTGGGCAGAATATTTTACCAATTCTGGGGTACACGGAGAGCCTCCTTCTTCCATTCTATCAGAATGAGGTGAATGTCCATTGTTAGAAGTCCCTTGTTCCGACTTAAGGGACACTGCAGATAATCCAAGAGCATGATGCAAGAATCCAGCGGTCGCATGTTCCATGGCAGAAGAATGACCAGATTCATCATCAGCTCCAGACATGTGACTTGAAAACATGACGCTGCTAGTACCTGGACCTAATCCATATCCAAAGCCAAGACCACCATTGTTGACTCCTGATCTACGGAACGGACGACTCGTAGTTATACCGAGTTTCTTGACCTTGTCATAAAGAGTACGAGATGGGACTCCAAATTTTCGCGAAGCTTGTAATGCGCTCATGCCAGTTCGAACTGCGTCTATTGCCGACATAATATCTTGCCTTGTGTATTGTTTGTATCTTTTCCATTCTGGTTTATGAGATGGGACATAAGTTGCGATTCCTGGAGTTACAATACCACCTGTTGAATTATATAATGTAATTAAAAATAACATATATGCAAAATTATAATTATAATTATCAATTTAAATCTGAAATTCAGTAGTAAATAAATAAAATATTACCTTTAGAATCGCCATACATTGATTGAGGCGAAGATGAATTGTTCATTTTTCCCATCTGAAGTCAAAAAAAATCAAATAGGTTAATAACTACACACATAGTTGTTGCAAATAAATTATTATTTAATAAGTGTATTATTTTACAAAATGACTATCCGATTTCATTGCTTTATTATACTCACATTATTGTACAAATATAAAATGTAATTATACTACACTATTAACAACTATTGTTAAATTCATATTTAGGAGAACTTACAACAAAATATTCTAAACCGTAACTTGATACTATCATTATTTCTGAACACATTAAACTAATTTAATACTAATTTTTGAAAAATGTTCATAAATATTTACCCTCATCATGTCTTCGTCGTCGTTCATAGACATATCAGGAGGGTATGGAGAGTGAAGTTCAGATCCTTCCATTTTAATCTACAATAAATTAATTTTATTACTTTCAAATTTATACATTATGTTTGCTTGGTAAATAAGTTAAATTATGTACCTTTGAAAATTGGCTGCTGTGTTCAGATCCATTAGATTGTGGCCTATGATGTTCTATCGCTTCAGAACCATACAATATAGGAGGAAGTTGTTGTGAAGAATCAGCTTGACCTTGACCAAGTACAGTCCTTAATATTGGTGTATCTCGACCCATCAACATACTAGATAGTTTTTTACGACGCAATGGTGACATCCCAGGATGTCCTGCGACCATAGCATCATAGCTACCACCGAACATAGCATTAGTTACTGGTGTTGAAGACATCTGCAAAGCAGGCATTGGCCACATCGGAATATTACTTCTTCCTGGTCTATGGTCACTTAATGGTGGAGATTTTCCAAAATAGTTTTTGTTATAGAATGGTGATTGGTGGCTAATACCAGTACTGTGTGGCGGTGAATCATTATGCTCATTATTGTTGTTAATGTTAATGGCAAGATCTTTAGATGTACTTGTATTGCCATCGGGTGATACATGATTTGGAGATGAAGTGCTAATTATATTACGATCTTCATCGACAGCTGGTGTTGTTATACTTTGTGGTTGACTGTCTTGAACGAGTCCTTTAACTTTAAGCATCTCAGCAACTTTAAGCAGAGCGGCTAATTGATCATGTGCAATATTCACTTCACCTTTGTACATATAATCTAGTATGGCTTTCATTTCGACATGGCCAACATCTTTCAAAACAACTGCAGAGTGTTTACCCGGTACTTCGGCAAATACCGACTGAAAGTATGAAGAACAAGCCGCCAATACCATTTTATGACATTTTACTGGTGGTCCGCCCTCACAAAAGAGTGTAGTATCAGTAAATTCTTCAGTTTGGAATAACTGAACAAACACATTTGTCAGATTTGTTTGGTGATTATTCCATCTTAAACAGTACTGTTGATCCTGGCCAGAAATTGTATTCAAATGGTTGTTAGTCATTGTGAATAACAAATTTTAATTTCTGTGACTAAATTCGAATTTTCAAAAACCTAAAAATGTAAGAAAAAAAACCATTAAAATATGAAGAAATTAAGTTATAAATTATTTGACAACATATAATATTATTTGCTTATTTTTTAAAGTATAGATAAACTTTTAGTTTTGTCTTGAATGTAGAATAGAAACACCATAATTCATAGTAAACCAAAAAATGTACTGGGACATTATAAAGAATCATTAATTTACACACAACATAGGTATTTATAATAAAATATGAGTGTAAATTCTTATGGAGTTTTATAATTCTATAACCTTCAATCGAAGCATTTTTTTTTTTACAAAAAAGCCTATTTTTCCGTGAAAATAAAGTTCACAATACCGTTAGAAAATGGAAATGATCCACAAAAATAAGTAAATATGATATAAAATAAAATTCGAAAAAGCTAATTTACTAAACAAGTTTGAAAGCAGATCGCCTTATCATTTACAAATTATTTTCCTAATAAATAAATAAAAAAATGAATTGGAAAATCCTATATAAATCTCCCGTAGGTACTTACAATATAAGAACATTAAATGATACACTATGTATATAATAAGTTATAAGTTTATAACAGTTACATGAAAGGCACCAATGTTAGTTAATATTTAAAAAAAAAACCTAAAAAGCGTCAGACCATAACATTATTCATCAACCCATCCTACGAACCGTACAAAGACAACCCCAATTGTCTACAGTAGGTTCTCGTATTATTAAATAACTTCAAAGACCAAGCCATAATTTTGATTATTTCATTTTTGTATGAAAAATGTAACCGTCAACCACAAGTTCACAGTGTTCACACACGACAATAACCGTTGCCAACTCGAATCCCACATACACATGCAGTGTTAAAAATGTTAATTCTTACAGTGTATTATATTTAATTCAAAAAGCATAGAAATAGTATAAATATTATTAATATGTATTTTATTAAAAAAACTCAAAAAAAAAAAATGCAAATACGTGTATGTTTATTGTATATGGATAGATAAATGTATCTAACATATTTACTATCTATCTCATACTTGTCTAACGAATAAGTGTCAACGATATGAAAAATATTCGAATGTAAAACATGGATTTTTCGTATAGTAATTTAATTTTTAAAATAAAAATTAATCGAAACGCTCTGTATACGTACGCCCTGTATAGTAATAAAATGTTTTTTTTTTTTTTTATGTACAATAACGGCATTGCGAATACGAAATCGGTCCCAGACATAACAACCCTCGAACGGGACATGGTATTTTAGGTATAGTCCGCCAGACAAGTCGAACCCCCTCCACCCACCCAGAACCTGTGGCAACTATTTTTCACGTTTTAAGTAGGTAGCCTTCAGCGTGAGTAAAAAAAAAATTGCAACACATGACAATCGTTACGTCTGAGCGTCTGGTAATATATAGAGGGTGGGTGTCTTTTTTTTTCATTTTTACCTGCTCGCTCGTCGTTTGCAAACACAGTAAACCCTTGCCAAAATCAAATAAATCATTTGTGTAAACTATATGATATTGTGTATTCAAATATTTAACGGTATACGATTGTGGTAAATTCTTTATTTGTTATTTTTAAACCTTTTCACTTTTACGTACATTGCGTAGGGTGTCGGCCAGACTCAGAAATTGCCTAATTTGTCCTTTATAAAATACATGTCATGTTTTGACGTATGGAGGTAGACACGGCATTCCCGCTGGATTTATTTTAGCTAACATTGTAAATCTGATCCTCATACGTAAAATGTTTTTTCAAATATAATTTATAATAACATATTAAACGACAAATAGAATTTCAACCATCAGCCAATAGTATTTAAATTATTTCTCAAACAATTTAATCAATAATCTTCTTCACCAATGTGTATTAATAGTAGGTACCTATGATATTATATTCGAATAAAACTACGAAGTATTTGAAAATGTTTTTTAAATTATTTAAATTATTTACAATAATTTCAAAAACCCGTGTCGGAGATATTGAATTACATTCATGGACCAATATTTATAAATTCTAACAATATCGTATTATCATCTATACCTCAATCTTTATACAATATCACTGATATCTTTAACTGTATATAAATTATTATAGTGAAATAAAGTATAAGCAATAAGTTCTGGTTCTAATTAATTAGAAATAAAACTACGATTTCGTTACTATTAAAACTAAATGTTAATGATTTGGTAAACATTCTTAATTAAAGCTTTAAAAGCACAAAAATATTTCAATACAAGAAATAAAAACAAAATATAGGTAGGTACTATTGATTATCATAGAGTACGATTAATTCCATAATGCGAAATATTGTATCATAAAAAATGACATTTTTAATTAGATACTGTACTTTGACAATTAATGAATTTTTAATGTAATCAATAGTAGAACATACAATTATTAGCATTGATATTTTAATTTTCTTCACGAACAAAACCATTTACAGACTACAGTTTATACGTTATACCTCATATAGTACGACCACATAATATGGTGTAAATTTAGAACAAATGACGCACCCTCGCGCAAGGTAATGAATGGAATTTCAAATAAAGCTGGAATATTTTAAACTCGTATGCCTTAAATATACAATAAAGAAAATGTACAAATAACAGATTACAGTAGACTAGGCAATGTGTAAGAATTCACACAAGTTTTAGTGGAAAAATAACTATATTTTCTTTTGAAAAGCAAAAAAACCTGTCAATTCATTTCCAAATAAGCCGAGATATAGCCGCAATAATGTAATGAAAAGACGATTTTTTTTTAACCTAATCATAATCACGGATATACACAGTACACACTAAATACAAACGACAATGAACTATGGAACGTACGTATTCGCGTTATTTTTTCTACGAATGATTGCTATTGAATTTATATGGAGAAATTATAGTATTTTGTTCAAAAATATAAGGATTCTTACTCCCCACCTTCCCCAACCTTGCTTATAATCGCCATTTCGTTATCTGAGCGAACACTTAGTGTGTCAAACTGTCAACAGACATCGACAAAAAAAAAAACAATTATTCGGATAAGCCGATAGTTATAATATTATTATAGAGTTTGTCTTTTGCCAATTTATCACCAAACAAACAACCGGTCGTCACGGACCCAGAGAAAGACTAGACGTCTAATTGTTTTGACGTGAAATTATAAAAATGTAGAAGCCCTATTTTGATCAATTCTTTTTATTATATTTATCTATTATTAACGGTTTAGCGGCAACAAGCATTTATAAAATAATTCATCAGTGGGAAATAGGAAGTGCGCACGGTTAACCGAGGCTAGCGAAGAGACAGTCAAAAATTAGGCGCGGAGGGGTAGAGAAAACACACCTTTTCCAGGGAATATCGCTAATAACGCAAAAAAAAAACAAAAAACAAATACATATATTTATTATTATTATACTTTTTGACAATACCCTATCAAAAGTACACCACCGGAACCAAATTCTTCAATGTCTCGGTCATTTATAATATTACGCCGATGTAATTTAGTTATTCCCACAAAAACCATATGAACATAATATATAACAGTTATATGGACACTGTAACATAAATGTAAATTCTATCCGTATTTTGAATGAAAACAAAACTACTCGGAAGTAAACACGGACGACAGGTGTAAACAGAAGCGCGAGAGTTAAAACGTTTGACTCGACACCAGCCAGTGTATTTCTTTAATTTCTAAATCGACTGGTCATCGATGGATATACGAATTTAATTCAAATATTCCGTGGTTTACTCCCGAAACACATAACCAAGACTCGATAAATTGGTAAAAACAATTAACCAAATAGGTAAAATTTGAAATTTGTGTCGTTTATATCGGGTCCGATAAACGAATATATTTAAATCGGTGTAATATCGCGGTTAGACTGCAAGACCATTGGTCTAAAGAGACAATGTAAGAATAACACAGACCATCTGCGAGTAAAAAAACGGTTCTCATACGGGACATGGGAACTGGAGAATTTTTCCGTGACCCGTATAGGGTATATTATTAGGGTTAACCGGTTTATTTGCATAAGCGAATATTTGAATAACCCGACCCGCGGTATCCAGTGATTTCCATAATTAATATTTTAGCAAGGGAACACTTTCGCCAACCCCGTCGTCACGACAATAATACGTATAAATGTGCTAACCCGCATGATATATTATAAATTACCAGTAACTACGTGTTCATTTATAATCGTTACATACGAAATACGCGGTGCGCAATGAAAACCTCAATTAAAACGTGCGTGAATACGTACCGAAATGCATTTCCTGGTAGACCGGAAGACCGCTGCAAATCTCCGCCCGTCGTCCAGCTCACCCGGTGAGAGAGACGACGAATTGGGCGCGAATTCCGATACGTATTGAGTGGGGTAGCAGCAGACGGCGGCGGCGATCGCGCGATACGGACGAACCGAAACAAAAAGTAAGCACCAACTTTTGAATCTCTTCTCGAATTCAAAAAACAAAGGGCTATTGAATTTAAAAATAGTATTTAGAGTGAAAATATTAACGATATATACTTAGGGTACTTTAAAATGTATAAATATATATATAAAAATATATATATAAGTGATATTATAGTGAACGCATTTAACGAAAATAATTTGTAGAAAAAAAAAAAAAAAAAACCAATAATAATAATTAATACGGAGAGGTGACGTTCGCGGCGGGGGCCGGTGCGCGTATAATCTCGTAGTCGTCGTCGCGTTTTCGACTCCGGGCCGACTGTCGGTGTGTGCAGTGTGCGAGCGACGACGTGCGTGTGCAATGTGCGGTGGTTGTAACGCTGGCGATAGGGTGCGCCCGAATAAATGCAACTCTCTTTCGGCGAGTAGCGCGCGCGCGTATATGACGGCCCGCCGCCGCCGCCGCGATCGTATACGCACTCACATGCACTCTCTCCCGCTCACTCTCTCTCTCTACACGCAACTCACGCACACCGCCGCCCGCGCCCTCACGCACTCTCTCGCACTCTTCTCTTTTCTTCTTCTCTTCTATCTCTCACTCCCTTCCCGTGGCGGCGGCGGCGGCCGCGGCGGCCGCGCGTATCGTTCGCACACTCTCTCTCCCTCGCGCTATCTCTATTTCTCTCTCTCCCGGGGAAAAAAAAAAAAAAAAAAAAACGGGTTGGTCGTCGGCGGCGGCCGCGCGCACACGCACCACTCACGCACTTTTTTTTTACCCCCACCATTCGCGCATAATATTCAGTAATGGCTCGTCGTACTATATTTATACGCAACACACACACACACACGTATTATACAATTCATCATACGTTATCTCTCTCCAGCCGCGTTTACGTGTGCGTGTGTGTTGTTTATACGCACTCCTACTCCGAAAAAGTCCTGTTCGTATGTGTGAGTTTTACGCACATCGCACATGCGAGTATCCTGTTTTGTATGGCTTTTCGTGTGTGTGTGTGTGTGTGTCGCGAGTAGTTGCACTCTTTTACACGCGCACACACACACACACACACACACGGCATAACAATATTGAATATTCAAACTGGAGTGGTGCCTAAAACGAAGCGAAGAAAAAAAAAGAAAAGGAAAAAAAATGACACGCGTAACATGTTTTCTGTTTACACACATACATACACCGTGATCGTCGTCGCTCGTAGCCACCTCGCGCGGTCTTTTGCGTCATCGCCGCCGAGCGGTACTCGGGGAGAAAAGGACCTTTTACCGTTTTGTCTCTTTTTTTGACACAACCATATTATTATAATGTTATTGTGCTGTGCTCGTGTCTCGGCGAGAGAACGACTTTGTCATCGGACACCGCCTCCTCTCCATGTCTCGGCTCACAATAGCATCGTGTAGTTTATTATCCGCGCGCTCGCCAGAGGTGATCTCCTAACGGGATCGAGGGTGCTGATTGTTATTTCCACATTCGTCCATATTTTCCATTCGCTGCAGTTCTGTTGATCGAATGTCATTTTTAGTTCCGACCATCATGACGACGATTATTCATTATTGGCTGTGGATTGATTTTAAAATAAATTATTCATTATTCTCTATTTCAATAAACATTGACGTAAATTGCGTTGCTATTTTAAAATAAAAACTACAATTTGAAGTTCAAGGCCAAATCGTAAAATAAATACGAAATTAACATTCTCATTATTGTGTACAATATAATGTGTATATGGTTATGGACTTATGGTATATCATTATAACAAAACAATTGTTTAATTTGAAATAGATAATTTATTGGAAATTAATCATATGAATGAAATATATTTTAAATATATTTAATTAAACGACAATTCAATGGTAAAATTAATTAGTTATTTAATAGTTGGCCGTGATTAGTTGTATAGAATATAATATATAAAATCTGTTGGTATAATATGGATGACATTTAAATTCAAAAATTATTGCCTAATAAATAATAATTATGCAAAATTGAATGCGATAACAGTTATACTGGTTGATAAAATAAATTAGCCATGTACCTAGTTATATGTATATATATATATATATATATATATACTAATAATAATATATATATATAGAAAGTATCGTAACCTTATTTTGTGAATTTCATTAAATCCCAACAGTAAGTCAAGTAAGCTGACGAGTTTAAAAGAAAACAAAATGTGTTGGAAAACAAATTGGTTATATGATTCACAATTATAACTTAAACTATTCGGCGATCCAATTTCGCTTGTTACAATAACGGTGTTTTGGATTACATTGCGGTCAACGATTAAAATAAATCTGCTGAATATTTATAGGCTCTATAGTATTTATGGCCTCAAGATATATTATCGTAATGATGTCTATGGATAATGTGCATTAAAACGATATTTATTTTTTATACATACTTTCTGAAGTATCACCCGTAGTTTTATTTTTTAACCTTATACAAATGTAAAGTCAACAAATATTATAATTGGATACAAATCTATACAATTATACCAAACATCAAAAGTATGTATACTAAATTCGAATTGACAATTCTATATTTTTAGACTAATAGAAATAATGACAAATGTTTTATGTTAGTTATGATAGCCAATGATTTAAATTATTAACCAATACAATAAATACAATTCTTTTTTATATAATAAATATAATAAATATTATATAAAAACAATATTGCAAAGGCTAAAAATATAATTTAACGTAGATACGTCTTCAACCAACTATAATATTAGTAACGTTACAAATATAATATTATTTCGCTATCGTTTTATGACTTGAATCATTGATTAAATCTATATACGAGCGCATTAATAAAGTGGATACCTAAAAATAGATTTTTTATGATAACATCATGTTGACAACCGTTCACTTTATTTTTTATCATTACGAGAGGCATAGGTCATACAGTTGTTTGTAAACAAAATTACAACAAAAATCAATTCAATAAAAGTAAAACGTGCTAAATGTTAACACGAGTCAGCTTATATACAATTTACTTACCATAGGCTATCTGTATTGCCGCTGATTTATTGACGATGCGATCCGTTCTTCCGTTTTTATTCAGCGGGCCTAAAACATTTTTTGATATTTAACACCGAGTTAATATATTCTGCACAATTCATATGGTTTACAAACTATCAATAGTATATTGTGTATTCGCCTAAAGACTAAGAATAAAATAGGCTTCTCACTCAAGCTTTGCACTGTTTTCTCACACCATTCATAAGATGAGTATTGCTAAAGTATATGCACTTTCACTTTCATTCAATACAAGCTTTTCGTTCTTGGTATCCAAAATACTATAACGTTAAAACCTTCATGAAAAATAAACATAAATACATTGTTTTTTCAAATTTCCCTTCAAGTCTGTTATTTATAAAATTATCAATGCAAATATTACCCACACATGATTCGGCATCGTGGCTGGTGTTGATTTAAACGTCAATGACGTGATGGAAATAAAATCGTACATAATCAACATATTATACGCAAACGGTGACTGATATCTAAATCTAAAATAAACTCGATCGAAAAAAGAAGTATGGCGGAAATCCCGTGAGGACAATATTGTTTTTAATGTAAATATCCTTCATCCGGGACGTTATCTGTATAATGCTATCGAGAAGTCGCAAAAATGATACAATATGTAACAAATAAATACGTAGGAATGTGGTTTTTAAACTTACATTCCTTGATATTTTTAAAATACAAAAACGTAGACATACCTATTAATGGAATGTAATTAACATCATTGTCAATTAGAACTTGGCGCAGAGAGTGGGCGTGTAAAAAATATTTTGAAATATCGTTTCACTCATCAAAAATCGTGGAAAACGTTCACATTTTCACTTGTGGTCATCATTTGTGATGACGTGTAGATAATAAGTATTTTTCATACATCAGAAAGAATAAACTCTTAGCGAGTGGGGGAGTCAGAAAAGTACTGGTATTTTATTTTATTTACATTGTCGATGAATATTTCGACGTGGTTATTATCCGAATAATAATACTACTCGTGGCGCGCGAGGGTAAAATACGACGAAACGGTATCGCCGTAAACACAGTGTTGGAATCGTGGAAAATGTTTGTTGAATAGTCCGCGTGATAACGACGCGCGGGGCGCGTTTGAAATCGTAAACAAACCCGCGCCGAGAATATTCGGCGTATAGGATCTGTCGGGCACGGAGAATTTAGGACGCGTAGACGAAGAATCGCGCGAAACACCGCCGCCGCCGGGAAAACAAAACAACAATGTGCAGCAGCGGGCTACGGGCAGCGCGTACGAAATATTATTTGTGTACGACGATAATAATAATTATTCGTATCGCGTCGGACTTTTTAACAGTGCGTATAAATAAATACGCGTGCGCGGCCGGCCGGCCGGACGAGAAAGAAAGTAAACTTATTCCGGAACCCCTTCTACCCGTATATCACTATAATGATGATGATAATAATAATAGTTGTGACGATGATGAATCCAGGAGTAACACCCGGTGGCGCGGGCGGTGCAAGAGTGTAGTGAACGTAGGCGGAGGATGCGGAAATTGTGCGGACGGTTTGACGCCGCCGTCGCCGCCGCTTTAAAAATAACAATAACACAAAATACGCGACGCGGTGTTCCGCAGGGGTCACCGGCGGCGGGCCTACGCTCGGCACGGGCGCGCCGAAGAACGCACACCACGTGTTGTATGCGCGCGGATCCGCCGCCGCCGCCGCGCGCGCGCCACACGCGAAACGACCGGGGCGGCCGCGCTATTTTTAGAGGCCAGAGCGAAAAACGCGCGCGCGCGCTCAGCCGAGTTCTTTGACTTTTCGCGCCTCATGCCCACGCCCACGCTCGCCGCCCGAAAAGCGTTATTATTCACTTATTTCACGGGCAACGACGCCGCGCCGCCGCCGCCGGCCCCTAGGCGATTTGCAGCCGGCAGAGGATATTATCATACAATCCGTGTAAAACACATCGTCGCGTTGCTGCCCCCCGCACACGTGGAGAAAAAGCGCGCTGTTCGGCGAACGGTTTCGGGGGTGTTTGTTTGTTTTTTTTTCGTGTGCCGCTGGTTTTCGTTCCGTTCGTTCGGATTAAACGTCGTCGTCTGTACCCACCGCCTTTCAATAGTTTCGCGTGTCGATCAAAGTTTCGTTTTTACCGCGACCGCGTTTCCGCAGGTATAGTAGTGCACCTATAGTCGGTCGCCTATTCATCGCACGTGTAATCGTATAACACATCACACGAACCTAAATTATAACGTTGGATTTTTCAAAAATCCCCGGATTTCGTTTCTATAGTTCTGTAATTGTATTGTAAATTGCGATTTCTATTCGCTACAAATATGTATTTTATTGAAATGAAAATGAAATTATTTAATTTATAATATTACTGTACTATGTATGTTATTATTATATAACATTGTATATTATCTCTGAAAGTTATCGACTATTTACTTGGTTAAATAAATTAAAAATTAAATCATTCATCAGTTGGAATTTATTGATTTTTCATAATACATTTTGGATGTAATGCTCGTAGACGAATAGACCTGACTACGTTGAAAAAAACTAATATTTTTAAAAAGTTCGGCCGGTTTTTTTTTCGTACGAAGTGTGTGTATTGGAGGAACCACTATTTTGAGACGACATTTAAAAATAATCTACATTCAGATTTTAGTTTGCACGGGCCACAGGCCATCTATAGAATTCTTCTGGATAAAAATAAAATTCCTTTTCAAAAAATTAACACACGGTACACGTTATTAAAATGGCATACCAAGAATTTCCTTTATACCTATCTATATTATGTTCTCTATACAATAACATTTACATAAAATACACTATATTTGTAGAAAATCATTTAATTATATGAAAATTGTTTATAAATATTTTATTATTAATATTTATTTTTAAGACTGATGACGACATTCAAAAAGAGTAAATCATATCAAAGTTATTGATAGAATTTTTTAAATAGGTAGGCTTTAAATTAATTATCTACATTTTTAAATGTTTGACGACATCATTAATCTTTCTTCGAATAATCTTACCTGCTGGCTTAAATAAAATTGATCAGATAATCTATTAAATAACTAAAGTAGTTAGGTAGCGTAATAAATATATTTATCATTATTTTATTTTATTTAAATTAACCATGTTGAAGTAAGTCACCCCTTCTTCACGCCATTGAGTCCAGTAACCTTTATATTAGGTGTCCCACGGAGATTTAACAAAGTATAATAATTAATAAGTATTAACTTTTGTTTTTTCGATATTTGAATATCTATTTTATATATTTTAAATTAGCCTCTTGTTCTTAATTATATAGGTTGTAAACATTCAATCATATTTAAAAAAAATAATAATAAATGTATACTTTATGTGTGTTATTTAACACTTTGACGTAAAGTGAAGACTAGCTAATTAAATAGATTTATGAAATATAATTTATAAAATGAAAAACAATATTTTACAAACACAAACAAATTCGTTGTCTTAACAACCTCCGGTGTTATTGCGAAGTTAGATATCAAGGTTATTTTTGGCTATTAACTTTGTCAATATTATTTTCCGAGGTTATGTCCAGTTGCTATTTTGATTAATTATTACTTTAATTATTATTATTTTACTATTCTCCATAATTTGTTGGTTTTTACAAATCATATGATAAGTACTTAAATAAAATATAATTTTACATTTAAGTATATTGTTTTGTTTTATTGTCTTGTTAGTTATTTATGTTATTATCACAAAACTATTCAATATTATCCAATAAGGATAAATTTTGATCTAGTGATAACACATATACTGAACTACTACGCGAATTTTAAGTATAAAACATTATGTTATTTATTAAATTAAATAAATAAGGCGTCTTATTTTAAGTAATACTTTAATCAAGAAGTTCGTAAATTTTTGTTGTATTTTTAATATAGAATATTAAATACCTTTACATTTGAGTTCTTTAAATACTATACAGAATATGATTAAAAAAAAAACCCATTTAAATTTAATAAATATTTTCTTGCGTTAGATATTTACGCAGGTTTTACTAATGACTTTTTACATATTAGATATCTACATCGAAATAATGTTAATAGCATGTAAACCTTGAACATATTAGCAAAACAAAATTTATTTGAAATTAGTTGCAGTTAATGGTGTAGTGTACTATGTAATTTAGTTGAATCTTTAATATTCAACATGGACTAAGTTTAAAATCTTTTTAATTGAGAAACTATAACTATAAAGACATTTTCTATCGATACACCTGCCTTCTTTCACTAAGAATCATTTTCCCTAAGCATACATTGATTTCAAATTTAAAAGACAATTCATCAATATCAATCACCTGTCACCTATATCGGCTATATCTCATCCAAGTTTTGTATCTCAATATTTAAAATTTTTTTATTAACAACAAATCATTTTCTTTAAATTTAGTAAGTTTTTATTAAAATAAAATTATTATTTAAAACATGATTGAATAAAAAAGTATTTGTTCATAATCAGCCATTCAATGGCAATTGTTTATTTTATTATAATTTCCTAGCCATGATTTAAATTCTTAATTTCTGCTAACTATTTAGTTTATCTCGTGATGTAGAGGTATCAGCTGGGGGACCACCAAAAGTGTTTTTAATAAATGCGTACCATATTGTTTGCAAGTAATAATCTAATATATTATCACAGTTTTCAAAGGATTCTTTATCTATTTAGGACGATTAAAGAGACCTCACCAGTGTTGTTGTAACATATGGGCAGCCGATGGACCTCCCATAAACTGCGGGACACACGAGTTGTTATTTGTTGGCCTTTATCGGTCGATTTCGATATTGTTATTTCGATTTGTACCGATAGTAATACAATAAAATATTTCGAATTATAGATATGTAGTGATATAATTGATTTTATCTCCAATGTCATTTCATTTTAAGTGTTAAATATTGCGATGTTTTTAATATTTTTTGTGTTGTATACCCCGCGGAAATACGCAATTGTAGAAAGTTGACTTTGACCAGACATGGTGTTGATGGACGGTATAGTCTAGTTTAATAGATGACGATAATATTATTGTTTCATGCCCGTAGTGCGTTTATTGTTGCCAAATAAACAGATTAGCTACGTTTATGAAAATAACAATACCGAGGTCACAACAATGCGTAATTACATATCAATGTCCTCGATCTATCGGTTTCCAAAAATGCATTGTACTTACATGACTAATATACGTATCAGTTAATAGCAATTTTAGTTGGTTATTAGTTACAACTTATAAGTAGTAAGTCACAATATTTGTGTAAAAAATTTTAAAAATAATACTATCAAAATTCGTTTATATTCAACTCTTTATAAACTATTTTAAAGATTTTTATAAATTAATTGATTCTAATTCCAGTACTTATAAGAATTGTATTAATATAGTATTACTAGTACATGATCAGAAATTTAAACAATTATTAGTGGTTTGTAATTAAATTGATTTAACTTATATATGGTATAATTATTCATTACAATACATCGTTGTCTGTTACATTTTTATTTAACTACTACAATAGTTTTATACACGTTATTTTTATTTTATATTTAAGTATGTACAATGCAGCTCGTATTTTTTTTTGGTTTTTAAACAATTCAACTACCCTTATTATTGATGACTTTTGTATAACACGAGACCTGTCTTTATTTTCTATTTTTAATTATAACGGTAGTATTACAACAGTTACATAAAATCCATTTACACCAAAATGATATATCTAAAATTGTATTTATTTATAAAATGTATAAAATATTTCTCGTAAGTAATGTAAGTGATTAGGCACGAATCTACTGTATAAAGTTAAGTTTAACATTTTTCCATTTTCAACTACGTTTTGCACCTTAAAATTCGTCAAAAACCCTTTATCACCGCACGGGGTATAGCTTACTTACAAAACACAGACGATCTATTATTTTCATTTAAATTACAAACCATAACGATTTGTGATGTATTAAAGTCACTTTGTTTGAAAACGAGCACATACAAAAGACTTCATTATAAAGTTTTTTGTTTTTCTCTTGTCCAAATAATGACCATTGTGAATTGCATGTGGCGTACGTGTCGGCCTAATTATTGTCTTTTGTCCAGTCCACATACTTATCGTAACCTTTTGAGAGGGGACGGAACCGTTTGCACAATATAAATAGTCACGCGTGGAAGTAAAAAAAAAAAATTCCTTCCTTCGTATAAAAATTACCGGTTGTTTGATGTAAGGCATACAAAAAATAATCCTATTTAACCTTCCCTTCTGGTCTGGAAACTACACTGTCGTTTACAATTATTATAGCCGCTAGTATTATTATAATATTACCTTATTCCTATATTCTTTCCGACCTTCTTTATAATATGTGCACGAATCTCCACCCCTACAATGTTTGCATAAATGTTGTCTTAGCGACCGAGCGTTATTTTTTATCTGAGGTCATGTATTACCTCGGTCTTTATGCAATATTCACAATACAACCTGTTAAAAATGCATTTTGCTAAATTTCTTATGTAAAAATGTGAGACGAATATTATGCACTTTACCCTTTTTTGTTTTATTAGCGTGACTCTCGATTGTCGATGTTATACATCAATATTATAGTATCGTGAATACTCATACTTTGTATCCGTTAAAAGTACATATTTATTTCCACGGTCTAATAATTTATAAACATATTTAAAGAAAATTGATAGGTTATTGTGCCTATTGCGATATGTCTTACGTATTATAGTTTGCAATATTCAAATGCGTATTATAAATAAATATTTTAAAATATCAATACGCTGCTTTTTTCCACTACGTTATAATTATGAACGATTTCAAAGTATTATAAATTCGCCATGACAAATAAACCTATTACAGTCCGCGAATGTAATTACACGTGACATAATGACTTATAAATATAGCATCGTTTTTGATTAAATGATGAGTCAAATGTCAAAATCAATAATATTCTAAATTGTTCAAATTATTAAAAAAGCATGGTAAAAATCATCATACACGTCCGTTTAGCTAATAAATAATTGGTAACAGATACCTAATTCAATATTTTTAGGACAGAAAATAGAGGGTGTCGACTGAAAATTACAATGTGACACCACGTTGGTCATTGCAGATAAAGTAACCGGACCGTCGGATTCTCGAAATATCACTGGTATTATTCACTTGGTTTTAACGCACAATTTAATGCTCGTACGACACGGTCCGTTTAACCGTGCGATGAAAATTGTCCGTAGTGTTTTCTTCCCAAATATCCACCAACACTCAAACAGACAAATTACGTCGACTGAGACGGGCGGCGGCGGTGTGTCGTTTGTACGGTGTGTTGTGTACAGATAAATGATACGGATGGGGGTGGTTTATAGACTTGAGAGACCGGAAAATATAATAATCCTGCTTCTACCCTTTGCCCCCATCAATATTGTTTTCAATTAGTAATAATTCACAAGACCAAGGGACAAAATGTAATGTGTCTCGTGTGATGATATACGGCTTGTAAAAGATTAGGTGCACTACGATGATTTCACAGCAAAATGTTTAGTTTTTTCAAACGTTGAAATTTCGATAGGAATAGGTCTATAAACGTAGCGTTTTGATTTATTAAAATACACTTTTTATCACACAGTTAAATTTATTTTACCATGTGTATTGTATATGTACGTATGTACGAGTATGTTTATAACTGGTTAAATATCAACTACAAATACACAATTTAATCAACAATTTAAAATATCTGATGACTCAATCGAATAATAATTCAGAATGATTTCGAGTGATTTAAGATCAATTTCATGTAAAATAACCTTATTAATGACCTATCTACTAAATTTATATTTGGTGAGGACACTGTTATTGACTATAATTTTGTTCGTTTGATTATTTAGCCGATCCTTCCTATCGAATCAGCAGTCGGCATATATTTTACATTTTAAACTGTCGAATAACCTATCATTTATTATTATTCTCACATTCATCAACAAACTCTTCTAGGTAATTGGGTGCATTTGTATTGTATATAGATGCCAATTTCATTTTTATGTACCTATATTGTCTGGATGAAAGCTATAGCCTGTGCCGGCTTACATCAAAAGATTCTCTTCAATTTCAAAGATTACTTTGGCGGTACAGTATTTTGTAGTTTGAAATACCTTAACATATTGTGACTATTATGATTCATAAATGCCGTTTTTTTTTTTTTTTTGCTCGGAAATAGCAATAAAATTCGGACTAATATGATCCCATCGGGAAGTGTTGACACAATACTAGGTACCTTATTGTAGAAGGTATACATTTATGTGATACACCATGCTGTTTAATCGCAACATAAAACCTATTCATATTGTGGATAATAATCCGCATTGTTGAGATCAAACTGGTCAGTGGTCACAAAGACATTGTTAAGAAATCCCGTTAAATTTCCATCGAATCGAATATAACACACCCTTACTAAGATTTAATAAACACGTTTTTATAAGAATTTAAAAAAAATTATGAAATGAAATTAATTATTTGCGCATCGAGTTAAAACTCAATATAATCGTCCGACAAGTTTTTTTATTTTATATTCGTAACGTTTCAGTAGAGTGACTGTAATGTTATGGATTAAATTCTAGCATATTTTTTTATTAAAAACTCGTCAGACTAAAAATTAGTAGGTTCTATTGAATGTATTGATATTTGAGAAATCATGAATTCTTTTGTTACTATGTTATTGTTGTAAATTATTAAATATAATTATTTGGCAATATAATTAATTAGATAGCCGTTGTACTTTATATTATACTTTAAATTTTAATACTCATAAAACGAAATCGACATATGAAATTTAAATTTTATTGTACCTATATTTTTATGATATTGTTTTTACAATTATAAATAATAGGAATATTTATAAATTATATCAATCTATTAGTTGTATTTATTTTGGTTTACCTAATTTTGATTATTGTCTTTAGACTATTTTTAATGTTTTTAATTATTTTACATAAACACAATGTCTAGCTTTTATACAAAACTTAATTAGATATATAAATCAATTATATTTTTCTCGAAAAGAAAAATATTAAAATGCTCATAAAAATACTCGTATACTACGTACCGACGTACTTATGCTGTAGATATTTTTCAATATCATATTGTATTAAGGACCTTGAATATTTAAAAAAATATACACAGCGATTGAAATTTTCAAATAGTTAGACGGTAAATATTTGTTATTAAATGTACACTCTTTACTTATGTATATGTATATCTATTTTTTTTTTAATCATTATTTATTATTAATCTTATTATATTACATGTAACTAAATTGAGTACCCGCAGTTTATAGGGAAAAAAATATGATTTTATCTTTAACAGACACAACGATGCATTTATTTAAATTTCATTTAAATAAATGAAATAATTTTTAAATGAAATGAGTATGTAAATGCTTTAAATTTATATTAAAATATCGTTGACTGTATTAGTATATAGAGCGACGCATCGCTCTGTATGCGTGAAAGCACGTGGTGGCTAAATAAACCGGGATGCCCGGAAACGGGTGGGCGTGCAAACTGCGAACTGACCATTGACAATCTTGAATGAGTTAAGCCACTCCGCCATGTTTTGCACGCATATTGACCTTGCACAATTCATTTGTAAACAGTCTTACGTAGTCCCCCCACCAGGCTGTGTATAAAAGAGTTTTTGCACTATTCGGAGTGGGAGACCATTGGCTGCGAAAAATAAAGGGTTAACTAGCAGAAATTATTCACAAACAGCATTCAGTCAGCCCGTGGCAACCGTTTTGCACACTACTCTCTTGGAATAAATTCGAGTAGTTTTATAAATAATTTTGTTGTTGTCTAGTTCGGTTCAGTGTATTTTTTATTTAAGTGATGATGTATTGTTGATTGCTAATAAATTATACTGGTGTATAATAAAAATTACTTTTATGAAAAATTGTAAAACAATTTTTACTAAGAAAATTGCCCGATCATTATTAAATAATTAAATACTGCCGCGGAGTTCTAATGCATTCGAAGTGATCTGACGCTTACCAAGCTTGATAACAGAAAACGTCTTTAATTGATCTATAATTTTTAATACGGTTAAAAAAGCTTGAAAAAACATATAATAGCAAATATATGTACTTTTATTTTTTGAAATATTTAAATTTTAAAAATAGCCGTTTTTTCCGATCGTTTTTTATTTTTTTTTGCAAACAACATTAAACTATTAATTTTTATTCTAATAACCTACGTATAGTAAAAATGTTTAATTTTTTTTTTGAAAAATATATAGTTAAATTGTGATTTAAATTAATTAAGATTTTTATCAAATACATCTAATAATAATTTGTTACATTAATTTAATTTTTCATGTTCTACGATAAATAATTATTTTTGGCGCCTCTGAATTTTCTTTTTATAAGTATCTTCTAAAATTTTTATTCTAATCGTATTAAGATAATGTAATTTTCGTTTTTGAATTTGAAAGACGTATTTAAGTTTTATTTTTTTTTTAAATAAAAATTATCAGATGGTTTAAAAATAATAAATAGTTACAAATTAGTCAAAATAACAAACTAAAAAGTTATAATTGATAATTATGTTATCAAAAAGAATAAATATTTTCTACCAAACGTACCTGTCTATAATGTGTATGTGTGTGTGTTTTATTAAAAATAATATTTAACTTTAAAATAAATATAAGTTACATTATTAGTGTTAAAAGTGATGTTGTTTGAAAACATGTTTGATAATGAGCATTTTGTGACGTATTTAAATTATTTACAAAACTTTCTAATATTATATTCTGTTTAGTGATTTTATTTTACTTGGAGTCGCGTAGAACTCAAAATTATCGATAAAAGCTTGAATTTTATTTTTTAACTCTTTTGGAATTCGAATGTATTTTATTATTAAAATTTATTTCAAATACCCGAATTTTTCGTTTAACTTTAGTTTTGTGTTATCGAACAAGACACTGCCATTTCATTTAATTCGAATTCTTATTTTATATTTTTAAATTTGTTTGTTCATAATGTAAAAGTATTTTTTTTTATCCGGCCTCGGACTGTGTACGAATCACGAACGGCGGCGTGTTTGCGTTTAGAGCGACATGCTTTTCACAAACGATTATTTGTCTGTCATCATCTGACTGCGACACTATTCGTTTGAAAAATGCGACTTTTTTTTTTCTAGTTTTTATTCCAACCGCGATTTATAAAATATTATTTTGTCTCTATGCTTTACGAAAAATAACAATATTATCGGTTAAAGTCGAGCAATAATTTGGGTATAATACGAATTATATATAGGTGCGGCGACGTCGTCGGTTCACCCTCTTTAATAAAATACGCGTAATACCTATTTACGCAGGTATAGAGTACGTGTGCCATTTGTGTGGCTTCAGCAACCATTGGAAAATCACCCTAATTTTTTCGTTTTTTTTTTTTCGCTTCCATATCGATTTATATTTTCCCCTATGTCATAGCGAACTATGTATAGTTGTTTGCCATATTTTCGTGGTTATTTTTCGATATATATACCTAGACGCACCTTTCACGGAACCATTAGTTATTACGAAGCTCACGAACCCGCTGCACAGGGGTCATAACGTCCCCCTTGAACACCCTATTAATGGCAATATTAAACAGTATACCTATAAAGTAATATGTATAAATGTACGCATTGTTCTAAGCTCCATTGACTTCGGACGAGGGTGCGCAAAAAAAAAAAATAATAATAATAGTAATAACAGACGTAGAATTTTATAACGCATATATCTTTGATAATTTACCAATACGCTTGATTTGCAGATTAAATTAATTAAATAATAATATTTGTTAATTATTGTGGTTAAATAAAATAATCGACGTATGTCATTGAAAGGTTGAAAATAATTTAATATTCATAATTTTATTACACCAAACACATTGGCGGAGGATTATAACGGTACCGAATAGAATGTTAAATTAGTGAAATGTTAACTTTTGCCTCATTCGCGAAAAAAATTTAAAAAAATACTTTTGTCATATTTCTTAGATTTCAGTCTTAAACTCACGGGTCCGTTTAAATTCTATAAAAGTTGTTGCGCCATCACATTATCCTTCATACTGACCAACAGCGTTCAAACAAAAATAAATCCGGATTATGTTGCATTTTGGATTATATTGCGGTACAGGTGATCTGCTGAGACGCCTGTATTTATGTTTAAGATAAATAATCCGATTAGGATGAGCGAGGGAGAAATTTTGTTTGCATTTATACTTTGAAAATGTTATTATCATCGAAAAATGGCGTGCCATAAATTTTGCAGTTTTTCGTCAGTTTTTGGTTTATATTTTTAAAACTGTTGAGAAATTCGAAAAATAACTCCTTGAAAGTACCAACTAGATCAAATTTTCGACCAGAAACTTCCCGGAAAGTTTTCAATCAGAGCAAGTTTTCCTGTCTAAATCGTCTACAAAGGCTTAAAAAATAAAAATTTCGAGATAAAATAGCACAAAACAGTAAGAAATTACCACTCAAAAGGTAGAGTCTAGATTGGCCGATTAACAGATTTGCGTGATTTTCTCGGAATTTGAACTTCAAACGCTTAAAAAAAAAAAAATGCAATGACAGACTTTCGAAATTTCTTTATACAAGTAAGAATAATGTATAAAGAATTTTATATTACATTTTTAAGCTTTAAAAGTGTACCAAAAAGTGTACACCTACACGAAATTTTTTTTAAAAATTACACACATTCCCCGTTTCACTCAGAATCTAAAAATTGCATCGAAAAAGAATATCCAAACGCTTATCGCTCGAGTTATCTCTTTTTATTGTAATCCATTTCCCCCACGTAGAGCGTACGTGCAATTTTATCCGTACTGCTGTTAATAAACCACGGGTTATCAATAACTGTGCCACATGTTCAAATAAATTAGAAAATGGACCCAGTTAAATATTTTCGCTCGAAACTAGTCTGTTAACTACACTGTTTGATGTAATATAGACAATATATAATATTATAGAACTGTAGACAACAATATTCTGTTACGAACGTTAATACGTATGAAATAACCAAGGATTCGTCGATTTAAATCTAATTAAATGAATATACCTAATTAATATTGTTAAACATTTAAAGCAAATTAATCTACTAAATAAAATAAATTATGTTTTTATTCAGTCGAATTATCTCTTTCAAAGTCGTCGTACACAATCTCGGAGATGACTAATGATAATTTGTGTTAAATGTTATGCTCAATGCTGTAATAAATTGTTTTAAGATTTTCTAAAATACTCGTACAAATGATACACGAAAATCAATATTTCAATTAAACATTGATTTCAATAGGAAATAGAATAACTATGTTTTCGTGACCAGATTTACAAACCTATAATAATAATATTATAATCTGTGTGAAATGTACTAGGTATAATAATATTAAAAACATCTAATTTTTTAAACAGCAAATAATTAACATAACATTTAAAACGTACCTTATCGAATGATATAATTCAAAATATTATTGGGCTTTTGCGGGGTACTGCATTGACATCATTGAGTATTTTTCTATGATAGAAATTGAGTGATACACTTGTTTATGTAAAATTAGGGTAATATCAACTCAAGTTATAAAAGTAAATAAGCATTTTATACTGATTACTTGTAATAATGTCATAAATTAAATTATATATGATAAAATATATTTATAGATATTATTTAATTTCAAATAATTGATACTTTTTTCTTAAATTATTCTACGTGTTAACAGTGATGACTGAGACAAATTACCTGTACCTATTACATACATAACATACACGTGGTAATGCATACAATAGATAATTAGTTAAAATAATATTAAGAATCCTAGTTTAACGTTTTTTTTTACCAATTACCATTTGGAAACGTGAATAAAAGACAAAACATTTTTTCTGAATATCATTTCATCAATATAATCTTTTGTCATGGGATAAATAATGAAGAATTTTTATGAACGTTTAGGAAATATCATACTAAAATACTTGTCAACATTACCTGTATTCAAAACCCCTTATTCCTAATTTAATCCCTTTTCTGTTATTTCGTCTATTATTTTTGTTAACTTCTCAATTGAAACTTCTCGTCTTTGATTTCATTGTGAATCAAAATAACTTCAATATATTATAAATAACTGTAAACTGTAATATTAAAAATAAAATCGTACTTAATGGCGCTCGACGAACGATTATGAACACCAAACATTGTAAATATTATAGGATAATTGACAAGTTATAAATAATAGATAATGTTTTTTAACGATTTACAGTCTCCTATACTGCAGAAATTGTGTAGATAAAACTAATGGTATATTTTAGCGTTTATAATTTTATCACTTACGACTTTGTTTAGAACTTAAACTATAATAAATCCATTTATTTGTTTTTAAATTATGTTCTAAGTGGTTTAATATCGATATTATTTAATTGTTATTAATGTATGTTGAAAATCCAACGGCATTTGATTTGATTTTTTATATTTTAAAATTTAAAAGTGATTACTGATTACAATTACATCAGGTTTAGAAAAATGCGTGAATATAATATATTACAATAACAATAAAGCAACTTATTATTTTCAAGTTGTTTGTAAAGTAAGTTTTATTAGGATATTATTTATGTACGTTTCGTACAAAATATAATATTTGTGCTTTACTAGTGTTGTATTTACAATTCAATTTGAATATGGTTCAAAGACTAAAATTCAACATAATTTTATCTATAATTTCGCATTTGACACGTTATGCAACTAATGCGTCATTTACTCGTGCTATTGCTATACTACGTACTATTTGGTTTATATACTTATGATATATATAGATAGAAATGTGGGAGTAATTTTACATACAGTATACGTATACGTATAATATGTGTTATTTTCTACAGAAGATGTATTTTAAAATATTTATACATTTCGTGATAATATTGATAATAATAAAACAACAAAATACGAATTAAAACTAATGTCAGATCGTATAAGTTAATGAACGTTAGCCGCGAGTCGATGGTAAATAAGAAATTTTAAAATTATTTGTTCATTATTTGGCGTTAAAAAATAACAACACCGAAACACTTTTTTTTCATCAAAAATTTTCCCTCGTTATTTATTTGTTGAATACATAAAATTATCAGTAATCAATTATATACACGTACTTTACCAAAAAATGTTGAATATTCACACACACACACACACATTATTAAATATTATTTCTATTTGATTGTTAATAGACATAGTAATTATATGACAAACAAATAATTTAAAGTATGTCACATAAAATTACTCGAAATACGATCATCAATATCAAACATGTTTAACATGCGAATTACACATTTTTTTTTTTAGTTTTAAACTACATAATTTAACAAAGAATCACATTTTTGAACATTTTTTTCTTGTAGTACCAAAACATATTTTATACTTACGTAGTTATAAACAATAGTTCAATGCAATGGGTGTGTTTAGGATTTTTCCTCGGGGGTGATGAAAATATTCTCTTCTTCCCGCCAAAAATGTAAACTATCTATGAAAATTTAAATGAATAATATAGTTATAAATAAACTTATTTTCATAAACAAGTTCAATCTATGTGTTTCTTATATTAAACATTGTCAAAAAATTATAAACGATGTGATATAACTCTGGAACAAAATCATTTAACTGAATAAAATTAAAGCTGTGGAATAATTGACTGAATTAATGTGTGTGTTGTGAAGGGGGTTGTTTCGTTTTTATACTCGGATCGTTTTTACGTCGGTCTGTTCGAGGCTATACATTTTGTAGCGTACTTAAAAGCTTAAAAGCGTGAATATAGGGTTTACTATATGGCTTATCCGGCGTTCGTGACTCAGAATCCGCCCAGAACTGTTCGCGAACGATTCGCGCGGTCTGTCGCTCTATAATATATACAGGTTATAGAGGACGGTAAAATTGAAAGATCAAAGTCAATTGCGAACAACGAATAAGCGCATAATAGTGTGTGACAGCTACCTTAATATCGTGTTAATCTCCACGGATCGTATAGCTGATGAGTGATGACACTCGGCTGCGTCGCGTCGCGTCGCGTCCAAGGCCGTCCATTTTTCACACAACCGTGGAAAATCTCGGCGACGTCGGTCGATTACGGCCGTCGGACCTTCTCAACAGTGGTTTAATTGAACTGGAACAATAATAGTAATAGTAATAGTAATAATAATAACAACACCGGCACTATAGTAGCTACATTGTGTGTGTGTGTGTGTGTGTGTGTGTGTGTGTGATACAAAAACGCATACGCACGCACACATCTATACATTGTACACGAAACAGACACTGAAATCATCCTCGGCGTGGCCTCGACGCAACGGATTCGACCGTGACACTGCTCGGGTGTGTATAGCGGAGCGCGTTTCAAGGACTTCCTGTCTGCGATTTGTTCCGCCGCCACAGCCGCCGAATAACGCCGTGTATTGTCCTGCTGGGCATTTTTGTCAAAAGTTTTTTCAACCCGTCCTCTACCGTCCGCCGGCCTTACGTTCGGTTTACGTGATCGAGCGATGGGCACCGCGAGAGGGTGCGCGCGTAAAATTATACTATTATATTTATAAAACGACTGCCTACCGTGCGTGCGTGTCACAGGACGTTCGACGCATACCGGCTCGCGGCGACGAGATGCCAACGGAAATGTCATGGAATTTGTGGAAAACTACGCGAACGATATGAGTTAAGGATAGCGGGGATTCTTTCCAACAACAAAAACATTTCCACCCCGAGTCCAAAACAAATTCATCCACATAGCTCTAAATGCTGTTACGTCCGTCGAAGAATGTCCGAATTGGGTTTTCGTCCACGTAGCTCGTAGGTACGAAAAAAAAGTTTTTTTTCCCGTGCGTATTGCCTAAAAAATAGGAGTCTCTATGAAATTTATCAATTTATCGCAATTTAAGAATATACCCTTTATTGATTTTTCGTTTCTATAACAAACTTATGATCCAGGAAAACTAGGAAAAGTTCAAATTTTACGCGAAACGCAAATCATTCATCACAAGAGGGTCGCAATAATCGAATATTATAGATACGATAAGTACAAGATTTTTAACTAATAAACTTAAAATTGTATGTTTTGTATTCGATGATAAACTAAGGGTAGAAGATAAACAGTACTTACGATTAATCGGTGGTCATCTCAAACTAAATACGCCAACACTTGACAATAAATTTCAAACTTGACGCACTGCTATTCGGTGTGTATTTGTAAACTAGTTGTCGACGAAACATATTATACGTTCATATGATATATAAGATATATACATTTTATCATTAAATTTGAAAGGCTTTTGGGGAATTATTAAAAGTCTATAGAAATAAACTGCGTTTTTCGAACCACCCTCTTAAGAGCAGAACGGGTGGATTCGGTTCGGCGTAAATCCAGTGATTGTCTATTATTATTATTATTTATTTATTTTTTTATTCGTTTGAATAAATTTTAAGGAGGTTAAAAAAATTAGATTATTTGCTTACGTAATATTTAATCAAAAATGTGTACAACTATAGTTGTTGAATGTATGTATGATTTCTATGGCCATAAACGAAGTATAATATTATTGAGATGAAAATGTATGATGCGAAATATTATGATTATAGGGGAGGTTGATGCAGGGGAATTTGATTCTCGCGCAACGTATTTTAATCGTCCGAAACGAATAAAATGTTTACGACTACTACACTGGACAAGAGAGTTTTCTGAACGAAAAAATATAAAAATTGAATATGAAATGAATTCGACAAAATACTAAGTAGTCGTGTCTCGGAACCCACAGGAAACATTGTTATTATTGTAGCGTGTGTTTTTTTTTAATAATCTGTGTGTAATGTGGTTTATTCACACTGCAGATAACAAACGGCAACGAAATCAATGTCAGTCTGCACTCGGCATGTTCTGTTGTTACATACACGGTGTAATAACGTGTACCATTGTATATCACATACGTATGCAGTAAAATGTACATAATACATGTAGTAATTAGTACCAGTTGTTAGTTCGTAGTTCGTGTAATTCTCTCCTCCTCGGTGTTACGCTCACAGACTCCCTGTGAAAAAAAATTACAGTTTACTACATTGTGTTGATCAGTTTTTAGTGACCGATGACGTGTCGCGGAGATGGGTTACAAAATATTTTCCCGCACACACGAATGTATGGTATCGAATTATTATTCAATCGGTTTTTTTATACCAAGTATTTATCGTTGTATTATGCATTGCGTCTAGTTTCGTATATTTGTTTTTACTTTCAATGATGTTCTGTGAGAAAAAAAAAAAACACCAACACTCGGAGGGGATAAGCGTTTTTTTTTATTCTTGACAAAAAACCGTGTAGATTATAATAAAATATGTAATAAATAAGATAATTAAACGCGTTATCTAATTAAAAATAACGTATAGAATAGGTGTTTTCGATTCGAAGTATTATGGAATCGCTAGGAAAATTTTAATGTGCGTGTGCACGTACCGCGTACGTCTCGTCGAACCCGACCAAAATGCGTATAATATGTAATATGGGAATATATTTCAACCGGTTTGCTTGTTCGTGCGGTTCTAATTAGATTTGACAACCCGTAACCAGTTGAGAGGGTTGAGTTTGATACAATGTTGCTTACATACATAAACAGTCATCTAGTATTAATATTCAAACGACTATGCACGTCTAAAAGGACGACTACTCGACATTTTTGTTATTTCCGTCTTGTTTTTTATCAACACAAAATCATCAAGAAATGTATCGATTCGAGTAAAATATTAACAGATACCCAACAATAATTTTTTTCAAAATGGTCGAGGTGAATATTCTCTCTTAATTATACGACTATTATTTAAACGCATTAAATATTTTTCGTCTGTCTAAAATATCGTTCGGCTTTAAAAAGCTGCCGTCTGTTTTTTACTTATGGATTTCTTAAAAATTATTTAAAGAGTTTTTGGAGAAAACTTACGTTTCCATAAACATTTATTTTATTTTTTTGTCCACTCAAAACGCCGAACATTATGAATATGAAAATGATTTAAAGTAAAACAACACACAATAAACGACCCTGCCATCACTATTCATTATTGTGTTATAATACTGACAAAATAAACACGCAGACACAAACGTTTGATATGAAAATGTATAACTAAATAATTTGCACCACTGCGTCATATAATTTAATTTGAAATTGATAAAGCTTTAAACATATATTACTATATATCATATTTTGATTATATACTTCCTCTAAAACTATGTACTTACGTTTTTTTATTAATGATATGCCGTTTATTAACGGACCTAACTAACACATTTTATTTAAAATATCAGCTTCCTATAGTTTTTATAAAATGTAACAATTACAGATAACAGTTTTTAGAGTATATTTGTAAGCATCAAATATAGGAAACACATTAAACCTGCAGTATATTTTTCATCATTAATGACGTATATTAAAATTTATAAGCACGACGGTAGGTATATTTGTTTTTTAAAAATCTAATATTTTTCATTGATTTTCATTTTTGAAAATTTTGGAAAAAAGTTTTCAATCTTTGACACGCGACGACTATAATAAAGCGGAAAAAAAAGAAAGAATGTGTAATTCACGACCAAAATCAGCAAACCTATATAAAAACAAATAGGTACCTACTAAGTAGCTGATTGATATCGGTCAATGTATAAATAAATTCATTAAAACTTTAATTTTTTATTAAAATAATTGGAAAATAAAGTATTACGAAACACCGTATTAGCAATTTAAAGTTCAAGTTAACGTTGATATAATTTTAGACATTATGTAAATGTTTATAATCATTTCTAACAAACGATTTCGTTGAACCTATTTGCGATAACAACGTGTGTAGGGTTCAACGACAGTAAAAACAACGGCCAATTTTTGGCCTGAATCGTTTATGCTGATTATATCTGCGTACATTGTAGCGTTCTACACATAATACACATTAAATCGAATTGATTGCAAAGCAGAAAAAAAAAACTGTAGATAGAATATCAATACGGCAACTAGAATCACTGAAAACCACACAGCGTTTTTTATCGTTCCTCGTAGTTATAAATCAAATAATAAATTGATAAAATGTTTTAACAATATATTATAATTATACTTTGCCACTGCGCAGTGGCATTTGTATTTCACACTCGAACGGAGAACCTGCCGAAGAAAATATAGATAAAAATGCGTTGTTCTATATAGTATGTGTGAACTGTGCGGTAGCTAATACGTAGGTGATCACACATTTCGGATGATGGGCGTTTTAGAAAGAAATTGCACAATCGGGTGGAAAAAGTAGGTTTATAAAAATAAAAGTAGGCTCGATCATGATGTTAATGATTAAGTACACAGATGACTTTCGAATATAATTGAAGGCTTGGCCTGAAAATAAGGACGTGACGCCACGTTTATGTTAATTGAGAAACTCATAGACTCATGACTTTGAAATCAAACCTATATATAAACGTGTTGTGTTTGCTATGGTAAAATGTTAAGTTGAATAATACAAACTGCAGTGTAAATTATGTAAAATTCAGTTTGTATTGAACATCATCGAACGACTCATATTCTATATTAGATTTTATTAGGTACTAGCTGAATTATCCGGCTTCGCCCGTGAAAATTAATGTTTATCATCCTATAAGGTTAGGTTGCTAGGCAATTAAAAACGCCTATAACAATCTTATATTTATTTATTTTATCAATTAAACTTCCGGTGCATATTTCCACGTTGCAAATTAAAATCTACCGGTCAGATCGAGGATTTCAATACCTTAAAACCTTCTCTGGACAACTCCGATTATTTTGCAAAAAACCGCGCGTAAATCGGTCCAATATATGTATATACGTATAGATATAAAATAAAATTTGTTGTTTATATTCTACGCAATGTTCTTTAAAATTAGTGAAATTTAATTTCGTAGAAGTATATAAAACTGTGTATATCGTCGTATATTGGCAAGTACGTATCTAAAAGAATTCCAAGTGTTCTGAACCCCTCAAAGTTAAGTGTTGGCCCATAGAATCGTAATGCTTTATAATAAAAAAATAAATACTCTGTTGTTATATACGTGTTACGGTTACACGACTTATATAAATAATATAAAAATATTATATTGTAACATAAAAATAAATCACCGAACGTCGAATATTAATTAATGTTTTGAAGTTCTTAATTTGTTATGAAATTAATTTCAATACTTTTTATGTTTTAAATTTGAAGAGAATTTTTTAAAAAAAATTATTCGTTGCTTTATAAACACAGACGAGAAATAAAACAATTTGTACGCATCATTGAGTAAAAAATAAAAATACAATTTAGTAAGCATTTTCTTAGCTACCGTTTTGCTTTCAAGAGCATTAATGTTTTTTAAATGCATTATAATCCGCACCCTAGGTATGACATTATATTTTTCCAAATGAAATCGAATCACTTTCAATACGAATAATAATAATTATTGTCGTCTTTTCGACACAATCAATTTGTTTATTAAAGTGCGAAAAAAAATTCAACATGGCGTCGCCCTCATACATTTTTAAGGGGAGGCGTCCGACATCCGTCAGCCCCTCCAGTTTACGCCTACACGCGCGCGAGTATGTATGAATATTGTTTCGCGTACACATACAATATTTTATACGGGACAAGTGTTATTCACAAACTACGTGGACTTTTCGTGATACAACACTCGTGCACAGAAACCCTTTCCCCGCGGGATATTATTGTACGCGTACTCGTATACAACGTGTAGGTACGCCGTCGTCGTGTATGGGCATAGCGCGTTGTAGCGGATGCGTTTCGGACCCGTTTCCGGAGGAGCGCGTCGCAGACCGAGAACGCCGGTCGGCGGTCGTTTCCGACAAGCGGCGCATTTAACTCGTTTTCGCGTTTATGCTGTACACGAAAAAATACAATAAAAAAAAACCTCACATTATCATAAGAATTAAGTGCGGGCTCGTATATATGTATATACACAATACACGTACACAATATTATGTATAAACTCTGCAATAATACGCATAATATTTCGAGTGTGCATGGTAGTAATTTATTTTAAACGATCGTCGCACGGCCCGAGGAATTGCGATTATATGTGAAAAAAAAAACACAACACAACAATTTATAACCAGATTTTTCGTATACGCCGGCGGTAGGCGCGGTATACGGCGAGCGGGACAGTGGGGCAGGTATATATTATAAATACCTAAACCGATAATTTGGCGATCGCCCGGAGCCGCCGCCGCGCTCGGCTCGGATATAGATAAAACGCGCACGGCAGATAATACGGCGATACGGCGGCGGCGCGGCGGCGGCGGTGCGCGCGGACGGTGGCGCCCAGGTCCGCCGGTGTCAACGGCCTCGCAGATAATGGCGGCGGCCTACGCCTCGCGCATGTTCGCTAAAATAATACATTCGTATAATACGCCTATAATATGCATTGCGTACACTCGGAGGCACGGAAAAGTGCGTGCGCGGCTATATAATTCGTCGGCGCGCGGAGAGCTCGCGTTATGTTTTTTTCGTACGAAACTAGTTTTCGCCGCCGTGCAAACGGGTCAAACCGCCGCGGCCCCGCGCGCGAAACGTCCCCGTGCCTACGTCACGATAGTATAATAATAATAATATGTAATATGCAAAACGAAACCGGCACACGCCGCCGGCGCGGCGAGTTCCGCGGATCGTCGACCGACCGCGTGTTTATTGCACGCCGCGTGTGGGCAAGCGGTGCGTGTGAGTCGCTCTAGAAAGGCCGCGGATTGTGGAACACGTGATTGTTCCGGCCGGCGCTTTTCGGCAACTGTCTGCGAGCAACACGAATTTTTTCATTTCCCCCATCCCCGTCGCATGCTATATTTCTTCGGTGCGGGCGCGACGATTTATCGCAAGGTCAAATACGTCGCGGACTCACCGAGGCAGTAGGCAAAAGGGTGATAAAAAATATTTTCTGTATCGTACTGCGGGATTACTACGCCACGATTTAATTGTGACACGATATAACAATCAAAGAGTTCGATGTACTGGCGTATCTTACAGGGGTGTAGTATATATGCGATGTCTAGACACCCCTTCCCTGTAAAAAAAAAAAAAAGAAGAGATGTCTATAATTACGTTATGGAGAAACATTTTAACAAATTCGACAAGTCGTAAAAAGTCGACGGCATTACTGATATTGAGGGAAAAAATGAAAACTGGATAGTTACAATTATTGAAATCGAATACGGCCCGAAGATTTTTTGTCGAAATTCGTCACCGCTTTTATTGACCATTCGCTTGTCCCGAGTTTCCCCGTGTGTCGTGTGTTTACCGAGACAGTATGAATAATATTCGACGTTATGTATAATGCAAAAAAATTGATCAGGAAATATGAATAGTAAGTCAATAATACTGATTAGGTATTATGAATAATGTAATGTTAATTATTACAATTGGTTTTGAGGTATACGTATTGTTTCAATGGAAACGCACTGCATTTACGATCAAATGCCAAAGGTAACACCCCGAGCACCAAACCAATAAAATAAAAATCTGACTTGTTCGAGAAACTTCTACCGGCCAAAGTACACGTAGTGTAGTCCGAGGTTGCCGACGATGTGTATAAAAACACGCGGTGACGGGCGATAATAACTGTTTTTTCGTATCGATCACAAGCACAGTCTTACTGTGAATTTGAAATTCACGTGTTTTTTGCCAACGTTTCGCCAAAAGACCAGCGTCTTTCGCGTCGTCAAGTGTCGTATACCGATTTATTTCCGTTTCGTTTATATTTTGTATAATATGTAAACATGTGTACGAGTATATTGTATTTTACCAAGGGTCGGGTAAATATTACGATTTCGGCCGGTTGTTGTTATTCACTCCCCATGTTATCGGAGAAAAAACGCCTCCTAAATTGGCTCGAACACGTTGTATTATATTATTAGCGTGCGCGTGCGTGTGCATGCGCACGGAAAACCACCACGCGCTCATTTCGTATTCCGAACTGTTGCCATTTCGTGTGTATGGTCGACCGCGCGCGTACGCATAAAAAACCGGTTTGGGCCGCAAATTTTTCCACACACCGCCGTTTCTCTCTCTCTCTCTCTCTCTCCGCCAACGTTTTCTCGTCATTCAACGAGCGGACGCCGACAAATTAACCAAACTTTATTATTATTATTTTTTTTTCTTTTCTACGCTAATTTATGCGGATACGCATGCCGGCCTGCGTGCACTGCGATCGCACCACACGCACGTAACATACGAAACGGACGCGTAGCCATGACGACGGCGTACACCGAACACGTTTTTATACACGTCATTACTGATTCGCCGAATAGACCGGGGGGGGGAAAAAAAAAAAAAACGATATCATGACGAATGCACAAAAAAAGTTTTTACTTTTATTCGCGTTTTCCGTTTTCATAACATTCGTCGGTCGACGCGTATTTACCTACCTACAAACAGATACGTACGTACGTCATCGCCACGCGCGCGACGTGTATCTTTTCTTAAATTACAAAACATACGCATTTGGCGTACGAGTGGGAAGAAGCAAAACGTTTTTAAATTTTATAAAAACGAACGACTTTGAAAAAATTCGGAGAAGGTCCGTATCCAAACCGTTTTTTGTACGTAACATCGTCGGCGTTGTTTCCTACGCCCTGCGGCGTTGTACCGTATTATTATTACCGGTATCCTATAAGATCTTTCGCTGCCGCGAGGCTCGCGGTTTTCCGGTGTGGCCGCGCGGCGTCCAAACGATTAGTTACTATATTTTATACGTGTACAACGAATAAATATGATTCGGAGCTGCAGCGTTGTGCTACTAGCGATGATGATGATGATGATGTATTATTTTGTTCCGGTTCGAAAAACTCGTGTCGACGACGTTTAGATTTTCGCCATATCGGCGGCGGCGGCAGCTCGTCCTCGGTGTTATTTAGAAACCACTTGGTTCCGTGCGCGCATGTTTTCGGGAGCTCCTCATACATATTTATTATTGGTTCCCGAACGCGTTTGTATTGTACGACTGCGGTGTATGCGTATGTGCTGCACGAGGAGTTGGGTTGGGTACAAAATAATATGCGTTACTATGCGATGTGTTTCATTGTCGCGCGCATATACGAAATAGTATTCTGCATAATTTCGTTCCTTTCAGTTATTTCGCGTCGCGAGTTATTCAAAAAAAAAAAAAAACAATAATTATTTCTCATCGATACAGTTAAATATTCAACATTGTTGTTTTTCGTATGTATTGAAATTTTTAGCCGGTAAAAAACACGCTTCGTCGAAATTTGAATACGAGCGGCCCTTTTTTTCTTGATTTTTTTTTTTTCTCGTCGTTTTTCAAACCGCTCCGTTCCTCGGAACGAATATTGTATTTAATTATTATTCATTAGCCAAGAAAAAATTAAATACAATAGAACGACGTCGCGGCTGGAAATCATTTTGCGTGCGCGTATTTAAATAGTTAATTTTGTATATTACGCACATACGTATACTATTAAAATTCATAATATCCGGTGAGAACTCGTCGCCAAACCCGCCGCAGTAGGAAAATATATATGTAGATGTATGTTTGGAGATGACCAATATTGACACATTATTTTCTCGAACCACTCTTGAAGTCGAATTCAAAACGGTCTTCTTGTATATAAGTATATACACGCGTAGATAGGTATGCCCAAATCGACTCGACGAAATGTTAATTTTGTGCAATAAATAATAAAAAACACCACTTCAACGCGCGTATTACAAAAAAAAAAGTCGAGAATAATGATACAATTAAATTATATCTTGTTGTTTACTTGGTACACATTATTTTGTCGTGTTGGTTTAGGATTTAAGCATTAAGTAAATAGTGTTGTTGGAATATATGTATACGCAGTTTATAAAAATGTTAAACACCTATAAGAAATTACATTGTAGTATTTCGGCCTAAAAACGTCAATGCGTATATGATTTATACAGGAGTTAATATTATAAAATATATGATTTTTTCAGAATACGCCATATTCATGTGGCTGATAAGAAACGAATTTCACGTTTTAAATAATGTAATTTACTCGCTCCTCGTTCGTAAAGTGCTCGCGCGTTATAAAAAATGGTCTGTCCGCATTCTCTTATATTGCATGTATTATACTTCCTCGAGTTGTGAACGTCGTTTTCGAGTTAATTTTTATTAAATAATAATAAAACAAAAAAAAAACATTCGTCAGTTATCACTTCATTTAATGCATCATTAAATGTGACGTAGATGTATTCCGCTTGTTAGGTAATTCATCAAAACAACAATCATTAGGTTTACTATTCACACGCCTTGCAACCAAGCATCATCATCTTCTCCGCAACACCTGCTCCGGTTGCCATTTAATAAAAAAAAAAAAACGCTAAAATCCCGTGCTTATACACATTATATATAAATTATTTTATTTCCTCGGGGTAAAATATTAATATTTTATTATTTACGCGTTAAGGCTGTCCTTTTTACGTATATACGTAATAATAAATTGTTTATAGCACACTTACCCTTCTATGCGATATTTTTACGTCGTATTTTAATGTGCTTTTAATATATATATATATATAATATTATATTACATTATATTATATCGTTTACCATCGTGGTCGTCATCGTCAGCCCCCCACGTTTAGAAAATTATACGTTTCGTCGTCGTCGGGCGAATATATTCGAATAAACGGACGGCCGAAGGCGTGTTCTAAAGGAGTGGGAAGTCGTATATCGTTTTTTCCCTCGTCTTCTTAAAAAAAAACACGTGTACGCGGTACGTAATATATTTCCCGTAAGTCGATCCGTTTATAATATATACACGCGTTATCATAATAATATAATATTAATATTAATACACTTTACAGCCATCATCTTACGACGGTATCAGTTGGAATAGGACACATCTAATCTTATCGTTTTGCTCCCCTCTACACACACACACACACACATAAAACGCGTGCATATTATTATGTACTAGAAAAACTAAGTTTTCGACAAACATTTTCGCAGTTTTCAACACGTCTTTCGATCCCGAAAAAAATGTATTACAATATACGAGCCGTTGTTGTTAAACTCGTTAAAACGTTATTTCTTGTTTGCGTATCGTTTTTCACGGTCAGTGCCCACCCATCGTTTCGTTGTGATATGCGAACGACGTATTTTTATTACAATGTCCGTTGCAGCTGAATATTATTCTTATTAATATAATAACGCTCTTAGAAATGTCACCATGCGTGTGATTAACGAATCTATAACGTAATTCGTCGCGATGGACATTAAGAACTTCATATCGGTGCAGTTATGACGAAAAACGCATAATTCTTCGTTAAAAATATACGTTAAGTGTATTATATTGTTATACGTAGTCACTACGTCGTAGTGTATAAGCTAAACGTTTAATATTTATCAAGGACATAATTTATTATGTACACCTAGTCTACGCACCGTTTAATTGGATTATATATTGTTACATTATATTGACATTCACGTGAATATAGGTACGCTCGTTTCTTCAACAGTTATTAAAATATAAAATGGCTGTTTTGAGTTTACCCGAACACTCGTTCATACCATATACAGTACGATATTAGTGTAGTATTACTATATACTCATTTATATATATACTCGTATACATATATATGTACGTGTATATAAAATAGTAATAATATCATGCGTTTGACTCGGGGCAGATGGTGGGTTAAATTTAAGTACCGAAATTGAATACTCGCGGGTAATTGTTTATTGCTAGTAATCACAGTGTAGGTTTTCTTTTTGTACCAAACTCAACCACGATTCCTGCAGCAGTCATTTTAATTTTATACAAAGATATTCGTAAAAGTATAACAGTATAACCTCTGCAATTTTACACAACTATATTATAAAGACATAAAGTCAGTACGATAACTGTATTTTTATTATTATTAGTAGTATAGATATTATCGCAATTTTTTAGTTAAACCAACATTTGGTATTACAACGGTTTCCTGTCAATAAGATATTGCAGTGTTCATTAATTCTTTTGACAATGATCAAAACTTAAATAATAGTATCATCAATGATATCAGAGAAGAATAAGTTAACGGTAGAGATGAATGAATAATATTACCTAAGTACATTTTATTCAGTCCAATGAAATATTGTATATTGAGATGTTTAATTTTCAAACGGTACGCGTACATGACGTATGTAATTATTGACGTCAAATAAATCCAATGTTGGAGAAAATCCAAGGTTCCAACGGGGTGTGTAAAAAGAAACCCTTAATATTTCGTTTCGAGACACGCCTGTGCTACTGAACAGTTATTATTATTTTTTTTCTTTCTTCAAATTTTAAAGTCTCAATTATAGAATATGTCGTGAGATAATGATGAGACGGTTTCTATACTTCAAAACACGATTCGAAAACGTTGAAGTTTGCCGTCTATTATTTGTCGAGTCCGAGTGTCTAAAAACGGAATTGCAAAAGTGTATAAGTTAATAATGATTTCTGTGTTTGTATGGGACGTGTCTTGTGATGTATGATTTATTTAATACGTTTTATTGTTTATAATTTTACTACCATTATTGCATTACTATTAGCATCTTAAACGTTAAAATGTCTCGAATGCAATGACAAAACCTATATTGTTTAATTCATAAAATTTGTACGAACGATATCAATAATATTCATGTGTAACGATATATATTATGTTATTTTGTATAAACACCGTATCGCATAATATAATATTATTATGTGTTGTTGTTCGAGATACGAAAAATGCACACGTTTTATTTTATTAGATTTAATCTCGGCATACGGTGGCTCGACAAATATTGTTTCGAATATTAAACAAACTATTATTAACTTTGCAATCAAATTTGTGTACCAAATGTTTACAGTCGAATCATTGTATACATTTTTCAATACTACGCCAACGAAATGCATCAGATCGTCTCCGCGCGTTCGTATACTTTTCACAAGAACCGTCGATCCGAAGTTATTTCTTTCCGCAGCGTTAAGCCCAAACGGGCCGTTTATGTTATACGTTTATTTATCTACCGCGGTATGTACGATATACCTGCAGATATCCATGATGCAATATATAAATACTCATATTTGTGGCATGTGATGTGTACATAACGTTTGCCGACAAATAGAGAACGATTATATTGTATACCTGTGTGAAAAAAAAACCCCGATTTCTTTGAATGCCGTCGCTCGTGCTCACACAAAACGGCAATACGCACGGACACACAGGGACAGGTACCTCGGCCGATTTTCTCACACCCCCCGAAATGTGTGAGCCTCCGTTTTCACAATGACGCAACGGCGAGCGGACGGGTAAACAAAAAAAATCTGCTTGACCCTCGCACCAGGGTTGTACTGAAAAAATTGTTATAAACACACAAATAAATCCGTTGCCGACAATGCGAGACGACAGTATCTTCCTTTTTTCCCTTTTTTTCTTCTGTTTTGTTTCCTTTTTCCCAGAGCACTCCGTGTGTCCAAAGATTTCGCTCGACATAAACCAATAAATTCACAATCCATTCGTCCTTCGACCATTATTATCCGGCCAAAAAGGGTTTCTCCGGCGGACTTAAATTATATCGCAGTTTTACAAAATGTCACGAAATCTCCTGTCCGTACGCCACAGGGCGATAGTGTGCATATGTGTTTATATATATATATTATATACGTATACAATATACATATTATGCAATAGCATATAAATATATATATATGAAGACGGCAACAATAGCCGGTGCGGCGGCCGTGATTTATTGGACCCTTAACCCTTCTCGCTATTCGATTCGGCCGTATAATAATTTGCCGTGAAAATGAACTGCGCCCGTTTCCTCCCTGCTGCAACACACCCCGAACATAATATAAACACGTGTACTCGTACAATAATGCGGCTAACCCAATAAATTATACGTACTCGCGGATCGGTCGCGCGTTTGTGTGTTTGTGTTTTCAAAATCCATTTAACGGTTTCGCCTGTTTTAATATCACGGTGGTGCCGACTGCCGATTAATCATGTGACGCGCGTCCCGACGAAATGTAGTAACATTTTACTCGGTCCATGTCGCACGGTCGCGCCTCCGCATTAAAATATTGTCATACGAAGCGAACTATTATAATAGTGTTCGTTCAGCGATATTTCTGTACAAGCGATAAATGGCGCGTTTGTACTATAAAATGGCGTTATGACGTCCACAGACGCAAGACACTAGGCAAGACGGATGGGCTTTTTCAGTTTTCCAAATCCAAGTCCCATCCATATTTTGACACCGTCTATTCTTTTTTTTTTACACGAGTATGGTTTTTATTTACAAATTTAAATTTGTAATTGTAAAAAAGTTAGTTGTATACTAGGTCGAGGTATAGTTAGTTATAGGTAAGTTGGTTGTATTTCGTTGAGATTTAATGACGTCGATGTATTTTACGATGGTTCTATTCGTGTACACAGTTTTTCGTCAGATAATTTGTATATTCTTTTACGCGATGCGAATTAACGACATAACGTATTTGATTTAACGTCCGCGGTGTCTCATCGTATCGTGTGACGTCGAGTATAATATAATATTTTCTTAAAATATTTTAAAATTAAAAATTTGTTCTAAGAAAAAAGTGAAGGAGAAACACACCTGCGGCACATGTAAATAATATTGTTTGAGACCATATAGCCTCTTTTATTATTTTGACCTCAGTTTCATCTATGGCAATTAGTTTATTATGCCACGTTTAAGACGGAGCGTCCTTAAAAGCGAAAATTTTAAGAACTTGTTTGTGCGACGCGGGCATGTTGATTATGACAATGATGATTGTCTTGTTAAAAACCGCTCGCTTATATTAAACTTGGTGGTTTTTTTTTTTTTTTTGTGATTTAACGTTCATATAAATATTATACGTACGTCGTACACATGTGTATGTTATTACATTGACTTTATTCCGATAATCATTTGACCAACGCGTCATATCAATCGATATAATCGACTCATTGTGGGTCACGCAGGGTTAGCGTAAACATTCAAAACAAAAACAATTTAAATGACTAACTTGCCTGAGGTCAGTATTATGCGTAAGAAGGTCCTAATTTAAACGCATTCGGAATATTCGGTTTGTACTCTGTAACCAAAACAAAACGAGGCATAACAATTAATTATTATTAGAAACAATCTGCTGCACGTGCGTTCGTAAAACGTGAAACATTTCCGTTTTCATTTTTTTTTTTGCAATTATAGTACGTTATATCGTTCGTTTGAGCTCTTGACAGTGACCGTTTATTGACAAGTATTTCAAATAATAGAAAAACAATAATATTGAAAATATTTAACCTGTCAGACCAATATGTTTATTGGTCGTATGTGTTTTTGCGATCAATGTTAATAGGTTATATTTACACAGTTGTATCCCGAACGTTTCGAACCTCCGCAACTGCGCAGTAATAATTATTATTATCCTTAACGTGCAGAAGAAAAATGAAAGCATAATAATTCAAAGGAAAATCGACAATTGTGAAAATAGTTTCAATTGAAATTATTGATTTTTATTAGAAATTGTATTTTACAAAAAATGTTCATTTATTTATTTTTTTAAGTGTCGTTTAAACTGTTATTTTGTATTATAAAACAGCATTTAAAGAATAATAAATCTATACTATCATTCGTTCAGTCATTAGTGAATCCCTACAATGTTATGTAAATATTATTTAGAAAGCTTTAGCCTATAATGTTAAAATTATACTAACAGTACAATCCAGTTATTGTTTATACATAATATACGCTTTGAGAGTATGAGAAATCTAGTTCATACTGTCGAGTGACTTATGAATAAAACTTACATTTTTTTTTCAAAATCTCGTGAAAAATACCAATAAATCCAACGTATAATAACAATGTTTCTATTATTCAGTTGAACAATCAGAATTAAATTTACCTACATGTATTTCCGTAATGAGTGCCAATAAGAAATGCCAATAGATTCAAACGTCGTGATTGGGTTCGATTGATTCAAACTTCGAAAATGATGTAAATAAATTTTATTGTATAGAAATTTTTATTTTATTTCGGTAACGTTTCATTCCAAGGACATGCATGTGGGCAAGTCATATATTACGTACGACAAACACAGGCGAGCGCGATATACTAAACAAATCGTTTGCAGCTGTTTAAAATAAAACGAAGGGGTTTATTTTAGCATATGTGTATATATTTTAGCTGACGGAAAAGCGAATAAAGATGTTAAAGTTAAGTGTTATGGAGATAAACGGAACGGGGGTGAAACTCGATTTGCTACGACTGTGAATACAGGGTGTTACTGTTCAAAATTATATTATTTTTTTTTTGACAGTCGTGTACTATTTTTAGTGCAGTAAGGAAGTGAGAGTAGGTACATTAATGTACTTTATAACAGACGGCTGAAATGTGTTTAAATAAACAAAAAGTTTGAAAATCTTACATCAGTTTCATCACTGAATATCTAACTAACTATTAATATATAACCTAATATTAATAAAACCTAACTAACCTATTAATATATACGTATATATAAGTTAAAGGCCAATCAAAAACATAAGGGTGTAAGCATTATTTTCCAAAGAGAAATACAAAGAACATTTTTGTAATTACTTATTTTATAAATATTTATAAAATTTATTCAGCTAAAAAAATTTAAAAAAAATTACTAATTGCAAATTACAATGTTATAATCAAGAACAATATATTTATTTTTTAATTAGGAGTGTACAATAAAAATAATAATATATGTTTGTAACTAGGAGACCCGCGTAACTACATATTTAAATTGTTTTCAATGAATAGAAAAATTAATTTACTATGAATCGATACTTGACATTTTGATGGTAAATTATGGTCATCATTAAACATTTTATCAATTCATGTTTGATAGAATAATGTTGTGTCATTTATTTTTAATCTTCTTCGTATTCGAACTGAAGTCATTTATGATATTCATATCTGTTTCGTTATGGGGTTAAAAATGAATTACATAATGTGTAGTAAATGTTTAATTTTTTTAAATCTGTCATGTACTGAATAATTTCCTCCGAATAGTTAAAGTGAATATTGTTTTTCGTTTTCGCCAATTTTTAAAGAAACATATCCATCAGGGTGGTATTAGACTTGTGAAATACGTAAGGTTCCAAAGAAGATAATATACGTATATCGTATATATTATATAATCGAACAAATAAATACATTTTTACATTTTGTTCAAACTCGAACCGTTCGCAATTAATGCAATTTGAGATATTACAAATATTATATAAACGACAATAAGAGAATAAAAAATCTGTTCGAACACACCCCCGAAAACGTCCAAGTTCCGGTAAGAGATCATTTGCAATTTTCGTCTTCCTCCGGAAGTTCACAACACACGTCTTTACTATATACCAACACACCCAAATATAAAAAAAAAAAAAAACAAAAAATATAAAAGAAAATTACTATACCGTCGTGGGAACCGGCAAATGTACCGTTGTTTTATTATATACATTTAACCCCATCGATTTTCGCCTACCTTGTCCCTCTAGGGTATAATATATAAACACACACATAAATATATATATATGTGTGAACATACGATTTTTTTGCCCGTAACCCTTTTGGCCCGTCTGTGTGTCTGAAAATGTATATACTGCATGTACCGTTACCCATCATCAACCATTAACCCGACCGATTCGATCTAGACACCACCGCAACTGCAGCAGCAGACAAGGTCCGCAAGCGGAGGTTCATTAAAAAAAACACCCATTTTTTCACCGTTGCTATGTATTTCGATTATCATTATTCTTATGTGTACGCGCAGACACACACACACACACACGCATACGCAAACGGATTTCTTTTTTTCCTTCTTGTCAGCTCTTGACAATGATCACGCGGCACCTGTTTGGATTCATCCCGCCCACGCGTATGCCTCTGCGACTGGATAACAATGGGAAAGGGGTGTTGTTTGCCTTTTCTTTAGCCCCGTAAACGCGCAGCACCGCCGCCGCCGCCACCGTCGAGGTAAACAAAAGTACAATATATGTTTATATATTATAATATATTATGTGTATAAAAAAAAAAAAAAAAAAGGGAGGGTGATAATTACATTGTGTATACGTTTTATTTGCATTTGTTTCGACCGAGTTTATCAAAACGTACCTATACTGTATACTCTTGTCTTGATGCGCGCGCGGGAGAATCAAGGTGTGTATAATATGACTGCAGGTGCGGCCGCTGGGTTCTCGATTTTGTTTATTTATTATTTTCGACATCGTGAAAGCGATCAGTGATCACGATCTAACGACGACGTCTTCTGTGTTCCGCGTGAATATAATATCACACGCGGAGACGTTGTAAATGTATGAAGTATAGGTACATACTTTTGTAACGTAAAATATCGATTTGGTAATTGGTAACTCAATATGTCATACTACATAATGTTATATGGTTCTCATACGCTGGAAAACGGAAACTTTCTGAACTGGAAGATATGCGTAACACGAAACCTTCGAAACTTTGGTTACAAAATACAATTTAATACCCCGACGGCATACACTATAAACAGTAAAATACCCATCAGTTCACTTGTCTTCAATCCTTTGCGTTACGGAGAGAAAAAAAGAAAAAAACGATATAAAAACGAAAATAATACCTACTCCGCTGTACACGTTATACACGTATATAATACGTAATATTATTGCTGTTATGTACGTATATAGAAAAAATATAAAATTCGGGTACATAAAACCCGAATTTTCCTACGATGTACAGAACGATGATAGACATATACGTACATATACCTATAGTACCTACCGAATACATACCGTATGAACGTATATAATCAAAAACCTGTATTCGCGCGTTTCGACGTTTTTATTTCTTTATTTTTTTTTTCAATCAAAATTGTACATACAGGCCACACAACAGCCGCGTTTTCCTTCCGTCGGAAATATCGGACGTGTGAAACAGTAAATACGCAATCAATATTACGCACCAAACACCGAACGAACCCATTGCGTTCTAGTATGGGGATATAAATAACTTGAATTGAGAGTATCCGCATGGACGGTGTTCCGTCGTACGATTTTCATTTCATTTCAAGTGGAGTCTGTTATAATATCGATGCGGGGTCATTTGTAAAACGGCGTTAACATTTAAGACTGGAAATTCGTCCAGACTGTGCATAGATTTTGCGCGTTTGTTTATTTCGTCCACAGATGAGATGTTTCAATCTTGTGTTCGGAATCGAACACAAGTTTAGTACTACTCGTCTACACGTCAGCATACAATTTTTAACGCGTTTTGTGTTCGTTTTCGTCGCAGGTTTGTTTATATTTTGCGGTATTTAAACGAAACAATACAATAATCAAAGTCTGGAGAAAAATACATTTTACAAAGTGAAGTAATGAAGAATAATTACACTCGAAACAATGTTACACACAACGCAAAGTTATAAGATCTTATAATGTCATTACAAAAACGTACAATATTTTGTATACCTGTGCAGTGTGCACGTGTAACGGATTAATCCAATAATATTTTCCTTTTTCGACATAATATTCTAATATGCTTAAAATGTTTTCAGAGTTACATAATAACAGTATTGATTGTTTTCGTGCCAATAATTACAAATTAATTTTTAAATATTATTTCACTAGTATCCTTTTTCACTAATTACACGGTAAAAATTAAAAAAAGATTCAACAATGTGATTTTTTTGCATACACCTTATAATGTGTCTATAAAAGTCAAATTGACTGTCGTCAATGAGTTGTTTGGCAATTAGTATCTTGAACGTAACGGCGATAAGATATAAAATATTTTCAAATTTTCGATGTTGTCCAAAACCCAATCCGTGTCCACCGCAAATGACTGAAATCAGCATATTATTACGCGCATTGTGCGCACGTCTCGTCGATGTTGATGAAAGTTTTTATCATTCTTTTGCGACATTATGCCGTTTTTACGTTATGTAAGTGTTGTGTAACTCTGATTATTACGATGTGAAATTCAATTCAATATTCGCGTACGAGTGTTGGAAACTTTTTTGAAAGTAGGTCATTTGGCAATGGGCGAATGCGAAAAAATTTAAAAAGTAACCGTACGAGCGGTGGCCTCAATAGGACAGCAGTGCAGCAGTCCTAATATAGACCGTGTCAACAACTTCCGAGCAATTCGATCGTTTACATTGGATTGTCACGAAAATAATACGGTGATTTAAACGGAAACATATGATATCTGCACACTCGCGGTTCAAACGGAATTAACAGTTATATACGGAATGAACGCGTTCATTCAAAGCGATTCGCATAAATTATTTTTGAATATTCGTTTGATATAATAATGAAGCGTAACGTCCTTCTCGTAAAATTAAACGATTGTAAGTTCTAGACAGGCTGACGGACTTTACTCAATTAATAGTAATTTCCCGACATCACGAACACGACCTTTATTTATAAGATGGACTTCATCTCCATATTCAGGTTTCAAACTACATATTATTGTTACACGGGCATAATATTCAGTATTGATCCAATACCGGGTCATTTTTTCGGAAAGTCTGACTCGAACCAGGCATTCATACTCGTCCGAATGAACATACTATTTCACTCATCTCAGTCGCAATCGGAATCAGTAACCGCTAGCACAAACCCGTCCGGGTTCCCGAGAGAGAATCATCTAGAACATTATTTTTTCGACCCGGATCCGGAGTCATGGAGTACAGACGACGCCCGTCCAGACCGAGGACCGGACAAGTGGAATGGTCGCATTCAAAATGAATAAGATAATATTTTTCTTAAACTCGGACGAGATTCGGCCTGGACCAGTGGAAATGGAACCTTTTTTAAATCGGTGTACAAGTTGAAAGTATAAAGATAACGAAAAACATGGACACACATTTACCGGAAAATGCAGTTAAAATTACGCATTCCTGTGGAAAAAAATTCCAATTATAATAATAATAGTTTGTTTCAGTCGAGATTAATGAGGAATGTTTTTTATTAGTTACTCATTAGTTTATTGATATTATAGCATAACGGATAACCGGAGAACATCACGGTTTTAATTTTTTCGTTTAGCTACATTTATTTGTCACAGATGAATTTGATTTTTTCAAATTTTAATCGACTAATTGTTATTACCACAATTACCGCGGTAGAAAAACGATTACAATATTGTCGAAATCGTTATTACTTATTATAACTTAATTTAAAGTCAATAAATTCTCCGTATTCGTCGAAATGATCGCCGTTAATGATTTCACATCATTTTATTATGTCATAATTTAATATAGCATTTAACTTTTAAGTAACATAATAACCTTACAAATTTTAATTATCAAATGCCATAACATTTTACGATGCCCGAGATACATGCGTATATTATTCATGTTAACATTATACATTGATTATTTGATTATACTACGTGTTTTTAAGACATGCTCAAAGTTAGCCCATACGGATTAATTAATGATATGGTATGGTCAATCAACGTTTCGTCGACTGCATAAACACGTGGGCCTATACAATAATCGTAAGACGAAATAGAAATATTGGTTAAATAAACCTGCTTATCAAACACGAGCACGTCTCTTACCGCGATAGTGGGCGTCTAGGCGCGAAAGTGTGATATTTAGTGGGCAGAATTTTAACAAAACGGTTTGTAGATTTCTATGCGATGAAATTCCTTCAACTATTGTTACCGACGACCTGGACGACCGACGACCATTACATTTTTCCGGGCTTTGACTTTTGAAGACTTCGTTTTCACATAGGTAAAATAAGGGAACTTATCCCTCTCAGTTCTCACAATAACTCCTCCTTCTCTAGGTTTTCCTGTAAATTGAATGCACTTTCATCACGATACGTTGTTATAATTATTCTGATTATTAAATCTGTACTCATTTTTTGTCATAATTTATAAAAAGATTAAAAAATAACAAACGAATGATGAATATTATTATAAAATATAAACAACTACAAATTTACCGTGGGAAAATCTGGCCAAAATATACATCACATTTTTGTATCTTCTGCAACGTGAATTAATCGTTCGAGACTATATATCCTTTCAAAATGTCGACCTTGGTTGCGCCTTTGCGTTATCGACGTGACTTTATCATGTGTGCAATATTGTCAATAATTATGATGTTAACATTAAAAAATCGTTCGCACACGCGTTATCCTGCAATCGAACAAGCAATGTAGATTCGTACAAGAAGCAGTGCGAAGGAACAATCATTTAGATGCCGAAAAAAAGGAAAATAACGCATAATAACGCGTTATACGGTATACGTATGGGCACGCTTGTAATTCCCCTCGGCCGAGTATAAATCCAACCGAATAAAAACACAGTGTGGGTTATGGTTGTTGACGCCGAGTCATTATAGACGGATGATAATATCGACGCCGCATTATTGCCTCGACGAGGACACGGGTTTTTCGCTTTTAGCAGGACACAAAGTATTTGACTGTCGGGTTTGGAGAATTTTAATTTCACTGCAGACACTATTGTTGTTGGTCTCTTTGATTACGTCTGGCGGTCGTATGGGAAGAGATAGTGCTACGAGCGAAAACCATAGACGGGGAGACAAAGACAGACGGACGGAGATTCAAAGAGGGGGTTACGGAGATGACGTTTCGAGCGTGTGTGTGTGTGTGTGTGTGTGTGTATGTTTATCTTCGACCATTAACATTCCTCTCTCCGTGCATAAAAATATTATTATTTATCTTACCGTATTAGAGACGACGAATCATCGTCTGCGAGCAAATCTATCATGAATAAAAAAGTTTTTTTTTTTTTTTATAGAAAAGGGTGTGTTTTTTTCCTTCTCGTTTCGTTACGCGCGTATGTGTGTGTGTCTGTGTGTCTGTGTGTGTTCGTCTACTCTGTACTGAGTGTGTAGGTCGTCAGACGAAGGGAGAGAAAATAGCTATAAGATTTTTGTGACTGGTTTGTTTGGGAAGCAGTAGAACTGGTTTTTATTATTATTATTATTATTATTATTATTATTATATGGCGAGGCCCGCCGCCGCCGAGACAAGTGCTGCCGTTGCTTGCCCGGAGAACCGAATATTCCAAGGCTATTGCGTAAAAAAAAAAAATAATAAGACGATGTTAAAAAAAAAAAACCGTCTGAAGACGGCGGAAGGGTTATACGAGAGTAGTATAAACCGCCGAGCAGCGTCGACGACCCCTCGCGCGCGCACTGTACTACAGCAGTGCAGTCATTAGCACAAGGGCACCTCTAATTTCCCTCGCCGCCGCCGCCGCCGCGTCTCCACGTTCATGGACCACTAAACGTCTTGTCACGGAACGATGAAATCCACGTAGACCGCGAGAGGGACGCGCGTTTCGTTGTCGCGCCGTCTCCTGACCGTCGTCGTCGTCGTCGTCGTCGTCGTCGTGCGGCGCCGACGATGTGCGTTCTCCTTCGATAATCGGTCATAATATTTTGGGTCGGAAAGGAAAAAAAAAACCGCTAGAAACGATGCGTGTCCCTGCCGATGGCGCGCGCGCGACTCGACTCGACTCGAGATTTATTGCGGCGGCCCGTAGAAATCGCGGACAAAGGACCGTTTTATAGTCTGCGGACTTTTCGTGTGTAACGTCACGTGTTACACATAATAATACAAAATATTATATTATATGCACACGTGATGGGTATGCCGTTTTTTCTCTCCGTCCCTTTTCGGGTGATTTACTCGCCGACCCGACCCCGGGAGACCCGGACGTTTTGCCGACAAACGTTACGTTTTAATCTGTCCGTGACAATGGACACAGAGACGGAGAGAAGGAAACAAGGAGATCGTGAGAGAGAGAGAGAGAGAAAGGCGACCACCACCAAATGCCGACCGACGACGGCCGCGGCGTGCCGTCGTGAATCGTGATAACAATGAAGGCCGAACAAGGAACGGAGAAAGAACGTCCGATTCGCGGTAACGGGCCGGGACACGCGTGAATTTATAATACCATCGTTTATTTAATAATATTATCGTTGTGGGATTTACGACTGCGAGCCGAGCCGATCGGCACTCGCATGATAATATCGGTTCGATAAAATTTTACGGTAAACGTTTATATTTACATGTTCGCCTGCTGTTCGGCGAACATCTGTGTGCGGCGATTGTGAAAACAAACGGACAGAATAGAAAAGAGATAGTCGTTCTGCGTACGGACGCGTATAACACTATTATTATTATATGTATACGTACACAGAGATTATTTTGACACTGATACAGTTCAAGGTTTTCCAAAGTGTTGCACATGTGATAAAATACATTACGATAATATTATACGGGCAGTACGAATCAATAAAATTCATATTGTTAATGTGTTTTCGACCACACGCGACCGTCGCCGCCGCCGTACATCATTCGCTGCGATTATATTATTATTTTTTATTATTATTATTATTATTATTATGGTGAACTTGTGTGTCGTTCTCGTCGCGACCAATTATCCCCGTTATCGCGGATTCGGGACGATTAATTTCATGTACAACACGTCTTTTGTTGGGATGTTTTCAAGGAAAGAAAGAGAATATTAAATCGATTGTTTTGACCAATTACGTAACATTCTTATCAGCTTTGCGACCGTGTGTCATGTTGTGTGCTTTGATGCGCCCGCCAAAGTCACAACGTGATTTCGATGAAAATAATATTTATTTTCACAATGGAAAAACGTCGCTTGGAATATTATTGCTCTGTCCGCGCGACACGATGGGTGCATGACGTATGAGAAGTACAACGCGTCGTAAGTGCCACGCGATCGAGTCTCGTTTAAAAAAAAAACTCGTCGCTCGAAAAGTAATAAAAAAACGCCCCGTAAAACAGTCGACGACAACGCCGCGCCGTCGATAATGATCGTCTCGAAACAATTCGGAATTATTGGTTGTCAAATTTAATTCTCAAGGTGATATGTAGGTCATCCATCCGCCATCGCTATTGTTTACCACTCCCGATTCCGATTTCGCTGACGATCTTCGCTTCACTCCGGGACCGTCGTTTCGCGAAATAATCGACAACATCATTAAACAAGCGAATTATACATCGAGTCCGACGTCGGCAAAACTACGATCGAATGCATTACCGATCGGTGTGGAATGTATTACACAGTTTCGTACGTGAATATACACATCACGGACGTTGATTAGCAGCCGATTCCTTCATGAATCGAAACGGCAACAACATCTTAGTATGTAAATATGCGTAATAAACATTTTCACGGTAAATATTATAAATCACCGGTCAAAAGTTAAAACACGGGTACCTGTAATTTATAATCAGAACACAATACTCTCGGATTAACGGCCGAACGCTTTAATTCATCAAAACTCGCCGGATTAAAATGTGAAAATAAAATAATGCATCGTATTATTCGTATTTCAAAGTGTTGTACTTTCGAATAATATAAAACGCAACGCAGATTAGAACATATTTGTATACTCGTATGTGACGCGTACTGAATGTAATAATATACTTTTGAATAGTATTATCCCGGACACCATGGACGTGACTTGAACGGTTTTTTTTTTTTTTTATTTGAAGGGAGACGGACAAACTCTGTTTCATACATATAAAAGGTAATAATTATGCTTCCCACGTATCAAAGCGACGTTAATCGCGAAAACTTGATTTGTCGTCGGCGACGATAAAACAGATGCAGCCGTGTTCTAAGTTCAAATAAATAAACAAAATGAATCCGGTTGATATTATCACATCATCTACTACATGGAAAGACAATGGTGGAATCGATTCCGACGAATATGAGAAAGCCGACGGGCTTTCTCTAGTCGTTCTTTATCTTTTTAGTTTTTAGTCTACTTCGGCGTCTGAAAGTCTCAAACCGAACATTTGATTTCAAATACATCTATCGTTTTTGTAGAAGTACCTACGTCCATAAAAAAATAAATAAATTTCAGAATCAAAGTACTATATACATTTATGATGTATCTCATTACCAGAGACTTGTATTTTCTTAAACACCGTATAACTATCCGACTGAAGTGACTGCGACGGTTTTGAAAAGAAATATCTTGGTAAAATTTTTTTTAAGGGCACTGTTGAAGTCATAATATGTCGTTTGTTACCTTCGCGCAGTAATACCCATGTATATTGAAAGCAAATGAAATAAACGGAACCGTCGCCGAATACTTCCTGTTGTCTAGTATTGTATCTTCAAAAGAATAACTACGTGATTTCGGGTGCTTTCAATACGGCCCAGATATTGTAATCGAAATAGAAATAATACACTCAATTTCACTAATTATTTTAACATTGGTTAATTATTAGAAAATATCAGAAATACCGCACAAAACTTATTGCTTTCACTCGTAAATGGCGTACTCACTTGAAAAAATATGCACCACAAATCAGACTTTAGCCTAGAAATGAGAATTATCAAAATAATTATTTTATCATATCAATGGATTTTAACAACATTTATAGAATTATTTCATTACAAAAATATTTAATTATCATTGTTATTATAAAAAAAAAATAGCAGTATTTGTTAAAATGTGCAGTGAGCTTATGATTTTACCGTAAAATAATAATATACTTATATAATTATATACATTTAATCTAGGAAAAAATTGTATTTTATTATTTTTTATTCACGGTCTAATGAAAATGTTCATCACTCATTAGTGTTGTCTGATTTTATTTCACAATGCTTCGTAAACTCGGTAGGTCGATCACACGTCATATAATATTATCGTCAATTGCACTTAAAATTAAGTAGAAAAAGAACTTTCTTAATAATTTACTATTTGTTTCTGCGTACTGCTATGAATAATAAAATAGATAATTCATCAAATCGTTTATATCATAATTGTATTGCTGGATTGTCTGTTATTTATAAATACAAGTAATCTTGAGCAGGTTCAGTGCTCAATTCTTATTATTCAGTGCATCGTTGAAGGGTACCAACAATTGTTTTACCATTTCAACCGGTTTATTATTTTAATTTTACAATCGAAATGTTCTATTCGTATAAATTATTTTCGATCATTCAAAACGTTCTTCAAATCGTATCGATTTAAACCGAAATACTTGGCCGTATAAAATTCACAATCTCGACCTGAAATCAATCGCACTATTTTATTTACATTCGATTTTATATGCATTCGGTACATTTCGATGTAAGCCTAACCTACCGGATTCGCATTCGTTCACATTTGTTCGCATTCGCGGCCTAATGTAACGCACCTTGAGACGCGTATAATAGTTTATTAATGTTTTATAAATTTAATTTTTAAACGATACAATGGTATATGTCATATGGTTATTACTTATTACAAACACACACCGTGTCTATATTGATTAGATTAATTTAAATTTAGCAGTTACAGCCTTTCGAGAAAATTTGTCATTGATTTTTCTTAAACACGCGTATCGGGAATATTTGATCGATAGTACGTATTTTATTCGTACAAGACGGAATTTACACCGGAATAAGCGAAAAAGTTACATTGTATTTATTTCCTATATTATATTTGAAAAACGCAGACAAATTCCAAACAATACGATTAAATGCTCTGCGATATGATTCTCATTAAACAAAACGTAATAATCCACCATAATATCCAGGAATCTCACAAATAGTCGGTAATAATATTGTTTTAGAATTTTTTATCGGCAGCGTTTAATACGTAAGAAAATAATTACATTTTTATCTAAAGGAAATCCAATGAATCTAAGAACCGTGGCAATCAAATAAAAATTACTATCAGTTCTGCACGAAAAAATAAACGTACAAATAATATTGTTTATATATTAATATAATACACAGTGGTGCACACGAGATTAAATGTTGTGAAAATTGTCAAATGACCATTATTTAGATATCCAAAATTATGTTCAATTCGATTTTATATTATGATTTTCAACGCGATGCTGACGAATCGGAGAAAACGCAAAATAGTCGGTAGGTCTAGCAGATCTTTTGACCCGCGACCATTTGAGTTCATAAGCTCGTGTGTAGCAATATTATTATTTTAACCGTGAATACGCGAAACCAAACGTCGAGACGAGTCAAAAGTTCATTGTAAATTTTCATGTTGAACGGAACAAAAAAAAAAAAAACCCGTAATAATTCTTCAAATATACGGTGTAATCGTTTACGTCCATGACACACAACGGTGTGCGCGTATTTCGATCGTATATCCGCCGCGTTTGTCCATAAATCACCCTCTGTAACGATTTAAACTGTTCGTTTTAATTTCCGTCGGGTATCCTGCGGTCGGGCAAGGATAATAATAATAATAATAATATATAATGCGCTTGCCGAAGCGACGTTTTGTCGAATAATTTCACCAGTCCGCGCGCCCGCAGTGCGTGTGCCGCGCTCGCCGCTATGAGGTGTTCGCAGTCCACGGTGTGAATATTTTGGCGGTTACGCGCCAGGATTATGCCGGGAGCCTGGCGAAACGCATACGGCAACTCAACGTGCATTCGCCGAACCGGTTGGCGAACGAGACGATGCGGTTTCGCGGCAATGAAAACCACAATATTATAATAAATGTAATATCGTTATCGTCGAAATAAAAACCGTTTGTGTGTTATTTTTTATTCGTTTTTAGCAGTCAAAACGACGGCGCGCGGCGGCGGCAGTAAAACGAACGAAGAGGAAAAGGAAAAAATTAATAAATAAAATAATAATTCACCTCCTCCTCCGAAGGTTCCATCGGGGGTACCACACAATGTACGCGCCGCGTGTACATGTGGTACGCAGCCGCCGGATAATTGCGCGGGGGTGTAACAGCACACCTTTCACACACGCACAAACAATACAAACATCAAGAACGCGCATGTTTTTTACGACACAGGGGGAGACACACTCACAGACGCGCGGGAACGCGCTCGGCAATTTAAAGGGTTGTTGGTGGAAAATAAAAAAAGAAAAAAAAAGAAGGATATCGCCTAATTTTCAATTTTTTTTTTTTTTCCCTCGTCGTTTCTTACACGATTCCGAATCGTTATTCTCACGGTTTTCTCAATCTCATTTACAGCGTGTGTTTTACACGCGGAACGAATGGCGCGACAATGGGAATTCGCCGGCAGACGGCCGTGCAGTCGGTCGATTTATATCAATTATTATCCGTCAACGTCTCGTATATACTCGTATACGTGGTTTTTGTTTTTATCGTACCCAATCCTTTACCTCGTCTCCGGATCGTATCTGCCGCCGCGCCCGTAGAAGAGGTCACCGGTTGCAGATGTCGACTTGGCCGGGAAAATAATGGCACAGTCAAATGTTTATACTACACGCGAGTATAATCGTTACGTCGTACACATTATATATCGTACCATCCCTTATTCCCGCGTATACGCACAGGTGTTAAAACTGTATAAACCGCGCGTACACCTCGTCGTAAATGCTTCGGCGACGCCCGGGGAGGAATACGTGAATAGGTACGCCGCGTGCTAATGAGACGTCCCGGGTGCTGTTTTTCTCTCGAAACTGTCGGTTTCTGTTCGTTCTTTACACCGCGGCCATCATCATAAATCATCGCGTTTTATCGGTTCGTCTCCGCCGCCGAGCCCATTTACTCGTCCCAATGCGAAATGCATTTAACCCGCGAGTATATTGTACCCCGCACCGTGTTGTACTCGTTACGCATAATATGTTCGACGTATCGTAGACGGGTCGGAGAGAGAAAATAATTGCTTTCCAGCTATTTGAACTCGGGGCGAATGCGTTTTACTGCCCTCCTGCCCTCGTACATTTAAATTTCATTTTATGTTTTTTGATTTTTAACGGGGGCAACAATACAAATCTGGCGCTTTTAAACGGCCAATTCGACATACACGCCGCGGTCAACACATATCTAATAATGTGCCCACGTTGTTTACCATATTGGTTTCTGGTAGTAAATCGTATGTAGTTGGTACTCGAAAGAGGTCATTTTTCGAATTTCCCAACAGTTTAAAAGTTGTACGTGAAGAAAAACTGACGAAAAATAACAAAAAAACGGCAACATTTACTGTCGGCTTTTCAAACAATATTTTCTTTCATCGTTACTCAAAAAACTTTGATCGCAAGAACTTGAAATTTTCACCGAATATATACGTATGACCATTCTCTTGAGTTGGTAAGAATTCCGAGAGGTTTTGACTTTTTTTGTGTTGTTTATATAGACATTTTAAGTTTTTTAGTTTTCTTAGTTTTTTTTTTTTTTGTAAACTGTCTATAAAATAATTTTGGCTCGTCAAAAGCTCTTGAGAATTTCATAAAAAGTTCCATATGAGTTGACCATTTTGGAAATACTTTGGCACAATTTTTTTTTATTAACATTTGATTAATCAAATTTTGCTGAAATTTGATAAAAATACGAAAATCTGTTAACTTTTTGTGGCTGACCTATCCCACCACTTTCACTCAGAATCGTTTTTTTCGTTATCAATGGTACATTGGTCTCAAATTTAAAAGACCAATATCAATCACCCGTCGTCTGTATCTCATCTGTGTCTTGTATTTCACCCTTTTTAAATATATAATATGTATAATTTACGCGATTTCAACGAAATCGTTTGACCGAGGGGGTGAGGGTCAACTCATACATACATATGTCCAGTATTCGACGCTATCGGAAGACAATTACATTATTTGTATCGATTGTTTAGATTTAAATAAAATGTATTCATATATCTAGTAAATAAAAATAATATCTTACTGACCGGTCGAGTTGGCATGAAAACGGTCGTCATAACACAGTGTAGTAAAATCTAAAATATACAAGTATTTGCCTAGACTAGCAAAAACTGAAATGACGCCACTGCGCGATTGTGTATTATATTTTATTGTTTGCAAGGTTATATCGTTATAAGTTTATAGCCGGGTCGTAAATCACTTTAAGAACGACAATTTTATCTCGATTCGAGACAATCAATACGATTGTTCAAAATGTATCGATCGAGATTTCCAATCGTTCTTAAATAATTGATTTAGAGCATATGCGCTATAATGAGCGTGGTCAAGAACGATATTTTTATCGGTTAATTTATGTATAGTTTCGTTTTTTTTTTTTTTTTTTTTATAACTACCACGGATAAGAAAATAGACTGTAGAAACAACAGCTGTTCCAAAATCAACCGACATTTTGTGCGGACTATAATAGTGCCGTGAAAATAATGCCGAAATCATTCATCGCCGCACTGATAATACATGACCTCTGGACTTGGATTTGTATGATTTGGGATTGTTCTTTATCGCGCAAACATGGTGCATACGTGATAGTATTTTGTTTTTATCGAGTACAATTCCGTTGATTTAGTCCGAATATTATAACGACGATACGTCCGTCCACCGCAGTCCCCAGATTTCTTGCTCTTTTTTAACGTGTCCAGTGATAACCTTTAACCGGTCTTAAGGTTATTATTATGGACCCCATAGGTCCATAGATTATTAGACATGCGAGTCTGCATGTGTGCGTATGGTTTGCGAGTCACCACAGATGAGTGTTCGTTTTCTTACGCACGACGTTTAACAGATTGTCAAAATTTAAAAGTCGAAAATTACTAGTAAACATGGATTTTTCCTATTTTGTCCCAACGTTTTCCCAAGATGAAAACTTAAAAATATAACAACGATAATAAGTATTTTAAATGAACCACTTCGTACATAAAACGATATAATCCTTTAAAAGCCCGGTTTTTTCTTTAGAAATAATTTAAATTAAACGACCATAACCCGTGTGAATATGAGAAAATAAAAATTTAGTTCTCGATTAGAGGTGCTAGGTAATTGCATTCAATTGCAGTTTGAAATTCGGGGACTTATATATTAGTGTAGATTGATTGGTTCAATAAGCCATTTCACGGTTTTTTAATATTCCCAGAACACGTTTATATTGAAATTAAATGTGTTTATACTTTACTTTTTTTTTTAAATAAATAATCTTTCCAGACAAATGTTCATAGCACACTTTGTGTTATATTTTAAAGCACCGTGAATATTTCTGAATTCTAATTTATATTGGCGAGTTACATAATAAGGAAAATAAAGATAAAATATGAAAATAAATTATAATGCTTCTTACTAGTTGAAAGAAACGGAAAACATCAAATGTTAATTAATCATCGCCATTCAAATAAAATTTGTAAAATAATTAAATAGAATATTTAATGATTCCAACGTTAAAAACGAATGAATATAAGTGATAAGTTATATTTAAAATGTTATATTAAAAAAATCGATTGCGATAACTTGGTAATGCATAATAATAATTATAAAAAAAATACTCGGATAGAGTAATTATTTATGTATTTTTTAAAAGGTATAATATATTACATTATTGTTAATGATGTTATTCTTGATTTTTACCAATACTGGTAAATTATGATAAAACAATATCGCATGTTCAAACGGTCAACAATGCCAATACATAATAGTCGAATCCGAAAGTATTTAGTGTTTTTTTTTTTTTGTTTTAATTGTCTATTATTGACTATGGATTATGGGCTGTGACACATAAAACTGTATTGTAATCTTAACATTCATACATGTAAATCATCAGTCTATATAATACAAATATTGTCTACAGTATCAATATCAATTATTTTATAATGCTTTATTATTCGTGAATTCGTGCGATAACAACGACGAAACGTTTCATAAATGCAAGTACGATTTTTATTGGTTTGACAAAAATGATATTCAGCCGAATGAACTCTGCGATTATAAGTCGTACTTAACATTGGTTCGTATAATTGCATTAGCTTTGAGCGTAATTAAACATTTAAAAACTTATTAAATCAAATTGTTTACGATTTCGTACGTACCGCAATAGAGATTATTTCCCATATTATAATATTACACTTATCCTCTAAATAATCGTTCCCGAAAAAACGTCTCTAATTATTGTTAGCTATTTATCTTGCAAATATTACTATTTATTCTTTATTGTTTATTATACGCCTTCGATAATTGCTATGAAAATTATACTTAATTTTTATTACCTTAACGTATTATAATTTTCATTTTTTTTTTTTTTTTTTTTTTTTACTTTTACATTCGTGAAAAAAACAACTTGAAGCTAATGCATTTACTAACGCGTAAAAGCTATTTTTGTGAAAATAAAATTTACATATTATTAATAATTATCTACGTTTAAGTTATTTATAAGATGGTTTATTGGCTCGTAGAACGTATTATGCCTGTACATTAAGACATATTATGTGAAAATATTGAAATGTTGACAATCCCGCCGCATATTCCTACACACGAATATTTCGAGTAAACGATTATAAATCATATTATATAAATACAACGCGTGTGACGATTATTATTATTTTTTTTTTTTCGTTTTAAACAAATTACATTTTTAACTGCATAATATATCGGAGTAATAATAATTGTGGACAGTCGATTTGCACTTGTTTTTTGTTTTTTTTTTTTTCAACCGGTTGTAACGTGGCCCGACGCCGCGCCGCCACGTAACAACGTTTTTCCGTCGATGAATATTTATCGGCGTTAGACTTGGGGGCGGTATTATACAGTGGTTTTTTCTCCCTCTATTTCGTTCCGAGAGGGCACAAGGGTTCAAGGCCAAAATTAAAAAAACTATAAGACCGGCGGCGGCAACGGCGGCGGCGGCGGCGGCGGCAGCGAGGTAAGTCATCGGATAATGATTGCCACCTGTTCTTTCTTACATCGCAATCAACCCTTTTTTACGACCAAAGAATTTTTCCCACACCCCCCGAGAAGAAAGAGACTTGCGCAGTGCATATAATATATATATATACATACTATATAAGAGATAGCCAAACATGACAATTGAGAGGCAAAACGGGTTCTGTGTGTCGTAATATTATAATAATATCCTGGGACCCGCCAATTCAAAATTTCTATACCCGTCTTGAATATGATAAAAAAAAAAATAAATAAATAAAAAAATAATACACGTCTGAGAGTTAGGTAAATTAGCGGTAAGGAAACAGGTGGTTTCTAAACCCTCTGATCACAATGATGAATAATATTAACTCCATTGCCGCGTTTTTTTTTTTCGCGTTCTGATCGACCCGGAAATTTTGTTTTTTTTTTCTTTCCTCAATGTTTTACCGTGCCCAAAGGTGGAGCTACCGTTATTCGAAATCCCGAGAGCATCATGGCTATATACCATATGGAACTGCAGATAATTAAATACTACAATCTGTTGCATCAACGGGAGTATCTACCTACGTTACGTTAACGTGATGCTCATACCGGAAATCGAGATTGACTTTGCAGTGACGATGAGAATCAACCTTGTTGTCCCAACGCGAGATAAATCTTTTACAAAAGGTGAGTAGCTGCTGCGCCTGCTTTTAATGATGTTCCGTGTTTTTGAAAATAAATAATAGGTTGGTGGACTATATGTTTGTATAAGTGTTTTTTTTTTTTTTTATCGAATTTAAGTAATTTATAATGACTGATATTTTTATAGATAATTTTCAGAAATTACTAATGTTTTTTTCGGTCGAAAAACATTTACTTTAATAGCTGTCATTACTCGTATTAGTCTTCGTCCCAAAACGGTTCAACCGTCTAGTGGCATTTATATGTGGTAATTTGCAAAAACCTTTTATTCCCATCATATAAATTTAAGAAATACTATAAACACAGTTTACTACCTATGTACAATAAGAAAAAAACTTTATATTTTATACCATTTAAGGTTGATCTCAATAATTACGGTTTCGGCAGGTACACTTTCCTTTACGTTTGGAATATACACATCATAATAAAAATAAACATTGGGTGGTTCGAGGTTTTATAGCCTATCGTAACGCATATATTTGTATATTATTTACTATGATGTGATGAAGACTCTAAGATGTTCTGTTATGGTTTATAACTGGGCTGTAAGTATAGTTATAAGTGCTAAACTTCGCATTTTCAAGGGTTGTATTCAATATGACATTGGAGGCGATTTTTGAAATCCATTAAATATAGATTTATAATGAAAACTTAATTCTATCCTATGAAGTTAATGATGATATAGATAAAAATGACTTTTTCTTTGTGAACGGGGAGGTGATCGCTTCCCTTCGGATTCATCCCTGCACATCATATTATATTATATATTGTACAATGTTTAAATATTTTTATTAAATTAAAAACATTATATTCTTTGATAGATTTTCACGTTTATGAAGAAACTATTAGGAATTTTGAAGATTGATCTTTTGAAAATATCAAACAAATAACATTTTCTGTCCGGAAAATGAGTACGTCTTACCAATTAAAACACGTTTTTTGGTCGAAAAGTTGCATATAGAAAAAAAATAAGTAGACACAATTTTAACACAATTCTCTCGCTCCTTTCAGAATCTAAAACTTGTGCGTTTTTTTACACCTGACGATTATTTTTAAAATCGAAACCGGTCGCAATATCGAACATTTTCAGGCAAGACCTTTTTATTTTCATTTTTATATTATTAGAAATATTTAATAATATGTTGTTGTTTGTTATTGAAACTTAATATTATAAACACCGATGATTTGTCGGGAAATGTAATATCTGGTATTTTACGTGGCTTTTTTTGTATATATACTCGTATATACCTGTTCATATAAATATTGTTTTTGTAGTTGGCACCACTCTATAGATGTATTAAATAATTATGTACCTAGGTAGTAGGTACTTTATAATTTGGTTCGTTTGGAGAGTGACTGAAACAAATCAGCATTCACGTTTCACGAGCATCTGCAGCAACGAATTTCAATAATTGATAGTTACTTTGTTTTTTTTTGTTTTTTAAGGTCTCACACAAACCAGTTACCGTCAACACGTCATCAATATAATATTATATACACACGCTTCTTCGTGCCGTAGCGGTGGATTTGACAGAATGTCATTTTTATAAGCACGATTATGCAGGCAATATAATATATTATACACAAGTTTATTATATATACATTATACATACATACGAATACGCCGTTTATTGTCTATTGTCAAAACGGGAAGGATATCGTCGTAGGGTAAAACTCGTACGGAATAACAAAACCTAGTGTACTTAGCCCGTTACCGCCGCACAGCCTATCGTGCACACGGCACTTTAGTCGTTTAGATAACAAGACGGGATTGGTTAAACGACTCTCCGGTCTCCGGATTTCTGGCCAAATAATAAAGACACACACACACACACACACACACACACATATACAATATGTTATGTTGGTATATTTTTAAATTACATAGTAGTAGTAGTAGTAGTAGTATATTATACCGACTATGTGTATAGTGGTGGAAGGAAGAATATGAACCACACGAAGTGCGTTGTTATTATGGAGTAATTGAATTAAAAAACATAGGATTTTCGAATCGCGTGCGAGGTATAAAAGTTAAAAAATAACGAGCAGTGTTCTCATGATTCGTGAATTCGAGATGTAACGTATTTGTAAAAAACAACAACAAAAAAAAAAAAAACCGAAACGACCCTTTTCACTTCATATGCGTATGGTAATTAAAATGGGTTGAATTACGAGTATGCGTACCAAGACGTGCACACGTATACTTATATTGTGTTATTATTATACATGCGACGAACACTATCGCGAACGTGTATTTTGGTATCGCTCGATTTTGAAATCAAATACCTTAAGAATCGGGAGAAAAATGTCTTGTTGGAAAAGTTTGAGATAATTGACCACTTAAATTGTAACGCATAAGAAGCACTTCACTTTGTAAATGGATTTTTGTACTCCGTTTCCATGGTGATATACTTATAAAGTGGATTTTTTATCGTTGCCTATTTTGACATTTATTTACAAACCTATATGTAAGACCAACCCTATACACAGTATATAATACGAGTATATATATATTTATATACCGTACATTACATTATATACTGGCATGACGTACATATACAATCACACATAGTAATTTAAGATACTTCGTATTGAACACGTGATATATAACAAAACAGCACAACTTATCCACACAGTTGAAGGCCCAGAATTACCTTCCATCGTCCAAAGCTTAACGTTGAAGACTGCTTGTTTCGGAGTTACTTTATAAAATATTTATAAAGATTAGGCGTCATCGTCTTATTTATTTTGTTTTTATGAACAAATATTTATTTTTCATTATTTTTATGTTTTTGCACATTGTTTTTAAGAGTTTAGAAACAGTGAAATCGCAGTCACTTTTAATTCTTACGTGTTTATGAACGGTTAGAATTTAAACTCATGCTAATAAAAATGTATCATCATACTATAAATATGTATATATATAGTGATTAAAATGTTTACGATTTGCGTAGGTGATGTACTGTACAATTATATTATATCATTGTGTATCTACACAAACTTTTACGAATATATAAATATTTTTGTATCAATTTGATATTCTAAACGCAAAGTCGTGACAATTGGCATCCGTCGGATGCACGCGATGAATCTTTATTGTAAAAAATACACCGCATATCATAAAGAAAAACAACCCCATTTTTTCTTAAAGATATCATTGTATAACATTTTAGCGATTTGTTTCGGTATTCGCACGTTGCATCTCACATAATATAATGATAACTCAAACCATGCACAAATCGTTTTATAAGGTAATACGACGCGTGTGACAAAGTGAATACATATTATCGTGAGAATTTCGCGCCAAAGTAAACTTTTGCGTGTATTTCTCAAGCCGTTTGTCTGGATCGACCGACGATTTACATAAACATTTTCACTACGCGCTTTTGATGTATCACTATGCATCAGGACGTTTCATCGTATGAGCGAAACAAATGTTTGTGCGCTACGTCAACCATTTTCGTTTGTCGCCTATTCGAGACATTATCAGAGAAGTAGTTTCCATCGTGCGAAAATCGCAGAACAAATCAAACGATTGGAATCGATTCGGAGACGAAACGAATTTTTCATACGAAAAGTTATTTTTCCAACAACACGCGTGTACACGAGCGTGGCGCGCGCACAGAGGAAAGAGGAAGCGCGTTCGTTCCGAAATCCCGACCCCGACAGTCATTATGACTAAATACACGCCTCGTCGCCTTGGCCAATCGCATTTTCTTGCGGTGTGCCGCCCGGATAGCGGCGTATTAACGCGCGGCGAGAAGAAAAACGAGACTCATCCGACTGCGGCGGTCCACGGCCATCGGTCAAGTGTGACGGGCAGGTACGTATATATACATATATACACAGAAGTGGTACAAAGTACTAGAAGTAAAACAGCGTAGTGGTAGGATATTTCGTATACGTATATATGTATGTGTACAGAAATGCGACGTGGTGAATAATAATATAATAACGATGGAGAAAAGGAAAAAAAAAAAAAAAATGGAATTAAAAAATAAAACCCATTTTCGATCTAACCGGAACGGCTGCACGTACATTTCCACCGCCTAAACACGACGACGACGACGGGCGCGCGCGCAACGCGTCAGAGTTACAACGTGCATCGCGCGCTTTGACGGCGGGCGACGGGTGGTGGACGCCGCGCCGCCGTGTGCTGACTCAACATTACATTTGGTGGCAACCGTCGGACCGGCGACGGCCAAGGTCAACGCGATCTGTTGGCTGCACCGAGTCATGGTCTGCCGGCCGCCGCCGCCTCCGCCTCATCCGTCGCCTCCGCCTCATCCGTCGCCGCCGTCGCCGCCGCCGCCTCCGCATAGCGGTTTCGTATAATATTATTGTAATATTGTTTTGAGTGCGCGCGCGCGCGCGTGCGCGTACGTGCGAACGTAATAATAATAATAATAATATCGTACGCGCGCACGTTAATGATAATAACGACGATGGCCATGGCCGAACTCGCTCTCGTCCGCCGCCGCCGCCGCCGCCGCACACCGGACGCTTGTGCGAGCCTCTCCACCGCCGCCGCTCGCGTTAATCTCACAACGAAAAACCCGTCTCGACGAGGCCGAAGGGGTTGACGGATTGCGGCGGCGGCGGCGGCGGCGCGGTTCCACCGAGTCGTGTTTTCGTGTAGACCGTGTGTACAGCAATCCGTTTTTCGGTGCATATTTATCACCCGTCCGGGAGTTTTTTTTTTTCTCGAATAAAAAATGGCCAGTGTATAATATATTACTACATGGACGTACTCGGGGAACCCTTCACTGAGATCTACGGTTAACCGTACGATAAACGATTATTTTAAAAACAACATTTATACCGAAAACATCATCTACACTGTTTTTTTTTTTCTCTCTCTCGTTATTTGAACTGTTGAAAACTTTTCTTCAGAAAAAAAAAAAAAAAAAAACGGTCTGCTACGTGGTAGAAAGGAGGAGGAGGTTCGTGTGTTACCTACCATATTATGAATAACGATTTTTGAATTCACACGAGAAAACTCGCTTTACGTCACGTAAAATCACTGTGTTTGATAAAAACTCAACGTGGCGGAAATGTGGTATAAGTTGTTGTACTATGCATTTTCAATGCATCTTGTACATTTCAAATTTTCACGGAAACCGGAATACAGATTTTAGCGTCGTCCCGGAGCCGCCGCGTCCATCGAGAAAAAACGGAAACGAGACGAGTCGGCGGCGTCCGACGTCGAAAACGAAGACGCGCCCCCGGGTGCAATACCTAGGACGACGAGTTGGCGACACCGACTCGTCGTCGAGCAACGGGACAGGAAGCTGCTCTACAAGGACTGGACGCGATAAACTGCGTCCACGACGTGCCGGTCGTCGAGCTGTATAAAGACGGCCGCCCGCGATCTGCATGACGCGGGGCAGACCGACCGTCAACCGGACGTGCGTTTGGGACGCGTGCGCGCCGCGGCCGAAGAAATCCTACTTCGTGCGGGCGTACTATCAAGCACGGCCATGTCGAATTTGAGGCGGACGCAAAAATCCGACCGCGCACCCCAAAATTGATAATAGTACTCGTATGCATGATGATAACAGCAATCTTACACGATTGCTTTTCGTTTCAACGTCTGTAGTAAACGATTGTTGTCACTCTGGCGAGAACTTCACGTTCTGGTATATCATTATTATATGACATTTATGAATGTAACGTAATTTGTACCTTAATTATAATTTATTTTTCATGTTTCTATTATTTAATGTATAACAATGACTTAAATATTTTTCTATTGTACCTCGATTCGTATATTATATAAAACATTTCCATGTTATATTAGTTACGAGTCTGTCACGGTGTGTGTAACATAAAGGTCCTATTTTTTTTTTATGAACAATACTACCGCGATGTAATATACTAGTCGATGCGCATAATATAAAGTATAGCTGAAAATACCTAATAAAATACATTTCAACAACTCATTTAAAAATATTATATAGAATGATTTATCAATACATTTTATTATTGGAATATACATTTCTTTAAAATTATAAGAACGAAATAATGTTAATTTCAAACATATTATATTATTTGTTTTGACTAGGAAGGGTAATAAGTTTTCTCGGAAAAACAAATATGAATATATTATGTACGTATAGGACAGGTAGAACTAATGACGATCATGAAAAAAATGAACGATTACAATGCATTTTGAAACATAATCCTTTATATGTATAAAATAACAGGCCTTTTTTATGTTCCTATTTTGTGACGAAGCTATTTAATTTTTTTCTTATTTTTTTTCCACAGAGTTGTTCCAAATACCATCCTGAGTGTCACCAAGTCGCCCGATTTTCAAAATTTTGCTTTTAAAGGGTTAAAATCGGTAAAAATAATATTATATAAAAATTAATCCCTATTAACCAGGTATCCTCATCACGCGTGAATGGCTGGACCGATTTAGCTAATTCTTTTTTTGTTGTGTTTGTTATTGTCAGGAGAAGGATCTTACGGGGAAAAAATCAATAAAATTAACCCTAAGGGGGTTAGAAGGGGTAAAATGTGTTAAAATTAGAAAACTTTATTTCTCGATCCGATTTTTTTTGAAACTTAGCATACATAGTAATGAAAAATTTACTAACTTATTTTTCAAAATTCAACCCTTAAAAGGGGTAAAAGGTGTTAAAAATGTAAAATGTAATTTTTTTGATACTTCGCATACATATTCTGTAAATCAAATAATGAATAAATCTGTTAACTTATTTTTCAAAATTCAACCCCTAAGGGGGTTAAAGGGGTTGAAAATGAAGAACGTTATTCCTCCCTCATACCGGGAAAAACTTTTCACGGGCTAGATTTTGAGATGCAACGATCAGCGGGTGCGTGGTAATTTGCATTTTATATAAATAGATTATTATGTCATCAAAAAACCAGACGATCTTTACCAAAAGGTATGGATTTTGCAACGTCATATATTATTACATAACTTTTAACCGCATTGCCTGCGTGCGCGCTCCATTCTTCTTTCAACCATAGACGCCGACGCCATAAACTTACAATAAGTAAGTTATTTTTTAAACTACAAAATTCACTAGAAATATACGTCAAAACAACGTTTGCCGGGTCAGCTAGTATCATATATTAATATTATACGTAAAATATCATATTTATTAGATTTTTATGAAGAGCCATGAAGACATTTTGATTCATAAACTTTCTTTCCTATTAATATTTATAATTATTTATTATATATATTTACAATAAATTACAATAGTGCATTGATTCGTAATTTTTGGATGTTAGCATACAATTAGTGTGGTATAAATGTATCTCAAGCTCAACCATAATGTATTAGTAAAACGTTACTCGTTAAGTCAGCAATGTTATTGATTTATTTAGTTTGTAAGTTGTATAAATATTCTGTGTAAGAGTGTCATTAATTAAGTTTTTAAAATGTATCTATATTAATTATTTTAAAAAAAAACTGACAAGAATATTGTTCTGAACGTGTTTTTCTTAGCAGGTGAGTTGTGGAGTACAAATTATTTAGCTGTCGTGAGCACTATCAGAGATTTTTCTTTTCGTTTGATTTATTCATTAATTTTTTTTTTTTTTAACAGGCTAATTTACCCTGGGTAAATATCATGTAAGTCGAGGTGCGACGACTTTTTGAAACCATCAATCACCATCATATACGTTGCCTGTTCAAGTACTATGCGGTCACGAAAAACAAGCATAACAGCACAAATGCGCGTGTTTTTAATAATATGTTAAACATGTGTTATTAGTGATGGGTTTCGAGTATCTCGCAGTGTCACAGTATACGCAGAACCCCTAATTTTTAAGTACTCCCCTAAACAAGTTTAAAACAAAAACCTTTCAAGTTGATATCGTTGAAGTAGACTATAAATAAACCATCGAGTTTTATCAAGTAATCTATCATACAAATTTTTTTACAATCATAATCATTAATCGACCAAGCAGGCTTGAAAATATTTTTATTTTTTCGACTTGATATAGTAATAACGATAACCAACTGGTTTGTCAAGATGTTTGAAAATTGATAGGTACATTTATTTGAATAATATATAATACATAAAGCGCAGTACAACCTGCTTGAGGTAGGAATTAGTCAGATATTATAAATTATAGTGTTAACTGAACTAAAAAAAATGTACATTTTTTATCGAATAAAACGCATTCAGAAAAATAAATGCTATCTACAATCTACTTGAAACAACTTGAGTGAAATTTAAATTAAAGAAAATATTTAGAAAAACCAAACCAAATTAGCAGGCGTTTTCAATATATTCAAATATCATTTACATTGTATATTCCGGTGAATTTGAAGAAGAAGAAATTATTGTAATGGAAATTAATTTTAATGGACACTAATCGAATGCATCTATTTTTAGGTAAAACTTTTTCTCATAATATTTCAGTTTATTTCAAACGTGCGCTTTGCGTCGTATATGTGCATTATAATTCTGAATCGCTTTTACTTTTATTCCGTTATAACTACCGTTGTATAGTGACTTTCTATTCGACTTGTTTTTTATTTTTTATTTAAACAAATCTGCATTTCCACGCGTCGTCTAACGAAAATCAAATATTTTATTTCTCTCACGAACCGTTATATGCATTTATTTTTCGTATACCTAACAAGAGTTCACGGGGCGTGGACCCTTCGAATTAAATATAGAAAAAGACTCCGAGTTGGCGGAAAACGATGAGTTTATGTTTCGCTATTGCTGAAAATAACCTGCAACTCTAACGCGCAGGCTCAAGTGTAAACACACCCCTCGAGGTTCTATAATTAGATATTTTTTATTGTGCGTATGTGTTTCTAAGGGACCGACCGGCCATGTGCAATTGTTTGTTTTAAACACCAGCTCAGCAATCGCGGGAATCACACATCGTTTGTGTTTCTTTTTCTCGGCTTTTTTTTTTTTTTTTCATTTTTATAATTGAATAATACGAAAAAAATAAACCACCATATGTTTAAGACGTCCGCGTATACAATATGTATGTATAATATAATGCGTGTGTGTGTGTGTGTGTGTGTGTGTGTGTGTGTGTGTGTGTGTGTGTGTTCGTATATTTGACAAAATACATTTGTATATTTTATAAATAAATTGCCCATAATAGAACTTATGCAGACGTATATTTTACACAGACACCGCGGAGAATTTCATCAAATCTTATGCATACTACAACTTTTTTGAGCTCGTAAAAATATATTATACAAAAAGTTATGTAATCCAGAGTTTAGAAAGATTCACAAATTTCAGAAAAATTAACCTCGTCGTTGTCAGTGCCCCTTTAGCTTTAAAAATACATTAAAAAGAGTGCCTAGATTCCCATAAACGTATAATATTTTTTGAATAAAAAAATTAAAAATCTTCGGATAACACCGGCGTCAGATTTCTATACGAAAATGAAATCTGGAGGTTTATTGATTCATTTCAAAATTGTAATAACAAAAATTGATCATTTTTCTCTTATTTTAACTAACAATATAATAAATATATGAGTTATGTAGGACTAATTTAAATAGGCTATCCAATTGAATAGGTACTAAAACATAACCCTATTAACGTTTTATTAATCCTATTAATGTTACAAATCTATAAATCACTTCAGGCACTTTTATTAACCTAATTTAACTACGTTTATAGAAAATATTGGAACGCTCTAGTTTTTAAACTTTAAGATTCAAAAATCTGTAAATGCAAATTTTTTTATTTCGTTTGAGACATAAATTTTGATAGAACTTAATAAAATCGCGAACATCTGCAAACTGATCCATCTCAATTCTTTCACTTAGATCGTTTTTCTTTTTAAACAATGATACATTGGTTTCAAATTTAAAAGAACAAATATCAATCAGCCATCTCATCTGTATCTCATCTGAGTCTTGTATAGTTTTTCAACTTTAATATACGTACATCAATTAATTAATCGATTTAACACGGAAATAATAATCGAGCGACCGAACAAAATCTTTTAATTGTATTATTTGGCAAAATCAATATTCGTCCTGAATAACCCTTTACAGGAAAAAAATAATATCAAAACAAATTAGTGTTTAAATAATAAAATAGTAATTTTGTTATTTTTCTCTTCGTGTCTGTTGATGAAATATAATTCCATAACACTTCAATGGGCAATGACTATACTACTTTAAATATCTGAAACTATATTTAGCTTGTGAAATATACTGTAAATAATTTAATAAATCATGAATAATAAAATCATTCCAGTGCTTTCGTTTTTAATCTGCAAGTATCCAACAGTATACATATTACATGGGACATCACACAACATGTACATTATAATATACCTATGCATTTCATAATCTGAACGTTATTAAAATGTTCAAAGATTGCACCCGTCAAAATACTTGATATAATTTCAATTTTTCTTACTTTTTGTGTACGTGCATTTATTGCACTTCCTCGTGAAACGTATTGTGAAATACAAGTTATCCAAATATTTTCTTTAATGCAAAAGGAAAGTTGCCATAAAAAAAAAATGGTCGGTATCATAAAATTACTGTCATACTCACAATCGTATATAACTACTTTGGTTTTTAGTAGTTCATTTTGCATATTACTATATTCGCTATGTTTTTTTCTTTTTCTTATAATGATCTAATATAATACTGCGATATCTTTCAAAGAATTAAAAATCATGTCGCGCAGTCGACTGTATTAAATATACCTACCTATAAAAATGACTGCCTATTCTCTTTTCCTGACTTTTAAGTACATTGAAGTTTATTGTTTTTTTTTTTTTTTAGTGTACGCGTCGGTGCCATCTACGCCATCTATGCCACGATATGGCACGGACGCGGAAACCCTTTTCCTCCGGACTTGTACAAAGAACATTTAAAGATGAAGATTTCCGAGCCGACAGCATAATTTACGTATATACAGCCGGTTGTGTACACAACGTATTTTTTCCGACTGGACGTTAAGAACCCGGCAGATCAGCATGTTAAGTAGGTAAACCTGAAATATATCGTCTATGTACGCGCGGAGGACCAGCATAATGCAATAGCCGCCATCTTAAGAGAAACAAGATTCGGGATTACGGATTGTGTGATAAAAAAAAGTAACCAAAATTGTTCGACGAAAGCCTGTTTTACATCACAGCGAAATGAACGGCTTTCGAGGTCCACTTTTACACTGCACATGTGTATTAAAAGAGGAAAAAAATAATTCGAGTAAGTTACTCAATAATTGATTAAATTTCCTTCTTATTATAATCACTACTCTCTATAGCTCCTACGAAAATATCATTTTTTTTTTTACCTATTATACAACGGTTTGAAAGTAGTATTTCCGATTATTATTATTATATTATGCATCACTACGCAATCTTTTTACGAGTTGTGTTAATTATCGGGTCGCATCTATTGCGTAAACAGTGTTTTCAGTTGGTCGGTTTTATTGAAATCAATTTATAGCTATTTTCGTGTGCCTATATTTAATATTATATCATACAATGGTATGATCGACCGCAACATTATACAGTGGTCAAATATTAATGAATTTATACATTTCGCTATCACTATAGTAATAATATATTCTCGGGTACTCCAGCCAGTCAATTATACGCAGTGGTTCACTATAAATAAGTAATTTTCATAATTATTCGTAATTCGTTTTAATATTTCGTAGTAGTAAATACTACAGTAGGTGTCGAATATGTTCGTGTAATTTGGTTACCGTTTACATTAAAGATTAAACATAATTTTTTTGCCGAAGCGATTTTTTTTTCAAACGAATCATTAATTTAATTCACTTATTTCGACCTGTAAAAATCGCTTTGTGAATAATGCATTAACCTTTTGACAATCCGACAAGACTATGTGGGAACGAATTACACACGGGGCAATGTGTACAATTGTTAATATGGCGGTGCGTACCTATGGATAGCAATCTAAGAATATTTAGAAATTCAAATTACATTTACGACATAACGCATAACAATCAGAGAATTAAAATCACAAACGACCGGTGATTCAAAGAGAAATCTTATTAGTACCTAAAATACTACTATGCTATTATGTTGGGTGACTAATGTTTAAAAATATATACGCGCCAGAACAAAGACGCGTGATGATATCGAGTTCTTTTCAATAAATTGATTGAATCATCGAACAATTTTTGGTCGAAAAGAATGGCGTGAAAAAAATTCATTGTTTTCTTGATACTGAGTAATTACTATTGCTTATACAATACACATGCAGTAATACGGCCGTTGAACATTATAAAAACAATTATTTCAAATTTATTTCAATGTCGGTGAAAACTAAGTATATCTATTCATCGTCGCCGGCTCGTTGGGACAATATTTAATGGATGATCAACGATAGCTAATAAGTAATATCGAGCGGAAAGATCCTCAATTCGTATTAATTATAGATATTATATTAGTATGATAGTTTGTACTGCCAAGTCTGTATTAATAGTAGTTCGCGATAATATATGGTTTGGCGTTATTATTACTAAAACATGCAAATAAGCCCTTATAGAATTGATATTATGTAATAAAATAAAAATTCAACTAGGAGCGTATTTGCCAAAATATTTTGGCATAAAGCGCAGTAAAAAGGCTAAATTCGTTTGGCGAATCCTCGATGACACCTGTTGCGTTCCGCTGTTTTCTGAAAAATTTAAAAAATAATAACTGATTACATTTCTCGCCTCTTGGTCATACAATTCTAAATAAATACGGCGCCCCGATTTTGCTCCATTTCTCCTCCATGCGGGCTTACAGTTAAATAAAAGATAATATTTTAGAAGACGATAAAAATTCTTTTTTTAAATAAAATGCGTATTCTTTAATATATAAATTAGGCTTATGCGTCACCAAAGAATACGAGAATACCTAAATGAAAACAAATTGCCGTCCTGAGCTCCCAGTCCAATGTTAGCCTAGCGTTAAACTCACCACAGCCGCTGCAGTTTATATACCGTTCTGAACAAAATCGTTCAAGAGCTTTGATAAAGTATAAAAAATAAAACAATAATGACGATGTAAAAACATGTATTGTAGATATGTGACATGTCCGTCACTTTTGCGGGTAAATAGATGAAAAAAAAAAATGTAAAAAAATGATTGAAAGTAAAGTATAAACGACTCGTTTTCTTCAGCGCCCAACATTTTTCACTTAAACGTGTATCCGTTTCAACTAAAAAGTACGCCCTTGTAAATATTCATATATACGTCGCCGCGGTCAATCGTTTTGCTCGTGAACGAAAAGAAAAAAAAAACCGAACGTATAATAATAACAATAATATACGAGTATATATATAAATCAGTGGACCGGCGGCGTGTAAAGTGGGAGGCGGCGGCGGCGGCGGGATCGCATGTTATTTTTTATTTTTATTTTTTTTGGTGAACACTCTGCCGCCGCCGCCGTCGCACACCGTGTGGGCAACCCTTCTCATAAAACGCCGCGTTACCGCAGGTCATCAACCTACTCTCGCACGCCGCCGCCACTCGCCCACTCGTCCTGCCTGTCGGTTGCCGCCGCCGGCACAATATACACACGAAATGCGCGCGCCGGTTTATCCTTGAACCCGACTCGGGGCGGCGGCGGCGGCGGCGGCGGCCACACCGCGACGACGATAATATTCGGTCCACACACACGCACACTTGTCGGAGTCTCCTCGGTCCCCCTCCCCCGTTCGCACGCACTCGTTACACACATCCCCTACGCACACGCACGCGCACAAAAACCCTCGCACAAAGATACATTGTGTATATTTTGTACACGGCGGCGCGCGCACGCATATATTATGTGCGACGGGAAAAAAAACTACTATACGCAACGCGATATGACTTAAACCGGTTGACGCGCGCGCCGCCGCTGCAGACACACCTCGCCGTCTCGGCCCACCCGCTCCTCCCGCGCGCGCGCGCGCGCTCGCGTCTTTCCCCTCCGCGCACACCTATATAATATGCATTGCGGCGTGTATATACGTATACGGTCTCGTCTTTTTACCATTATAATATTATTGTTGTATGTCCGTCCGTCGTCTCTCCGCCACTCTATACGCGTGTGTGTATAATGCGCGTAGTCTTACCTGTTTTTTTTTTTTTTTTCGCCCCGACCGCGTCCCGCACCGCTCCGCACACCGAAAATTACCGAATATTTCCTACGCGCGACTACGACGACGACCCCCGTCGACCCGCGTCTTCCATACATACCACCTACCTACCTAGACGCGTATATGATATTTGTGTACAAGTATATAATAATATAACGTGCGATGGCCTCGACCGTGCCGGGGCGCTGCTGCGTAGGGTTGAGACGGCGGTGGTCAATGACTCGTCTCGCCGGCCGCCGGCACAATGCTTCGCATTCCCTCCTTCCGCCACCGCCCGCGCCCTACGTAATCCGTCATATTCGTCTTACCCCTTTTTTTTCCCGCCCGCCCCCCCCCTCTAGCCCCGTCTCGTCGCTGAGCCGTGATTCTTCTCGACGATGGCGAGCCGAATAATCTTTGTGTTGCGCGTTTAGGATTATTCATATACATATATACGATATACACGTATAGAGACGAATAATAGCTGCTGATGTGTTGTGTACCGAAAGCCGCACCCACAAACCCGTCGCTGCCGACGTAGATCTGACCGACCGCTCGGTTACTTTTTTTTCAAGGTGTTTTTTATTATGATTATTTTTTTTTTTATTTTTTTTTTTAGCTCATTTACACGCACCGTGAAACGACGTACAGGACGAGAATTGTTGAATATATATTATACTGCTGTACGCGTACGACGGACAAGAGTGCACAGCCGATGGCCGAAAAACGCGTTTATACGTATATTATATTCCGGGTTCAAAGCACAGCTGCTCGCGGGGGAACGTTAGTACTAGGACAACGATGACGGTCGTGCTGCTCGGAATGGATTTGCATCGGGCGACCTTAGACGAACGCGTTTTTCATGAGCTAGGTTAGGGAGATGATAATATTATATTATGTCAAACGCCCACGACCGCGGAAAATGGTAATTTCGTAAACCGCTGAATTTGTGTCCGATACACTGGAAACAATTTTAGTATGTGCGAGACCCAGCTGTTGTGCAACGATCTGCAAACGATATCTGTCGTCGACGTCACGATATTGCTGCAGCGCGTATTGCAGACGAGTAACATGTTTTTTGACATCCTTTTTGACGTTTTTTTCCGCGACGTATACGCGTAATTATATCGATCCCTTTAGTATAACATGTATGGCGACTAAACAAATCCGAATTCCTACCAATGAACGAAAAAATAAGAACGCACGAAATGTGCATTTAGAAAAAAAAACTCGTTGAATACCGCGGTATATTAATCAGTATAATAAACAGAATAAAAACAGACTGTTTGTTCTGCAGTACGCTCTCTATAGGATATGTTTATATTTTACTAATGAAACCGACGATGGGAAAAACATGTGTGGCGTTTAACATTTTTCGGAATTAACTTGTTTACCCACAATAGTAGGTGCCTACTATATTACATGTGAGTATTCGTCACCGCCTACATACGCTTTTCACCTGCTAAATTACAATACACACTACTCTGGCGGTATTGTTGACGAATTAATAATTTACTGGATCTTTAGCATTTACGACCGTTTCGTCCGAACATAATTTAGTCGCACTTCATCACGCTTTTTGTATAAATTCGAAAAACGGAGACTATGCACTTTTTTGTTTGCGCGTCAGAAATGTATACATTTACGTTATAACGTAATGTTATTGTACACATGTTATTGTGTACATAACTTTGAAGCCGACAATCACGATGTATATCAATTGCTAAAATCGAAAAGTGCTGCAGGCGACGATTTTTTGTTTACATATTAGAAAGAAAAAAAAAAACAAAAACTCGTGTAACTCGGTGTATTTCGACGTGACAAAAGTATTTATGGTCCATAAAATACGACTACATAACGTAAACTGATTCACGCCGTCGTCGTCGCCGTTGCGTAAGACAAATGTATCATTATTGTATACGTAGACTGTCTGACGTGCATGTGCAGACGACCACCAGACATAACATTACATATTATATTGTAATGTTATGCGTGTATACGTCTACACGCGGTCTCTCGCGCAGACATAACAGACAATATTATTATTCTCTGTACTCGCACGTCGCAGTACCTATATGATATACGCGATAGATAATAATACAAACGAAAAGGACGAAACTCGAATAATACGAAAACATAATAGCGATGAAACATCAATGGGAAGAATGAGTCCGTCGGACGACACAACGGCCGCATTGTGCAGGCCGGATTGTCAAAATGTCCGATTATTAGAATAATATATATATATATATATATACGTATGCTGCAAGTACGCATTATATATTTTACTGTTACGGTGTTTTTTCACCACCATTATTCGGTTAATGACTTGACATCCATCTTCCTTCCTTATCCTTAGCCGAACACGTTTTTAACAATTATTTTTCAGTTGCGCATGACATCATTTCACGTTTTTCCCAAGAACGATTTTTTTTTTCTGTGATATCCATATCTCTAGTTTAATGCAGCCATGCAAGTATATAGTCAATCTTGTATGCGTGCGTCCGTGTATATGGGTGTGTTTGTGTGTATTTAATATATGTATATTCATAGTATGCGTATTGTGTATAAGTAATGGATATCATTATAAAAAATAACGCGTAAGAACATCATTGATTTCGTTCGCATTACACATAATATTGATACAATGATACATCCTACGAGGGATAGGTACATAAATTATTTTGAAATATAGAAACTACGCGCAATTACTCCGAGTTGAAAACGAAAACAATTATCATAGAAAATACGAAAAATATGTAGTTAATAGTACCTATATAATAATGTCAGTTTTTTATATTTCCATAATGAAATCATTGATTTTTCATTTATTTAGCCCTTCGTCGATATTATGAATATAATCATAAATAATAAACTATTAGATATCTTCTATATGCCATGATAATAATTACCGATTGGACACGATTATTGATGGTACCTGCCTATATTTTAAATAAAAGCACAAAAATGATGATTTTATTCGCCCGATTCCATTCGCCTCGCTGTGTAATTGTAAAACTTGAACAATTATGGCTCGTCGTTATTGTAAATTACATTTTATATTGATAATTGTAATTGAAACAGTCGTTCACAACATTTTCTCATCATTTTTTTCATCAAAAAGTTCAAGAGTTCTTTTTTAAATTTCAATCGTTGTCGAATTCACAATCTACAGTAGCTTATAAATAATATACTTTGTACACGACATTGTATATATTGTTAATGAGCCCAAAGTGTATTATACGAAAGAAAAATGCGGTTAGGTTATATACCACTGTATGTGATTTCACGTGAAATAAATAATTTATATATATATAATGAATTTATGTAATAAACCTAAATCTAAATAAAACAATAATATATACGTAATATACTTATATACTACGAGTATTAACCTATATATATATATATACGATATAGCTCTCGGATGGAATAGATATCTACCATGTAGTTAAAATAGGCAGTATAATAGATGCAATATTAATTAGTTGTTAACTATACAGTATATTTTGATAACTAATTATACAATCTTTAATGTCCGATTATTAAATATATTAAATATAGCATATTTAATATTTATACTATATTTATAGTACGAGTATATGTAATCGATTGTTCGCTTAAAATTCTGAAAATACGAACGCTGACTACTAAAAGTATTATGTATTCCAACGAAATACAATATTATATTGATACTATATACGGTTTGAGGTTAATATTGAATTATTTTTTATAATGTTATTATGTTAAGACGTAAAAGGTATAACTCTTGTCAAATCGTGTTAGTGACACTCAAATACATTTACTGCACTTAAATAATGATTATCGACGACGAAATGTTGAAACTTCGTTACTAGTTTTGTTTTGGCGTTTGATTTTTGATTTTAATGTTCGTGAAGATAATATTTAGTTTCTATAGGTGCTCAATATTTAAATAAATCGAACAATTAAAATGTTCGACAATATATTATTTTTAATGTTTCAGACTAATAATGCTTTCAACTCGTTTCGAATGATGTAGTAGAACAATTCTTATTATAAACCCCCTCCCCCGAAATTTTTAGAATTAATTTATTTATTATTAGAAAACCAAAATATCTGGTACCTGTAATTAATTGTATTGTACTTAGGTAGTAATAAAAATTAGTAATCTATAAAAATGTACGATATGGTTTGTCTATTTGTTATGTATAGGAATTCACGCCATCCAATATGTTAATTTAAAAATTAAAACCCCTCCCGAAGTTGGGGTCTAAGTACGCCACTGTTCAATGTACACAATATATTGAGTGGATTGTTTATAATTAACTACAATATTATAATATTTTCAGTTTATCAAGTACCTATCATTATAGCTGGGTTATTGCCATCACTCATCAAAGTCTTAAAAAATACCAGAAAAGATAACTAATATTTAAATATTGTTATAAATTTAAAAGAATCACTAAAGCGTCTGATGTCTTCTCATAAACAGTTTTGATTTTTTTATACAAATCATTTTATATAATACAGTATTAAACTATATACCTAACGTTTTTTTCGTACATATTTCAAACTATTATCTCCGGACGACGACCAGACGCCAATATGGGTCTGAAAAATACATGTATACACAGATAAAATTACCTACATTATTATGTTATCTTATTTTTTTATTAACCATGTCCCATATACTTTTGTCAAAACACCCAATTTGCTAACGGTCTGATAATAACTCCATATACTTCCAACGCGAGACGAAAAATTCTTTCGTGATAAAGAATAATAATTGTAGTTTAATGAAACTACAAGAAAGTCATATTAAGCAATTTTAAGATTACTATATTATCAAAAAAGCTTTTTTTAATGTATTTAATATTCTTGAAGTAAATTTAAACAAGACAACAAAACGATCCGATAATAATCCCATATACTTCCAACACGAGGTAAAACACTCGATCGTTATAAACAATAATAGGCAGACAATTGTATAATTTTATGAAATAATTACAAAAAAAGTCAAATTAAGCAATTAAAGATTTCATACCTACTATTAAAAAACACTTTTTAAATGTATATTTTTCCGCAATATAAATTACACGTGTTAGTATTGGCTGAAATATTTGCACAAGACTAAAGATTAAAAAAATTAAAAGTTACATATACATACATTTAATCATGATTATATTCGTATAGTTCGGAAGTGGCGCACCTTTTTTGGGTAACGAGTCAAAATGTTGTAATCAATAGATTATTATTGTTTCGCGTACCATAAAATAAAGTGCATAAAAAACTACCCATATAGTGTAGTAAAGATGACATAAATCGACCGTATAGTACACAAATTATTCATAATAAATAAACAAAATGGTTCTAACTATACCTCTATTATGTGTAATATATTTAAATGTAATCAAAATATGACAAGAGTGGGGCCGCCAAAAGCGGAAATAAAGGTCATAAACAGGTAAATCAACCAGTATGTCGACGACAGCGACGCTGTGAACATCCATTTTGAGTCTGAAGAAGGAACCTGCAACGGGTCCGAAACGTCAGCGCACTATTTAAGGCAATTGAATAAAATAAAATGAAATGTATTATTATATCAATCCATGAGAGCTTTAAGCCTTTAACTGATTCATAGTTCCAAGAACTGAATTTCGTCTAAAGTGTAATTCATCAATAAGCTCTATGGGTACGTAAAATTTCAAAACCTTTTTCACAATCCAAACATACTACGTGTAAAATGATATTTTATTATAAAATATAATATATTAGTGTAAGTACCTATATCTAATACCTGCATGTGTGTTTGACCAAAAATGGTTAACACGCCCTTATAATTTATATCAAATGCGGGCGCACAGGGACTTTGGGTATGATCGTCTTAATTTGATTAATATACAGTAATAATTCATCTACAAATTTACAAAGGTTCAATAAAGTTGGCAATGTTATGAAACTTGTCGATAAATTAGGATATTGTGCAAGTAATTAATCTATATTTCGTGACATTCAAAAATCCATACTCATCATAGTTATCAAGCTTAATCATGTGCTGAACGGAAATATACCAAGTCTAGGATCACAATGCACGTTTGGTTGGCAATCGAAAAAACGCATCCGGTTTCCGTACCACCGCAACATGTATAAAAAAAACACTGTGAATCGAGCCAATCAAAACGCGATTATACGTTTTTTGTTTAAACGTATTCAATTTTGGGTACTGCGCGGCTCATTACCAATTATTGATTGTGTTTATTGGTTGTCGAAAACGCATAACGTGAGCCTAATTATTGCTCAGAAATTGTCCACAATCGAAAAATCAAATGCTCAAAATTAAATTTCAGTTAAAGAGGTTGTTCTGCATTTAAGCGTAACATTATTAAAACGTAAGTATACAAGTACTTGATTAAATGATTTTATATTTTGTATTTATTAATGACAATATAGTTTATAAATATTTATAAAAATTATAATACTATCATATTATTACCGTAACAATAATCAATGGCCTATATAATTAAATTATCATTTATTATATATAAAATTATATAATTCACTTCGCTGTATTTTAAATAATATCCAAATTATCGACTATAACCACGACTGATCTCTCCGATGAGTTTTTAATTGTTTGATATTTTACCCAAACTCGTAAAATATAACTGTACTAAAACGTTCTAATAAAAATAATTCTTAAAAATTACCCATGTTTATTTCGTTCGTAAATGTTTACAAACTATATAACATCGTAGTATCAGCGATCGTAAGAGCATAAAATATTTTTCGCATGCCAACTATATTTTCATTACATCGAAGAATTCTTCTAATACAGAATACGTTTTTCGTTTTCAACAATGCACTCGAGTGCGATGTATATAACCCCACGGTGATGATTGTCCTTAAACGGTTTTAGCGGTTCTTAAACATGTTCCACTTTGTTGTGCGCTATCCGAACAAATTGTACCCCGTCCGGCTCTTCCCTCGGCTAAAAGCCTATTTCGCCGTAATCGTCCAAAACACTCATACGCACACGCACAATACAACGTTCAATGCCAGTTTTAACAAGCACAATATTACAATTGGTTACATTATGCGGGCGTCCAATTATTCAATTTAGGATAAACACGGTTTCATAAATATTGTTGTATTATTACAAACGGTGACAACGTACGCATTTTTGAAGGGAGAGTTGGTAAAAATTTACACACATCACACCCAATGAATAAGTCACAGCATCAGCGGGACGCGGCGGAGTAAAAAGAACAGTCCCCCATAGGGGTGTCGCGAAAATAAAAATGTTTATAAATAAGTCTCCGTGTCTCGGGTGACGTTTATATATAATATATTATATATACAAGTGGAATATGTCCAAAACTCGACGTACTGAGAAACGTATTTTCGAGTCAGTGCCCCCGGTAGGTTTAAGTATATAATAAGTACCGAAATTATTTAGTCGTGTGTCAGAATACAAATAGGGGATAACGTATGATTTTCAATGTGCACTTCTTTAGCCAGATTATCGTAAGTTATGTGTTTAAAAAAAAAAAAAACATTTTTATTAATATGCTCTTTTCTGTGCACTATATTATCTTTAGACTTTTATTTTACAATTTATTCGTCGTTTGAACGATAATTTTATCGTATTCGTGCGCGGATATATTACAAATAATATTATCTAACAAATATTCACGATGATAATGTGTTGTATGTATTTTTTACATCCATTCGAATGCCGAGAACATTTGGAACGATTTACAACAATTATATTGACATTTAAGCAAATAATTAAAAAGGCCAATAGAGCACTCGCGCGCTAGATTCTACGCAATGATATAAAAAAATGACATCTATAAAGTTAAACATTTAGCATTTTGGCTTGACCAATTTTCCAATTATACTCTTATCAATCGTGTTAATTTTAATGGCAAAAAATAAATCACTAAGTGGCGTACGACTGAAGCCATTTAAATATTATTATTTTCATGATGACTATTTTAAAACTATTCTAATATGAACGCTAAAACAAACGTGTTTTAGTCGTAAGTTAGTTATACTATATCACAGCGTACTAATTATTGGTTTTTTTAAATTGGACCGAAGAAAAATGTCTCGTTAATATTGGTACCTAATGTCGGCAATAAAATTCGCATTCGTCTAGACGTCTAGTTTATAGTCGAACATGGTCGAATTTAATCAACTAAGCCATTGGACGGGCAAAAGGATAGAAAAATGACAACGATTCGGAGAGTCGACGTTTGTATTTTTTACGATCGTCACAATGTACCCGAATAAAGCAATTAAATTTAATAAAGTCTTTCAAAGCAACCAGTCGTCTGTCGAACAAATAACATATATAGTAAATATATACTTTTACTATATAATAATACGAAACGACTCGACGTATACGATAACATCGCACGTTATAACGTCCTACGTACCATATTAACTAATAGGCATGTACGAATAATTACAAACCCTTAAAAATATATTGTTTTCCAATAGGCAAAACTACGATTCGCCAGCGTTCGCAACGATAAAAATGTAAAAATTCAAAATTCTAATTACATACGATACACGTATGTACGGTGAACTTTTTTTTGCGAAACAAAATTTCGTTCACCCCAGGGTGACGAATATAGAACCTAACCCCGCAAGTGCTTCGGATTCCACACGATTCCCCTCGCCTAGTCTTACAGCGGAACATCATACTAATGTTTATATAGGGTACGTGCCCCCGAGTCTTTTGGGAGTGAAATAAACGCGTAAATCACGTATGCGGGTTCTATGATTACGTCTATCGGAAATGATTATTACGATGCCGTCGTGTGGTCAAATCGCGGTATTTTCGCGCTTGGTATATAAATCGACGGCGACGTCGCGATCGACTGTTGCACAACCGTCCGTAGTATAACGGCACGGAGGCGGCGCGGAACGAAAAAAAAAATAACAACAACTAAAATACGAGTTCAGTGTCAAGGTGGCACCAAGGTCCCGTACGACTTCGGCGGAATCCGTCGCGTCGGACCGCTACGCGCACGCCGACGAGAAATGCTCGCCCATCTCTCCCCCGTCCGACGCGCACGGTCCGTAATGACGCGATCGCGGCGTCTCAAGGTTTTTCCACGGTTTTTTTTTTTTTTCTATTTCTTTTCCTACGATTGCGAGAACGGACGAGGAGAGATGTGCGTAGAAATTCTCGGGCGTGGCCGGCGTGCGGGGAGAATGGCATGGCGCGCGAGCGGGACCGGAGAACGCGAGAGAAAGAGGTGTACGTGAACAACAGGAACGAGAAGGACGAATAAAAAAAAAAAAAAAAAAAAAAAACACCGTCTAACGGCAATTCTACACGACGACGAGTCTATTATAACGACTATGCGGCGGAGGAGGCGCTGTGCTAGAAACTCGCGAGCAGCGAAAGTCAAAAAGATTACACGCACTATTATTATTAACGAATAAGAAGGCGGCGTAGAGGGGAGCGGGGGGGGGGGGGCCGTGAAGAGACGGCGCGAGCGTTGGCCATGTGTTACACACGAAAACTTTAACCTTGAACTCGCGGCCGCGGCGACGGCGGCTCCGTGTGTTCCGGTTAACTGTTTGAGTGCGCGCGCGCGCGCGCAGCGCGGCGCGGCGCACTCTCCGCGTCTTCTCGCGGCGATGGGATGCTGTTTTTTTCGGTAAGACGGAGACGGACGGCCTAAGCGAGGAGTGCCGCCGACGCCGAGTATAGAGAGAGAGAGAGACGAAGGAAAAGTACATTATTATTATTATTATTATTTTTTTTTTTTTATATATATATATACTACTCCGCGGTGCGCGTAACCCTTCGCCGTTCTCTCCGCGGGCTGAGATTCCGAATGTGCGCGCCGCGCGTACATAAATAATTCGGAGGAAAACCACACACGCCTTTCCCGTACTGTGCAACACAGTCGTCGCATTATTACACGCGCACGCGCACGGGCGCGCTAGCTCGCGTCGTCGCACGCACACACACGCCTGCATATTGTTGCCGTCGACCCTACCCAGCCCCAGCCCTACCTTGTCTATACTTACGCGCATTATAATAATAGTAATAGTAATAATATAATCTCGTGGTTTGACTGACGCGGCTCGGAGAAGGTTATATTATTTTTTTTTATTTTTTTATTATTACGCGCGCGCGCGCGCGCACTCGCACTCGCCCGTGTGTGTCGGCGGTGTAAAGAAAATCGTGCGAACGTTATAATAACAATATTATAATATACACGAGAACGACGTTTTCGACGGAACGGAATATATATTGTGGTGTACGGCACGAATAGCCTTGGCCTTGAGCGTGCGCGCGTGTGTGTGTGTGTGTGTAAACGGCGAGCGTACACATTAACCGTTTTGAAATATTATTATACGCGCGCGTCGCCGTCAACGCGTGTGTATACACGTATTACGTGTGGCCTACGAAACACGGTTTGTCGTGAGCAGTCCCGGCCGCGATAGATAGATATTAAATCGTACGAACCGAGTCGCTCGCCTATGATACTCGGTGGGATGGTTGGTTGAAAAAAAAAAAAAAACGACATTCCTACGGACGCCTATTATAATATACGTGTATCGTGTGTGTACATATATACGTATTATTTGGCGGGATCGGTTTACGGGCGGTCCGCGTGATACGCGTCGTCGCGACGACGACGACGTAGTCGTCTAGACTCTGGACTATTTTTTTTTATTTTTTTTCCCATAGAAAAAAACGCGCGCTCGGATAATACGACAATAATTGACGTAGTCCCGCGTAGTATACTCGTTTTGTGTAGTACTATTATCGTTCGGTCCGCCGTCGGACGGGAGAAAAATAGAACGCGCGCGCGTTTCACGACCACGTCGATTGTCAAATGCAAATGCCGCACATCACGTGTCGCCCATGAAAATTATGCATCCACTATATCGTCGTTGTGGTGCATAGCCGGACGCTAATTTTTCTATTCCATTCGTCATTACTTTTCGCATAGTAGAACTATCTATGGTGACGGCCCTGCCATCAAAAATGTTCAAGAACCGTCTGTATACGAGTATATCGTACAATAATTTTATTGGTTCATTTTAATAAATATATACCTATTTGGCAACATATTAATATATTATGAATGTATATGGATAATTATTTACTTGTGTATATTTGGAAAAATAACCTATTTATACGTATGATTTACTGCCGTCTACTACGATACGTATATAGGTTATTTAATCATAGACTACTTTTTTTTATAGCTTGATTATTTATATTAGTATCTATTAGCACAAATTGACGTAGTTAAAGGGTAGTTATAACCCTAAAATCTTATGAAAACAATATCAATTCAATTGTGTGTAATGTTATGTATACTATTATTATTATAGTTCACAATATGTTCATAATAATTTGGCTTTAATGTGACGAGTTTGTAAATTTTTTTATACTCGTATTTTTAGCAACCCTTTTCAATAAATAGACCCCTAGGGGGTTGCGACCCTCGGGTTGTACATCGCTGATTGTGGGTGTTAAAATTCACATTCCGTCCCCATTATTATTATGTTAAAAATAGATTATATTATGTGGTGTGTACATAGATTTATATTTGATATATGTACTACCTACAATACAATTTTTATTATTATCTGTGGTAAAACGTAGATAAAAAATTAATTTCATTGGTAGATAAAAGATAATCGTTACTATTATACTAACCTAACAGTTAGTAAATATGATGTTATCTGTCATTATTTGAAAAGTTTGTTTTGATTTGATATCGTTTAAAAAAATTGTACTTTAAACAGGCACGTACCCAGGAATTGGTCAAGGGAGGGTCCAAAAATTACATTAAGTAGGTAAGCAGAAAAATAAAAATAAAATATAGGTACAAAATTGTATTTAAAAACATTTCTAAGAAAATACATATCTTTTTTTCATTGTTTATCCTTTAGATTTGAAATATTTTTGCACAGTGTAATACTAAATAAACACTATTATAATAAACTACTATAATAAACAGACCGATAATTGTATGGCCTTATGGAGGGGGATTCAGACCCGAACTCCCCTTGGGCACACCTTTGGTTATATACAAACGTTTTTTTTGATTGGTACTTGACTTGAGAATTAAAAGTATTGAGTGATATCGTGATGATGTGTGATAAAGTGAATAAAAGATTATAAAATCTACAGTGATTTAAACATTAAAGAAAACCCTCTCGATGTGAAATGGCCTTATCCATTTCTTCTTATTTATTCCATTAAAAAATATTACTGTAGTACGAAAGTAAAAAAAATACCATTTTCTAAATGAAATCTTTTAAAGTTGTAAAAAACTGTTTCGAAAATTGTACGCCATTGAAGATGCGGTTGATTATATATTTAATGTATCCACCATATGGACAATGGACATCCTGCAATAATCTCATTTCCACAACTAATAATGTATATTTATATTTTTTTAAAAGGTTAAATCTTTTAAGAACTATTAAGTTACGAGTATAAAAGTTGAATATTCGCTTAAAATCTTTTCCGTCATTTTTTTTTTGTTTTCTTATTAAAGTGATTATATGTATTATGTATTACTGCAAGGTGTCCCAATTCAAACCATGAATCATTATGCAGTTCTAGTAAGTTATCGACAACATCTGATGAATTTATTCATGTCTTAAAATAATGTATACATGTATGATCAGTCTGGACACAGCTCGCCAGATATACCAAAGTTAGCCAATGACTTTTTCTTTTTCAAGAAAAAAAAACTATTAAGTCAATTCTGCAGAATAACTTTACGCGTATGCTATAATAATCTCAATATATTTCGCCAGAAAATTTTATCGAACAAATAATATAAATGCTTATTAAAGTCTCATATAAGTGATTTATCTATTATGTTAACGTAATTATTTAAAGGCACCTACTTGGTCATTATTCAGTTAAGTCGTATAGGAAATAAGAATAATTATCTTTTCATGACAATTAATCTCTCGAAATGTATATCTTATATAGTTCTATTGATGTATACTTCCAGTGTTGAGAATATACCGATATTGTGTAGTTACTAGGTACCTATTTTCATATCCAATATCAAAAAGAAATTTCACAATAATTTTGGTAGCAAAATGGATTTTATGTAAGTTATAATTTATAAATGATTTAGTGATGTCGATGTTTTTAATTTTTAACTCGACGCACAAAAAACGTATGGTATGCAGGTAAATAAAAATAATATGCTCAAAATATGCACTTGAATTACAATAACTATTTTTCTCCTCTACTCGGAACAATATATAACGTTGTGCCCGACAATTATACTTTGTTAATTAAAAGGACCCGGTGTTTTTTTTTTTAGCATTGTAAAATTTCATGAAAAATATGGGTTTATTTTGATTACGCCATATGTGATATACAAATAACACAGCCAGACAGACGGCATTGAATCGTAAACTGGCAACTGGTAAACTATATTGTATTTAAAAAAAATCATACTCAAAATAACTATTAAAGTCTAAAATAAAAAAAAAATGGAGTAAAAATGAGATAGTGAACACTGAACAGTATAAAATATGTAAACATCGAAACGTGTTTTTGAAATAAACAGTTTGCAGTGAAAAAACAAAACGACTTGTACGCTTTTTCGTATTTCGGTTTTTTCCTCCATATTGTAATATAAAACATTTTCAATAAACGTGTAGTGTGTTTAAAAACAACAGAATTTTTCAAATTAAATAGTTTACCTCATTAGCCAAATGGTTTAGGAATTCGGTTTCCAATTTTTTCGGTATAGTACATTAAATTCGGACCATTTAGATAAATTATTATTAAGCATAGAACAGTGCAATATAGAACACTAAGAAAGTTTAGGTTTTTAAAATTTATATTTTTCTTTTCAATTTGATAATTTAACGGTTAAAATTCATTTTTTCCCCCACAATTTTCAGTTTTAAACCGTGAATACTTCAAGTCACATCGATGCAAATACAACCGCATGAAAAAAATTAGTATATTATCGTTGTAGACATATGAAATGAAAAAAAACCGTTACGAAAAATATTTGGAGAATATTACACGATACGATCGACTGAACAAATGTCGACCGACCATCATTAAAAAAAAACATTTTGCACGTTATCCCTCTGCGAAAAAAAAAAGGTAATAATAATAATACGTCTATTAGTGACCCATCACTCATAAAGTATCATCCCCCCACATTATTTTCCTACGCAATTATTACTTCCTTTTAAAATGAGAATTACGTTATGCTCCTGAATTCGTTTATGTTAACAGTAAAATAATGGACAGGAAAGGTTGAAAAGATAAATAATATATATATATATAACTGTATATTATATAATGTTTTAATTTCTAATTTAGATTATAAGGACACGATATTATGCTTTATTAAAAATTATAAGTTGTGAATATTCGGCTCATCAAAGTTACAATAAAATGAATATCTACCTATTGTAATAATATATAAACTACACAAGTGGTCGCAATTAGCATTTATGGGTGAATTAATGCTAATTAGAATTTTAACAATCAAATAATTGTAATCACAATTATAATTTTTCTCATACTTTAAACAAAACATCGTATAATTAATAAGGTGACAAGTCGTTATAATTGAGTAATTTTTCATACACGTAATATAAAATTATTAAATATTAAGAAGCGAATGGATCAGATATATCCTAATAAGCAAGCTAATAAACGATACAATATAAGTGTCTTTATTTTACAATTTAACTCCAAAAATTGAAATACCACTCTTTTACTCGTATGTATTAACATTTGTGAATTTAAAACTAACATAGTGTAAATAACCTAAGACTTACTAACGCACATTTGAATAATACTTAAAATCAACATCAAATCTACTCGTAATAGGCATGGTAAAAATATTTTTTATTTCACAGATACTTTAGATCAAATCAAGAACTTTATATGAAGTTTATTTGCAGTAACGTATTGGTGAATTTTTACTTTTTAATTTCAAGTACAAAAATGTATAGTTTAATTATGAAATTCATAGAACTGATATATTTTTTGTGAATTATATTCTTATTCTTTGAAAATAATTCATAAATAAATTTTTTTTTTTTAATTTAATTATTTTCCCGATGTATAATTAATCATTATCCATTACTATTGTTGGGCACGTTTGTTATTGACATTTAAACATACAACACATTAAATTTAACTATACAAAGTCATAGTGCTGTTTTAAATTTGTAATCATAAAAAAACTGAGAAAACGTATTGTCGGTACATTATGATATCAGCAATTAGTGTGAGTGTTTTGATAAATTTTCTCATTAAAAAATTGCCAGATATTTTCTCCGCTTTTCGTGATTTTATCATTAGACTGTATGCGGTTACATTATGTGTATCGTCCAAAGTCTAACAAGCTAAATAAACCGATTCGGTCGAATCGTGCAGCTCATTTCTTATTATAACCACTCGAGTAATGCACACAATATAATATACGATCGATTTTTAATAAACCGGAGAATTTTTTATACACGATGATAATGCGCCAACCGCAGTAAACGTGGTACGTACGTCGTACATAGTATATACGAATAGATTTATTTGTATATATTTATAAACCGTTTTTTTTTTTTTTTTTTCGGTGCGTGTTTTGGATACTTCAAGTACATTAATGCTAATGCGTGCATGCGCCGAGGGGGATATCGGTGCACAGACATCCGGTGCTCATTATATGTATAAGCACAAAGTCTTTCGATATTACGAAACCCGCGCGCGTTAATTTTTCGTTAAAAAAAAGCCGTTTTTACGACTTTATATTGTGATCGAAATCTTAAAAGATGTAAATAATACGTGCACGCGGCCATGCACCGTATTATTATAAACATAATAATTTATCTGCAGTGATTTTTGAATTGTAATCGTGAATGTGTAATAGTTTAGAGTGTTTAGACATTTTCGATGTCTATCATGTCAAATAACAGAGAAACAAAAATATTTTAAAATACTTTCTCGACGAAATATGCACGTCCAAATATTAAAAATTAATGTCATTGTTAAATATTGTATAATCGCTTTTATAAGTTATAATTACGAATACTATTTACACTAAAAAACTTACTATTCGTGTAATACGCGACGTTTATGTATACATAATATGTCGCAAAATTGTTGATAAATTTTAATATTTTTACAGGATCAATTTAAATACATCGTCAACTTAAATAACGCTGTGTAAGATGTGTTGTAGACGAGAAAAATCTCGGGAACAATACAGTGCAGTTACTTGTGAGCTGTTCTATTACGAGTAGTAGAATTTTGAAATACCACATTGATAAGTACATAATTACTAAACTAATAGTGTTGTAGGGTTATTACATTTTTACGCTTATGCCTAATATTAAAAGCAATAATATATAAAATATTATATATATATTCTTTATACAATAGATAATTAAAAATTATTATACTTCAAATTCGGAGGTTAAAGATTTTGAGGCTCTCTATAATGTTGTCAAATTTTCAATCTTCTGTCAGAAATGTAAACGGCCCACGCGAATGAAATTAAAACTTTTTATGTCATTCATTTGATGAGTGTTTATGCCGACTTCGAGTAAACGAAAAATTAATTGACCAGAAAACATGAATCAAATTCATATTAAAAACAAGTTTATTTATTTTTACATTTATTATCGTTATAAATTTTAATCGAATTCGAAAATATTATACCGATGTAATGAATTATAGCAATCGTTGACCCTGCAGAATCTGATTTATGAAAATATGGACTACGGCGGCAGTAATGGATACATAAAAGTATTATACTTTACATTTTGAAACCGGCAACGGCCAATAAATATTTTATAATACGATTCAAATCGTCGCGGTCGTGTTGAGTTTATACATTAAACATTCACCGATTCGTTCATTTTATAACAGCTGTTGTTCCAAGGTGTAGAATAAACCCGTACAGCCGCCTGTGTAGTGTGAACTAGTTGCAATAGAAATCGTATGAATATGCATGCGACCGGGGAGAGGAAAAACAAGTGACGTTTGAAAGTGTCATGCGAAGCGGGTCCCGTTTTTTCGGTACCGAATAGATCGTGCGTTTACGTTCTCGCCGTAGATTATTCAAGGACATACAATTATGGTTATTTGTGGTCATCGGATTGGATAGAGCCGCTGCAACTACTTCCATCCGAAAATTATCACCTGTCAATAAACCGGGTAACAAATCGCTTCCAGCTAACCCGTTACGAATCACTGAAAACCACTGAAACCCGGACCCCTCACAATAGTCACAATAGTCATGACTTTAAAATACGACCGCATAGTAGTAATGCAACTGGTTATTATATCGGAGTTATTGGAAGAGCAGATTTTGAAAATAACATATTAGTATGCATTACATTCTAATAGAAACTCGAAATCATTTAAACATTTTGAAATATAATTTTTGTTTATTTTCAATTCCTTGTTAAATGTATTGAAATAAATAGGTTCACGCGCGAAAATCTTAGTTTCCCGTCTTTTACCCTCCAATCCGTCGACTAAATCGGACATGGTGCCGTGTCCTTTTATATGAAATAATAATAAAAATAAATAAAAGTGCACCTCCTTACACCCCCCTTACCATTATATGAATTCTAACATGATGATATCCAAACAGGTAGGTATTGAATATATTATTTAGATCACTGCTTATTAAATTGACCTGAATTAAATGACCTGGAGAAACGTGATTCCCGAGATTAACAGTAATCGATTATACACACACAAATAGGTACACACACACACCTATCGTAGTAGATATTAACGAAAAGTGACCGGTGTCGATACAGGCATATATTGGCTCCCGTCCAGTTTTAGCACACACTCCAGTGAAGCCACCGAAACCGCGTTATGGATACTCGGTTTTGTTTTTCATAACACATTGACCGCTAGTCTTACGCGTGCGGTCGACCGTCGTAAACGAGTGAACAGCGTTGCGTACTGCGCGAAAAATTAAATCCATTTGATAAAATATATATAATAATATGTCGTTTAACAATTAGGCAAACTACAGCTGCTGCGGGTGGGTTGAACCGATTTCGCTGCAATATACTCGTCTCCAATACGTTGTTTTTTATATAGGAGCTGGTCTTTTATCCAAACAAAATTATAATAAAAATGAATACAATAAATTATAATAAAAACCGCGGGGGCGATTCTTTTCTTTTAAAAACGTTTTTTTTTTTTAGGCGGCGGCAAATGGGTTACAACGAATAAAATTTTTTTCAAACGTTATATACGGCGTGCAAATGCAACTACGAATGCATACGTGCGTGTAAGAGTGTGTGTATGTGTGTGTGTGTGTGTGTGTGTGTAATATAGCATGAGCGCTTGCTTCCCACACAACACCGGCCTACCACAATACGAACACTTGTGATCGTACGTATTTTTTATTATTATTTTTTTATTGTTGTGTCGTCCTAAAACAATAGTGTGCCGCCACTGCGTGTTTCCGGCGGTGACGACGTTGATGATAATATTATTATTTTACTCACACATGTATGTATATACATATATATATAAATATACATATATCCTATATAAGAATATAACCTAACCTAATATACTTATATATAAATATTATATACGCGAAGCGTATTCGTGTGCGTCTTTCGAATACTATAGTTGCCGTACACTGTACGGTATACATAATATACGCATATATTGTGTACGTTATTCATAAATGGGAATACGACGCGGTGAACTGCGGAGTCTTCTTATTTTATTTAATATATATATATATTTATATAGGTATATAATAACTCGAGCACCACACGGTATTATATGTGTATACGTATATTTACTTCCTGTTCTCGGGGTAAGTGCTGCAACAGGAAAGAGCGCAATTTCGATGCAATCATTGTCCTTGTAAAGGACATATGGTAAGCACCGCGCACGTCACTTTCGTACGCACATTGTAATAAACGCAACGCCCCGCGCACGGTAGCGCATTTTTATACTAATACATTGTACTTATATATACACACAAATACACTACATATTATTACAATATTATACCCGCCGCAGCCGTCGTCTGTCCGAAATAACTGTTCATTTTTTCTCCTAACGATAATAATTGTTAACGCGTATTACATTGCGTAGGCATGCCACGAATGAATAACGATCGTAGTCTATACGCAGTGCGCTTAACTGTCGCAATTATCCTGCAGAGTCGACTTGACCGCGAACGCTGAGCCCCTTAGTAAGAGAACTAACTCTTCGACATCCTAAAATCAGTATCCAATATGTCGATAAGTTTTTTATCGCGCCTATCTTTGAAGTAGTTTTGGTTTGGCCGATTTAGCTAATTCTTTTTTTCGTTGTGATTGTCAGGAGAAGGATCTTGAGGAAAAAAAATTAAGAAAATTAACCCTAAGGGGGTTAAAAGGGGTAAAAATGGAAAAAATCCTGAGCCACTGGAGCTTTGTGGTATTAAATTTGGTCAATAGTTCCGTTTTATAAAGCCTCTAAGAAAAGATTTTCCAAAATTCAACCCCTCAGGGGGTTAAAGGGGTTGAAATGAAGAACGTTATTTCTCCCTCGTACCGGGAAAAACTTTTCACGGGCTAGATTTTGTGATGCAACGATCAGCGAGCGCGTGATAATTTGCATTTTATATAAATAGATTTGATTATGTCATCAGGAAACCCGAAGATCTTTACCAAAAGGTATTGATTTTGCAATATCATATTGTTACATAACTTTTACCGAAATTGTGTGCGTGCGATGAACAATAGAACTTTCTTCATTGGGCGGTCGCATGCAAATCTATTGTCATTGGTCGATAAGCTCGATAGGCGTATACAATTAAAGCGAAAACCCGACGATGTTTACCAAAAAGTATGGATTTTGCAACGTCATATATTATTACATAACTTTTATCGAAATTGCGTGCGTGCGCGCTCCATTCGTCTTTCAATCGTAGACTCCGTCGCCACATACTTACAATGAGTTAGATTTTTTTTTATACTACAAAATTCACTAGAAATACGTGTCAAAACAACGTTATTATATATTATTGAAGACGAGAATGAGAACAAGCTTTCCACATACAAATATACAATAAAATTCATATGTCAAGTCGAGTTTAAAATCGTGTACACTTTTAGACAACTTTTCACATCATTTTCTGGCTCTGAAAAATAATATTATTTTTTTAAACTGTAAAACGTAAATTCGGGTAACAAATAAAGATATTTTGCCAGAGTTCTTTAAATGTAATTATTATTAATGTTATAATAAGTATATTCAATGACAACATTTCACTGTGTCCAATATTATATCTTAAACTCATAACATAATTTGTTTTAAAAACGAATGGAATTTCCATCATTTTATTATTCACGATACATTTTAATATACATTTTATTTTAGGTAAATTTTACCATTGATTATAGAATAGAACATAATTATATAATCAATGGTATTTCGTATAACTATTGTAAATTAATTTTCACTGAATAATTATTATACAATTAAATATTATTAAATATTATTGATAAATTTCAAACATCTTTTAGGCTATTGTGTTTACTTGTATGTGTTGGCAATATTCAAATCTGTGCAGACAAAAACCGTTTAAGTACATATTTAGCGATAATAAATTGACAAAATAAAACAATAATTGTAGCAATAACATTTAACAAGGAAAATGATCCATACACATTGCTTTGTCATTTTTAATTGTGTCACAATTAACATGATTAATTATTAATTCAACAAACTTTAAAAAATTTTTATCACAAATGTATAAACTTGTCATGTAAAAATATAGCCATGAATTATGAATTTGGCGCCGAAATAGTATGTTCCAAAGACTATTCTAACGTAAGTACACAGCAACCACGGTCTAAGAAGATTTTTTCAAAAACCATGATAACAACTATGATAATTTTTGATAAGGTTTGGTCTTATCTATTATCAACAGTTTTGATAATTATGTACTGGTACTGCGCTAATGTTGTTAGCACGTGCAACCAGCTAGTATAACATTATGTTCTACTTCATTTTGTTTATTGTGTAGTACTGTTTGATCGTATAATTATTGTGATTTTATTATTTATTTTAAAGTGTTGTTTCATTCATCATGGAGTCCCATATTAATTTTCACGAAATGGAATTGGATGATCGTATTTTAAAAGTATGTACAAAATTGTTAGTCGATTTGAAATATTTGAATACCTTGATTATCGGTGCAGTTAAGGTATACATTTTGGGGTAAAATTATATACCTGACCCAAATCAATATATCACATTTGAGATACAATGTTCTGTGTTTTGTCCTCACATTCTTTGCAGAAAATTTAATATTTTAAAGCATTTAATGTAATGTATGTTTAACTTGACTAGATAAAATAAGATTGAATCTTATAACTTTGGCTCATTTTATATGTCATAAATCAATTACGTATACAATATGCAAGTCTATTAAATAAAACATATATATTAAAGAATTGCTAAAAAAATATCAATATCGTCCAATACTTCCAACATAAATGAAAAATAAATTAATAAATAAAACTAACCTAATCAAATTAATTTTTTTACAGGCAATTGCAAACTGTGGATGGACCGAACCCACTTTAGTCCAGGAACGTGGTATCCCGATTCTATTAGAAGGCAAAGATATGTTGGTTAGAGCAAGAACAGGTTCTGGAAAAACGGCAGCATTTGTTATACCAGTTGTGCAAAAAATATTAGATTTCAAAGAAGTAAGAACAAATCAATGATTAATCCTTAATGATCATTCTTTACATTTAATTAATATTTCCTGTTCTGTAGAGAAATTCTGAGAAACAGTTTACACACTCTTTGATCTTGGCTCCAAGTAAAGAACTTTGTAGTCAGATTTATAAAAATATACTTCAATTGACTATTAAATGTTCAAGAGTTGTAAAATGTGTCGACATATCTGCTCAAGTTAGTATAATATAATAATTGGAAAATATTTCTTCTCAAATGTTTATGATTAAATAATATTAAAAATAATAATATAGATTGATATGAAAGAGCAAAAACCCTTATTAAATGCAGTACCAGATATTATTATTGCTACTCCAGTTAGAGCTTTGCTTCATTTACAAGCGAAAAACATTATCCTTGATAAACTTAAAACATTAGTGGTGGATGAAGCCGATTTGGTTTTCTCTTTTGGCTATGAAGAAGAGATTAAAGAAGCTATAAAGTAAGTTAAACTACACTATAATCATTATTATTTATTATTATTATTTTGCTACTTGTCTTATTAGTTTATTGCCTATCAATTATCATCACCTAATTCAGATGTTTTTTTTTCAATTTATTTATTTTCAACCCTGATGGCTGATTACATAATTACAAACAAATGTTTTGAATAAATGTTGTCTAAAGCCGAGACTAAAGCGTTTTTAGCTCTTTTGGATTCAATTCATTGAAAGTCAACGATTTTGGTTCAAAATTCGATCTGGTTCTTAGAAATAAAAAAAATTTCAGTTTTAGTACTGTTCTTAGAAAAAATGGGTTCATTTCCTCTTAATTTTTTATTTATTATTCATGGTTCACTCATTGATTTGATTTCTGCCTTATTTGTATTTATTTATTTTTTTTATTAAAAAACAAAATGTCCTTTAATGCATTAATAAAAACACATTAACTATAATTATTGATGTGGGATTCGTTTCGGTTTTAAAGTTATTTAAATAAAGGTTCTAATGAGTTCCTGCTAATAACAATTTTAAGTAAAAAGTTTGGCAAGTTCCAAGTTCCTAACTCGGTTTTATATTTCGATATAGTTTCAATCTCTGTTTTAAAGTTATAAAGCGTTTCATCTGGGGAGAGTAAACATATCTAGGATAGTCGGAGGATTCATTCGTGGTCTAGTGTATCGTGAGAACCTATCATCTGAGTAGATGAGTGATTTTTTTCATTAATTTTTAGTAATTTTTGGCAGCTTTGTCTTATCGTCATAACCATTCATCTACTCTTTTATTTAACTTATATTTACTCTTACTCTAAAAATTTCAAGTTCTATGAATTACCTAAGGCACTAATGCCATCAATCTAAAAAGTATTTAAAAAACAACCCTCAATTGACAAAGCAAATTTGAAAGAAGAAAGCAAGCAGTTTTATGTATTTAAACTTTATTTTTTATTTTTTTAATACAGGTTTTTACCAGAAGTGTATCAAGCTGTTTTGGCTAGTGCAACATTATCAGAAGATGTTTTAGAATTAAAAAAATTACTTCTACGCAATGCTGTAATATTGAAACTTCAAGAACCTGACTTGGCTCCATTGTCTCAGTTAACTCATTATAAGTTAAATGCTGAAGAAGAAGATAAAGCTGTAATTTTATATTGTTGTTTTAAGTTAAAACTTGTCAAAGGCAAAACTATAGTGTTTGTTAATACTGTAGATAAATGCTATAAGTAAGTAAAGTTTACTCTTGTTCTGATATCGCTATGATACTAAAACTTTTTCTTTAATTTAGGTTAAAATTATTTTTGGAACAATTCGGTATTCATACGTGTGTATTGAACTCTGAACTTCCAGCTAGTTGTCGTTGTCATACGATTTGTCAATTCAATGATGATATATATGATATAATAATAGCTTCCGATGAGAAGTTTTTAGATGAAGAACATGAGAAAAATTCGAATAAAACAAGGTAATATATAATATATATTTATTTATATATGTATTTACATCATACGTTTACTGTTTGAACTGAATATATTTAATTTAATTTTCAAAGTAGTAAACGCAAACATGATAAAGAATCTGGTGTAGCAAGAGGAATTGACTTCCAAGCAGTATCAGTCGTAATTAATTATGATTTTCCATTAGATGCTTATTCTTATATTCACAGAGTTGGTCGAACAGCTAGAGGAAAAAATCAAGTAAGAAAATACTTTTTTTTAAAACATAATTTTATGAATATTTTAATGTTCAATATTTTTATTTTTTAGGGCACAGCCATATCATTTTTAAATATTAGAGAACAAAATTTATTAAAAAGTGTGGAAGAATATATAAAACAAGGAATTTCTGAACAAAACGACATATTCCAAGTTTTTAATTTTAAATTAGAAGAAGTTGAAGGATTTAGATATCGAGCTAAAGATGCTTGGCGAGCTGTTACTAAAATTGCTGTCAGAGAAGCCAGATTAAAAGAAATCAAATATGAAATATTAAATTCAAAAAAACTAAAAGTAAAATAGAATATCATTAATTTAATTTAAATGTCTAATTTTGTATTTATTATATATTTTTATTCCTTAAACTGTATTCTTGTTTTAGCGATATTTTCAAGATAACCCTCGAGATCTATTGTCTTTAAGACACGACAAGGCTTTACATACGGTCAAACTTCAAGATCATATGGCCGATGTTCCTGATTATATGGTGCCTTCTTCTTTAAAAGAGTACATACAAAAACAAGAAGATGAGAGTGATAAGGGAGCTAAGAAAAAGGACAAAGAATATTATAAAAAACTACAAGTAGGATATAAAAAGTATCAAGCAAAAAAGAAAAATCCTCTCGTTGGAATGGAATATACAGGACTGAAGAAAACTTAAATCTAATATTATCCGATGAAATAAAAATACTTTTAAAATATTTGTCTTCATTTTTAAATATTTAACAACTAATAATTATTTTTATCGAAGAATAAAAAAAAAAAAATAACTAAATTATATTTAGTATAATATAATATATTTTATAAAAAAAATAAGGCTATGCAATTTTTATAAAATCAAAGTATTCCTGACTGAACTGAACAACCTCTGTTTTTTTTTTAATTCTGTTGAACTACTTGAAAAAAAAATTAAGAAAACATCACTATCACAAGAATTAGATCTGTATTGAAAGCTATGAAAATTGTATAAAATGTTTTGATCTATTTTATTGGATAAATAGTGTCAGATATCAGATAAGTATATAGAAACGACAAGAGGAGCTGTTTTTATTTTTACATTTCAATATTGATACCTACTCTAATAAATACTAGTGCTGTTTTTATAATTGTTTGTTTTATTATCATAATAGGTTTACTGAACCATTTAAACCGTTCAACTTTTGTCGTTTGTAAAAATATTATTTCCAAACATGTGAAACGAAAACACGATTGTTTTAAACAAAAAAGCGTTGGGCTCATGTCGATCCATAGCAATGAGCGGTTATCATACATTCAGAAACGGTTACAATACAATACTGAAGCGATACATTTTGTTCAAATATAATTCTCGGCCGGCATAAAATTATCATGAAAGTTCATATGAGAAATTTTACAAGAAAAATATTTCGATCACTCTTTGAACTAGACATATGGGTTCAGTTATTTTTTTCTTGCATAGGTAATTTATCCAGAAATGGACTGAATTCCGCGGAAGTTGGAATGTAATTATTTAAAAAAACAAAAAATACACGCTACTAGACATTTTTTTTAGCCGTAAGTACGTTTGTAATCATTGGTCTGCTCATGGATTAAAATCTAGTTCAGAAAGACTGTAACTTTAATCGTGTTCACAATCCATCATAAATGTGTGATAATAATTGTACGAATGTTAGGTCGCGTGGTTTAAGAACTACATTGATTTGTGGTAAAGCTCTACCCCACGGTTGTAGGAAGTTGAGAACTATTACAGTCTGTAAACACTCGCACACTAAAACCACAATATTGTTACCATGCGCTACAATGGATCACTTTTTCAAAACATATAGGTAGAGGAAGAAAAACAATGCGTTTTTATTATAATTATTCTGTACAATACATCATAACATAACATACAGTAAATAGCAGATTACTTGGACGCAATGTAATAAAATATTTGTTAACATTTAAATCGTTTACAACAGTTAATATAGCTATTAAATTATTGTATTTTGCCGTTAGACAAATGAATATTTTTAAATATTAGTAATTCTTTATAAATGGTAAACTAAAGTAACATATCTAATAATATATAAATAATTACATACTCTCAAATTGTTTATTTTAATAACAATTATTTACAATGATCAAGAAAAAAAAAAAAAAACAGATTTAAAACATAATTTGTATTTATTATAATATTCTCCTTAATGGATATCAATGAGTAACGTACACAATAGTATATTAAATAAAAATATATTTTTTTAACAAATATAAACACTTATGAGTTTTGTTGTTGTTTGAGACCAATACAATACACTTAAGCTTTTTAAGCATATTACTTTATTATGAGCTCTTATCATAACAGCAAAAAGTACATGCCATTTTATAGTTTGAACCAATTAATATACGTATAAACACGTTTTGATTTTTCATTTGTTTTACTTATTCTAATACACAACTCGTTTTATAGTTATAACTAACCTGTAAAATTAATAAACATTTCAATAATGGCGTTTATTAAGCTTAACAAATATACGTTTACGTCTTTAAATCATAATGGACATCTATCACAGACAAAATATTTTTATGCGTTAATAATAAAATAAAGTACAAAAGTTTAATAACTATAATATCCTACAAGTAATAGGTAGGGTATCGAGAAAATTAATATTTAGAAACAAATTAAAAATAAAATATTTATAAACAAATGAAGAAGTATGAAACACGTATCAATAAAATGTAGTATGATATTATTAAAATAAATATTTATTATTATTTACATGAAATGTTAAAAAAGTTGTATGAAATTAGTCGTAGAGCCATCTCGCCACGCTGGGTCATCAACAAGTTTTGCCCGACACAATGGACATGTTTGTTCACGATCAAACCATTTGGCTACACAGGCTTCACAGAATATGTGGTGACATTGTAGTAATACAGGTGTAGCATACTCGTCATGACAAATTGGACAATTACTACCGGCTATTGTCAGCTGCTCTTTACTGGGTACTGTTCCCAACGCCTGAAAATTAAGTTTTATACATTAATAATTAATATATCTTATATGATTAAGTTTTGAAATTATAACCCTAAGCCAAGATAGTTCTTAAACATTTTAAATTATTAAAATATAGTATTATTTCAAAACAACATAAAATGAAAAATTATGATTATTAATTGGAAGTTTTTTTTTTTTTGTTTTAATAATAATTATTCAATGAACAGCTATATAAAATTCATTACTATAGAAGTAAGGGCAAAATTACAGAAAACTTTTTCACTGTTTTCTAGACATTTTCTTTTATGTTATTTTTATAAAATTCAAATGACTTACAAGAAAAATTATAAATTAATTTGAATGTACAATGTAAAATAAACTTAAGTCATAACATATTTTTAATTTGAATTAGGTTATTTATTTTATAACATAGTATAGATTGTTTTTCTCATATTTCCTATAAAACTAACACAACAGTAAATGCAGAGATCCAAGCAGATTTCTTCACCAAAAAACCAATCGTTAATAAAAATAGAGGTAAACAATATTATGAGATTTTTTACTAAGATAGCCCTAAAAGAAAAATTAATACTTATTATTTTTTAACTGAATAATGCAATAACATAACAATTTTAGGATGCCGACAAGCGTGATAAAATGAATGATAAGTATAGATATGAATGAAATATTAACAAGGTTTCTTTCATAATAAAGCCTATTGGTTTGCACCTGACAGTGAATTTAAAAACTATATATGATTTTATCACTAAGCATCTAAAATTTAAACATAACTCATATCAAAACTTACGACATTCTGAAGTAATTTGTATGAAGCAGTCCACCATAGTTTTACACAACTCATTAAATCAGTGCCCTTAGACACCATATATGCAGCAGATAAAAATACACCAATGACTTTTTTTGGACCATCATATGATTCTAACATATAATATAACCATGGTTGAATGGGCACACAGCATCGATACAGTTGAGACGTAGCTTCAATGAACAGGTATACTTTTCCCTAAAAAAATATGTATAAGTATGAATAAAATAATTTTTTAAGAGAGTAAGTTAAAAAAGCAGACATACTCGTTTAATTATTGGTAAAAACCGTATTGGCATCATTATAATAATTATTTTAAAAATTATTGTAATTAATTTTAAAATATAATCATCCACTGCTATTGACCATAAAAGATTACTAATAGTAGGCTGTGTGTATGGTGGAATAAATATCAACCTGAAAATATTCATACCATTTTGTTAATAGTATTGATAAATGTTTTAATAAATATTTCATAATTACCCAAAATGTAAGTTCATGTCGTTGTAAAAATAGTAAAACAGAAACACAGACATGACCATATGACAAATAGCAAACAGCAAAAAGCCGATACTCCGCTGTGATTGTTTGGCTACTTCACGTTTTACTACATTGTTGAAGTATCGAAAAGAAATAAAAAGCACCAAAAAGAGTAGAATGGCTGTGAACACAAAATATATACAAGCACGTTCGTTAGTCGAACCTTCAGGCCATATCTCTTGTTAAGTTAAAAATAAAAATTTGAGTAGGAAAGTTGTTTAATTTACCTGGAATATGATCAAATACAGCTTTTGATAAAAGTATTAATAAGAATGGAATGTACTTGAGAGCAACACTCAACATTTGAGCGATTTCAGGGTTGTGCCGAAGAACATCATCTTCACTTTCTGAAAAACAATAACACATTTTAATTAAATATAAAACAAATTTTCAATTTCAATTTTCTTCAATAAAAACTGCCGTTTACATTTCAATACAATAGAGAAATGGGTAGTAAACTATTGCTTATTATATTTATACTTAATAATCATTAATCTTAATCAACATTAACTTTATTTATTATATTTATGATTTTTGGTACATACTTTTAGTAAATTTATACTAATTTATAATAAATAAACTCATAAGTCCAATAAAAATAATATATTCAGTATCTTAATTCTTTTTATCAATATTTTGAATTTGCCATTTATTATATTTTTACCTTTTTGTATACTTTAAGTATGTCCATCAATTACCAACTATGTTAACCAGATACCTCACACAGCCATTAGATCATTGTTTTACCAAAAATGTATTTAATATTAATCTTATAATTCAAGATTTTATTCATTAAATAATTATTCCTAAAACTTAATTGTGATCATTCAACTAAACATACAACTAATTACTATTTTTCTTAATATTATGATATATATATTATAATGTATAATAAAATTAAAATTAAAATTAAAAATATAGTTGAAAAATAAAAAATATTTCGATTTACTTTGACCAACCACCAAGATGATTATGATTATGAATTTAAATGAATATTTATTATGGAAATCTTAGCAAATATTAGCTATGAAATATGACCACTTAAATAATTTTTGAAATTTTTGTCAGTTCGCCTTTATGTGACATATCCTTGGTAATTACAATATCAATAAATACATCTAGATTCATTGAAAACATTAAGAAGTGGTATACAATGTAAAAATAATGTTCCACACTAATATTAGTTAATTAATAAAAAAAATATTGATTCATAAAATGTATTACTATAAATTAAAAATGTTTGATGATTTTAATTGCAAACAAAGATTTCTATTTTTCAAGAACAATTCGGAATAAATAATAAAACTCAATAACCATGCCAAATTGTTATTTGGTTTAAAAATCAAATAAATTGAGTAGGTACTAATTTTGGTGTATCAACAATGATCAATCAAACCAAGGTTATGTACTAATAACTAATATCCACATAAATATAAATTACACTCTTAATAATCAATAATAACTATGGCAATGTTAATTGCAAGATATTAAATTGTTAAACTTTGTTAAAGTTAAGTATTTTTAAAATGAAAATGAATAATTTTCCATATGTTTGAAAACACTTTTCGAGATTTTCAAAACGTTTTAATCCAAGAAAAGATCATTATGATATTAATTAAATGATCTAATAACAATTTAAACATAAATTAATATTTTAATACCTACCTATAATTGTTCAATTAAATTCATTAAATTGATTATTATTAACTAATGAATTAATTTAGTTAAGTGTTTTAAAAATGTCTAAATAATTAAAAGCTATACTAGAATAAAATGATACATATAATCTAATTTTAATAAAAATATATATTTTTACAATCCAACACTAATTGCATTATTTAATATTTTTTTAATAATAAAATAGAACAAACTCAATTAAAACCATATAAAATATTAACTTTAAATATTCTGATCTTGCATAATAAATTAACATGTAAGCCCAATATTACTTACTACAGCCCTATTATTACTCACGATTTTCATTGTTGTTGTTATTTGATTCATTATGTGAAGAACCTCCTGGACTCGAAGGTAATTGTTCGACATTTAAATCTGAATTTGATAAGTTCATATCTATTGTTACATCATTATTTGGTTCAGTTGATCTTTGAGTAGTTAAAGGCAGTCTTTGAGATACAGGAGTTGTTGCAACCGGTCGAACCTCTCCTACACAGACCAATAAATGTACCAACGAAAAATAGTTATTGATAAGATTACATTATTAACTATTGTTACCTGTAGCTATGGGATTTCGGTCTTCCGTTTCAGATGAACTGAGTGGCGAAAGAGGTAAATGAGCATTGTTGGAATTCAAATTCAACCAGATAGGTAAGCTCAGGCGTACAGATGAACTGGGACCAAGTGGTTGTGGTGATCCAGGATCAGGATGACGTGCCACTGTAATAATTGGTCGTAATTCTTCAACTACATTATGTACATTACTGCGAAACATGGCTGAACTTTCGGCAGCTCTACGCTCCAAATGCATCATTAGATCAGCAGCAAGACTCATACGACGGCTAGGGACTGGTACTGCAGCTCGACTATCTATTTTCAATTTGCGATTGTTAATACATTTGACAATACAAACTAACTAATTAACAATTACCATTATCAGACGGTGTCGTTCCATGATCATCGATTACGTTAGACATTGTCAAAACATAGGATCTTAACAATAGTATGATATATATTTTTATTAGTTTGTCAAAATAGTATGTCTCTTTAGGTTATTCTTTACACGCATAACATAACGCGCAAAATAGACACACATAGACGTTCAAAGTATGAATTGTAAACTGATACTGAATATCTGAATAAAATTAATAAAAAACAAATGAAAACACGTTCCTTCTTCTAGAAAATTGAGTAAGTTTATGACATCATTATTACATCTTTATTCTTATCAAAAATTACTATTAGTCATGTTTACTCGTTTTCCATATGTTTTTCTTGAATTTTTATTCATCAAGGTCATTTATGTGTAAAAAAATGGAAAAGAAATTAACTTACTTCTTCACTTTGTGAATTATCTCGATTATCATAACATAAAAACTATACAATTTCAAATTTAATGTACACAAACCTAGAATGTAAACACTTACAATATAGTTGTGTACAATAATACTAAAACACACACTCTGTCTACTTAAAAACCGGTAATTTGAAAAAAAAAAACCCCCACCATATGCTGTGATCCTTAAGTTTATATAATGTTCCTTTACTAATTAGTAATTAAGGATGCTTTATGCGTAAAGATGCCATAATGACTAAATTAGTAAATTGCATTAACATCAACATTGAGTCTTTGGATTTGGAAATGACTGACGGAGTTGCAATATTATTATACCTGTTTTTTCATCCCAAATTATTGAAACTGTTTAGTTACACTTTACACACTATCGGTGTTAAAACTGTTAATACTGAATAAAACGAATTACAGCACAGGAGGCACAACCACAGAACAAAATGATCAAGTCATATGGAATACTATCTAGTAGATAATAACATGATTATCAAAATGATATTGCATTTTAACTATTACATTTTTATATGAGTTACAGTTAAAACAGAACGTCAGACTACAATCAATTGGTAATAAGATTACAAAAACAATGTGTCCAGTGTGATAATATTGGTGATAAATACGAAATGTTTTAAAATGTCAGCGACTCGCACACAATTGTTTCTATATAACACACGTTATTTTGACAATGTGTTCTGAACCGTCCTAAGGATTTTCGGGGTCTCTAAGCTATGGGGAAAATTAATTCGGAGGCCCATCATAGTATCATAATACCTAATTTATTATGATGAAAATGTTCATACCGAGATTTGCAAAATGTAAGAAGATATAGTTTTCCAAACTTCAACCAATCAAGGTCATGTATGTATGTACATTTGATCGATACAACGAATTACATTTTCAATAACTTCTCAGCAATGTGTTACCAGTTATCACGTTTTCTAAAACTACAAGTTACAATTTATTCCTAGATTAGTGTTTGGAGTATGTATGCGTACAGGCCATGTTGGCCACATTAAATTCTTTAGACGCCAATTCAAATATAAAATATAAATGAAACTATATTCGTATTTTATCAGAGATAACTTATAAAATTGAAATGTATTTTAACATGACCAATCTGCTCGACATAGTATACAAGTTACGGTTTTCTAGTAACAAACCAACACATCTCAAATAGCATTAATGATAAGCAAAAATATAAAAATCGGCAACCGTTATTGGAAGGAGGCGAGTATATCATATACTGTTATGTGCACTCGGCTCGGGTAGTTTTAGTGAGAAATATAGTATGTAGCACTCAGCAATAATTCTTATTAGTAAGCAGTATTTTTTTATATTCTATCGCGAGTGAATAACATGTTTTGTACATGGAATTTAGTCAACGATTTAATAACACTGTGTAAACTTTATACTTTTTATTTTTACCATTGATTATGTATACAATATTGTATGCTTTAACTATTCAAATAGTTGTGAATTAATAAAATAATAAAGGTAACAGTTCATCAATTTTAAACGGATTTCTCGTATTAGTGTCTAAAAACCCGAAGGCATACAAACTTATAACAACTGATCCCACAACTGCCATCAGTTAACTAATGTGTACACTTACTGAAAAATTAAAAAAAAAATATAATATATCTACCTATAGTAATCTATAGAATAGATTTATTCTATAATCAACGCTAGTACCTACAAATTATGTTAAACACAGCAATTATTACTTTTCAAAGTGTATAGGTATTACAAATTGTATAAGTACAGCCACAACAACTTTTTAGTTGGGTAATGAAGAAAAAAAAGTTATAATATTACAAAACTAATACATGTATTCAATTTAAAGTTATTACCAAACACAGGAATGTTACTCGTGCATAGCCTATAATCTATATACGTATATATGTACATTTAAATGTAAATGAAACTGAAACAGTGTTATAATTTCTATAAGATATAATTTGTATCCTACAAAAACGATTAAAATTGAACATAGATTGAGTGCGAAAAGAGCAGAAACAAGTTTTTTTTTAAACGAAAATAATAGAAAGACTAATAATAATTAGACGTTATGTTGTGGACTTGTGGTGAAATATTTGAATGATAAAAACCTGAGAAACAATAGAAGATAATCTAATCCAAACTTCCAGACGGGTTATTCTTTGAAAACTATAATGTCTAATCGGAGTATCAAATATCAATTAATAAAGAAAGAAATTGCACGTAAGTACCTATTTTGGTAGGTACCTACCTACTTGTACTTAATGAATATTGAATATATTGTAGCCCGTAATCGAAAATCTATCAGAATTTTATACAATTATGTCATTGATTATATATATATACATACATTATGTAATATACTATATGATCAACGATTATGTTCGAAATGAATATTGATAATACTTGCACATTTACACGCATGCAAGTAATATTCGTATAAAACGTAAAAATAAAATGCAAAAATTAATGTTCTTACTTTTAAATGACATAGATAACATTACACGTCATAAATTTGAGTTCATCATAAACGTATGCGGTGCAATGAAGGTTAATGTGTGCATGTGTCCGCAAATATTATATGCATAACGTTATGTTATAATTACAAGACCTCTATAGTCTTTGTACCTCTGTCCTGCATAACTGTATTTGTATATGAAATGTATTGTTTTTCGTAGATTAAAACTGTTTGCAGGTTTAACGGTTTATATGGCTTGAAACATTTTTTCACACGGGTAGATGATCACAGCACGAACTCGAAAAACGCATTTTTTCTTTAGAGTATAACGATTTGATAAAACCTTAAGTCATAGAAATTATAAATAAACACTAAACTTTGGAATACTTCTTCGGCAATAATGTCTACACAAATAACAGTAATGAGTTGTAAGAGTCTATCTTATTCTTAAATTATATCATTTAGTTTCAATGCGTATTAATTAATTTTTCATTTTTTAAGTAGTTTTATATTGAATAGTAGTTTTTAAATCTATATTCATAATATTATAAATATTTTGCATAAATTAAGTAAATCTAATATAATTTACATAAATATTTGTTATCGTTTATGTAAGCGAAATATTCGTAATACAAATCGCAAATTTTTATACTATTTATTAATACAGTATAGATTAATCGGCAAATTATTTATAAACCTATAGACTGTACCTATAGGTCATTTATAATCATTGGTGATAACTTATACATTTATTTGATATTCAATTTTCATAATGTTAATAAATAATAGGGTTTTGACTTTTGAGATACAGATTTAAAATCCTAAAATGCCAAATTTCTATAACCTAATATTTTTAAGTTGTATAACTTATTAGTTATTGTTATAACTTTAACTTCATTGTGATTGTGATCCAATAGTTATTTTGTATAAAATATTTCAATTAATATATTTATAAAAGCATATTAGTATGTAAAGCTTTTTTTACATGGATTCTATCATGTATTAATGTCCTTCCTCATATTAATACCAAATTAAAAAAAATGTTAACTATAAATTATAATCATATTGAGTAAAAACTTTAACAGAATGTAAATATTATCCATTAAAAAAAAAAAGAAAAAATGTTTTACTTATAAAATTTCAATAGGTAATAATTTAATTTGTATAGGTACATAGGTTCATTTATATTATTTTAAAGCGTGATAATACCTAATGGCTAATAACCTAAAATAAATGACACAATAACAGTTCATTTTTTAAATATTTTTTCAAATTTGAAATGACTTGTTGTTTTGGATTTTAGGTCATAGGTCAAAAATGAATCGACTAACCTAAGAATTGACTGAATAATAACTTTTATTACGTATGCAATGTTCACCGTGCAATAGTTACAAATTTCTCACAACATCTTTAATCAGAACAAAGATCATAATAAATAGCTTAAAAAAAATTCTGGAGGTAACTATTGTGGATTATTAATTATTGTTTATGATAATTCCAAGCACGACTTCTTTGGCCGCTGCATTGGTCAAAGACATTCGTCAGTCGCTGTAATACACGACACTAAATAATAATAGCATAATATATAAATCATAATGTATATTGGTTTTCATATTATAAATTAGATATTGTTTTTTTTTTAATTATATTTTTTTTTTTCAAGGAGACACCGGTTTGCCGCCAAACGTGACATCGACGGTAGAACTAGTTGGTAGCACTGGGTTCGTTCCCTCCATTTTGTTTTATTTCACTGCTCTTTTTCTATCGTTGGCAACAAGCAGACAACAAACCCGGTTAGAGAGAGAGATAAATGGCGTTCGCCGTCCGCATCTTTTAGCGTCGACCCGTGCGTGTGCGTTTGGCGTGTAAATAATAATAAATTCGTTACAATATTTTCCCGTGGCAAAAATAATTGAATACACGCACACAGTCGCGCGTAGTGTATTAGTGTTACAACTCACTGACTTGTCTCGTCACCGGTCACGACTACCCTGACGTAAGTGACAGCAGCCGCGGCCGCCGTACCGATTTTCACACCCGGATCGCGGCTTCCGCCGACATCTTAGCAAACTGGTAAGTGTAAAATGGTTTCGCGAGGTTTGCTTCGTGCGCTCTTCGGCCGCTGATCTGATTTGCCGGATGCGTTTGGACGTCGTTTACGCGTCACCGAGTGGTTATCACATTTGAGTCTTTTATGAATTTCAGGAGGACATGGCTCAACAACCGAATGCCAACGGCCGGTCCACCGGCCCCGGCCGCGACGATGACAAAAAACTGTTCGTCGGCGGGCTTGGCAGGACAATCAGTGAAAAAGAATTACGCGAGTACTTCACCCAATACGGTGAAATAGAGAACATCAACATTAAAACCGACCCATTCTCCGGACAGTCCAGAGGGTTTGCGTTTGTGCAATTTGTGAATGCAAAGACTGTAGACGATTTGCTGGCCGCTGGAGATCATTTTATTGCTAACAAAAAAGTTGATCCTAAAAGGGTGAGTTATTTATAATAAGTATCTACCTAATTTAATTTTTCTGTTTGATCTAAATTGTTTATATATATACACACAACAACAGTTAAAACATTCTAATTTTAAATAAATTTACAAAATTGGAATTGAATATCCATTAAATAACTGAGTTTTTTATATATTGATATTTAACTTAGGAGTTGCTATTACTTAATTATGAATTAACTATAAATTAATAAGTATTTTATACATATTTTAATAGTATTTTGTAATAAATTACTTGGTAAATTTATATTTGTGCGTTTGACAAAAAACTAGTTTCATTACTTAATATCAGTGGTATAGTTTGTGTAATGAAAACTGGGTATAATACCCATTTTTATTCTTTTCATCATTCTACATCAAATAATATGAATGTAACTACTAATGGCCTGTCTGGTTACTTAGTCCAATTAGTAATATTACCTTGAAATCTAAGATATTAGTTGTGTTTTATGAGTAATTACAAATTTGAAATATCTTACATCTGAGTGTAGTTTAAATATTTATAATGGTAATAATTATAATATTTTATTTTTGTTCTAAAAATAAATTTTGTATATAAAAGTAAAAAAAATTTCCTGATTGAGAAAAATATTGGTTTACTTTTAATTTTAGCTTTCTTAATTAAAATAAAAGCTTTTGCTTATTCTATCTTTTCATTTGTTTTTAAGTTTTGTTTTGATATGTTTTTATTAAACATGAATTCAATAAAGTTAAAATAAACTTGATTATGTTTATATTTTGTACTTACATACTTTGTATTCTATGGCTAACAAAATTATCGGTATAAAAATTCTTATAATAAATTTTAATTTTATTATAACTATATTAAATTACTAGTAGAGTATTATTAAAAATAGGTTATCTTTTTTTCATTATAGTTATTGTTTTAAATAACTGTTATGAATTATGATAACTGCATTGTATTATCTCATTTTTATATTCATTTGATTTAAACATTTTTTCAAAATAGATTTTAATCTGTTTATGTTATTTTTAAAAAATATTACAGTTACAAGTAGAACCATTTACATTATGACAACTTTTAATAACATAATCTAAAAAAAATGGTGTCTTTAAATTAATTAATCTTGTCATAATTCTAGCATTACCTTCTGCCAAGTTTGAAATAATTTTAATCTGTTTTGTATTTTAATTGTGTATGACCAATTTTACCATTTTTTATGTAAATTTCAAAAAAAAATGTATAGAAATTTAAAATACTATTTCAAATCTAACAATAACTTCTTTGATGAATAAATCTATTTTTGTATAATTTCATTTTCAATTTATTAGTTGTAGTTGATAATTTATTGGAATTCATATTATTACAGGTAACAAAGAAAGTTAACCCACTCCGTTGCAAGATTTTCGTTGGCGGTTTAACGTCTGAAATGACTGAACAAGATGTAAGAAACTACTTTTTGCAATTTGGTCAAATATCTGAGTATCAACAACCATTTGATAAAATGAAAAATCAAAAGAAAGGGTTCTGTTTCATTACATTTGAAGACTCTGAAGTTGTTAATCAAGTATTGAAAAATCCCAAACAAGTGATTAATGGTAAAGAAGTAGATGTAAAAAAAGTTAAGTTCAATCCTGAAACAATGACAGCTCCTGGAACTAGGGCTACTGGTGGTGGTCAAGTTGGTACTAGAGCACCTACTACTTTTGGTATGAGACCAGCATATCCTGGTTATATGGCTCCAGCAGCTGCATCACCTTATGGCACTGCTGCTGAATATGGTTATGCTGCCAACGCTTATGATGCATATGGTGCATATGGAGGATATGATTATTCTGCAATCGGATATGGAGGTGGTGGTTATTCAGCACAAGCCTATGGCGGTGGCAAATATCGAGAAGCAACATATCCTCGACATGCGCCTTATTGAATGCAAGACGCAAGTATAACGTTTGACGAATAATCATGGCGGACACATTAAGACTGTGTTATTATTATTCATTTTCACCGTATTTCTGTATAATATTAAATATTTATTACCGTAAAACCATAACACAATATTATATGTTATATTATACCATAGTGTTATATTTTATAACAAAATTATAAGCCTAACTGAACAGGTCAAATATTAAGGTCTAATAATGATGTAAATAAATGTTTATAATTTTTGTACATCATTTTAGCAACCTATTAAAAGGTACTTCAAAGTTAGTGACTACAACAACTTTGATTTAAATCTTTTCCAATTTAGCATCCTTGACATTTTTTCTTAACTTTCGAGTTTCCTCAATATGTTAAATATTTGTTTTTCGTTGTTGAATAATTTTGTACTAAGTCACTATCTTTCTGGCTTCTACTTAGTCCATTCTGGCTTTGTGAATATTATTAATCTATCATATGTCCAAAAACTATGGTCGTAGACTATAAGTATTCCCATGTTTTGTGTCGATTGCCACTGCTCCATAAGAAAAAAAAATTAAATGGTAATTTTTATTTGGTTTTTTAATTTTTCTATATTTAATATTTATATATGTGTATATCTTTGACTATATTAATGTATACACATATATGTATATATATATATATATGAGTAATTATATATGTTGTAAATTGGTGTATCATCCCATGTTTCCACATTTAAAGTATTATATTCTCAAGACATTCTAAGTACGGAAGTCAACAAACATAGGAGTTTTAAACATAATAATTTAATATGGTCCATTGACTATATTATGTCTTGTTCATTAGGTTGTATTAGAATTAAGTTATATTTCATTTCTTTTCTTATAATATGCAAGTTTAAATTATTTTTTGTGTGATTTTTCAAAAATATAAAAAATATTTTTAATGAAAACTAATACATAAAGAAAATGTTTTGTTTTTTTTTTTGTCAATGTTTTTAAGTTTTTCGTTTTGTCTCATGGTCATGTTACAATTATTTGTCAAACTTTTTCCGTTTGTAAATAATGTATTGTAAATAATTTTTTATTTTTTTAAACTATTTTAGGTAATTCATTTGTCGCTGATAACTATAATATTATTGAAATAATAATATATTGTTTCATTAAATATGATAAATGAAACAAAATAATTTATGACTTATTATATATCTTATAATATTTAAGTAACAAAATGTAAACACCACGTCATGACAATTCCTATATTGTACAACTTGCAAATTGTTTGTGCAATATCATTTGAATTTTGAAATTATAAGTGGTTAAACCATGTCTGTAATTGTTAAAAATGTATTATACTGCAAGATTGGTTAATGCTAATACAAGATATCATTTAACAATATTTTGTAAATAATTGTTTTCTAATTTGATTGATTTATTGATTAATGATTTTAATTAGCAATTAACATTAATTGTTACCATAAGGTTGAATATACTGAAGCTGTGTTATACTTAGAACAAGAATTTAAAAATCCTGAAGTTTATTGATCCCCAAAACATTGAATTGAAAGACTGATTTTTCTATATGCAAAAGTGGTGGAGATAAGTTAAACTTCATATTTATAGTGAGTGGCTTATTAATATAATATAGTAATTTAATTTAGCTTTTGGTAATACTAATTTCTTTATTAAAAATTGGCTAAAGCAATAAAAACAATGTTTAGACTTATTTTTAAATACATTTTAAGTATATTATTAACTTTTAATTTGCATATACAATATTAATTAATTTGTATCTCAAAAATATCTTTTTTTTTCTAAATAAATTATCCGTCTAATTATAAGGGTCTTTATGTTTAATCTCTCTTAGGTGTTCTAATACAAAAAAAAAATTAATTATTTTACAATTTTTGCCAACGGGCACGTAGCCAAAATATTTGTTTTAGATCTCGCGGTTATTATTTCATTATTTAAATTAAATATGTTACCATTTTATACTGTTCGTAAAGTTCTGTATCTTTAATATATTATGCTCTGGCTGGATAATTTCCATTTACTGACTAATTATGCAATTACTCATTTTGGTATTGTGTTTAATCAGAAAATACATTGTCTGAAATATTGAACAGTTTAAATTCGAATATACATTTTGAAATATTTGTTAAAAACTTGACCATACTACTACCAAGCACCATTTTTTTTTATGATCTTGTATATGGAATCTATATTATGAAGTTTATGTAAACTGTTGGTTAATTTCCTTTGAAATTCAATTATATTTCATCAAATTCTATGAAAGTACTTCAAATTAACAGGTTCATTGTTACTTATATTTAATATTCAATAGGTAGGAGGTATTATATAGTATGTCTGTTGTCAAGAGATTTTAAGAATCTATGCAATTACCGTGTGAAATTGGGGTGCCATTGTACACTTCAATGAATCAATGAACTCTGTTCATAATAAAAGTGAAGAAAATATTGTTGTGTCAGATGGTCAGTATAAATAATAGTATAATGATTTTAAAAAAAATATTCATAATAATGTGGAATATAATTTGTAGTGAACAGGGCAGAGTGGTAGAGTCTTTGTCCCCAGTCGAACCTTTCCGGGGGAAAAAAATAACAATACGACTCATTGAAAATGACTTCAAAAGCAAAACACAATTCTACAGCCGAAATCACTATAAATCTTACCGAACAACTGCGCGTAGAAATCGAGACGGCGCGTCTAAAACCTAGTGAATGATTGGCCCATGCAACGGTGTCACAGTTGTCGATCGCGGCACTCGACTTGTAAACAATTTAATACATTCAGAGTTTTATTTTGTTGCGTACACGCAGAATCACAGTATGCGGTGATCAGTGTTTTATTGTAATTTATTATATGATATTGAAAAATCGTTTCCGCCGCAACGTGAAAGAATCGTCGGTACGGTTGCCGCCATCCGCTGCCAGTGTGCCGGACTTCAAAATTAAATCGTCGACTTTATCAGCGTTAACACCCTTATCAGCCACGGTAATCACAATCGGTATCGATAAGCGAGCGAGCGCAATGGTGATTTGGATTAATGGATTATATAAAACTCATAAATTCAAAATCCAAATGTTTTCGAAATGCTAGTGGGCGTTCTTTTGAAATTTTCCCACCTTGACGACCTGATTTTACGCGAACTCGAAAATGGCCGTTTTGCAGGAGCACAAAAGTCACGAAAACTTGTCGAACCAGATTTTGTTGTTGAACAGAGTTGATGTCAAAAATATACTGAATTCGCCTCTGAAAGCCACCCAAAGAGTAAAAGTCAGTATTTGGTAGTTTGCATATTTTGTGCAATACGGTTTTTTAATCATTCTTGTCGGGTTTCAGTACACATGCTTTGAAGTATCTCAAAACTTTATAATCTTCGGCGCTTCCAGCGGTGGACTGTACGTGTTTCGCAGACTACCTTGTGAATTCATACAGCTACTCCCTAATAAAGTAAGCGCTATACTGTTAAATTGATTAAAATCCTCTTGGTCATATTTCATTTTCCATAACTTCTCTTTCTCAATAATAGACATTTAGCTTGGGAGTTAACTTACATATTACTATAATATATATATAAATCTACTTAAACAGGTTTTTTTAAAAAATTTGTTTTGAATCGTCGGATAGATATTTTTGTGCTGTATAAGATGATGCAATTAGTCAGTTTTAAATGTCTTATATGAATTATAATTTAGATTATGAATTTGATTTATATCGTAATCAATTATTCATAATGTCAGATCGAGGCAATTTTATGATTTAATATAATTTATTTAAGTTTACTTTTAATTTGATGTTTTTTTATAGTAAATCAAAAGATATTTTCAATACTATTTATTAGTCATACCTATTTATTTTAATTTGTAATAATTTTTAATTTATAGACAATGATCAAGAATATCAAATTTATTTAAAAAAATAACCCAAAGCCAATATGTTGGGTGAATATGCTAATTTTGTGAAAAATTACTATTTTCCCATTACACAATCTAGTTCTGATGATTAAAAAAATATGTAGTTACATTAACAATTGAAATATATAATTCTCAAATGATCAAACACATAAACTTATGATTTCTGTTAATTTATTTTGGTACCATTGTTTTTAAAATTTTGAAATACATGAATTTAAAAGAAAAAATAGATGGTCTGGTAAAGTAGAATCATTTCAATATCCATATAATATGCTTTGCCATTTATAAAAATGAATAATATATAGATTTTTGATTAAAAATATTAGCCTTGCCGATTGTTTGAAAATTATTTTATTTTTATTTATTTATGGTGAAAGATCATTTTACAATTTTTACAATATTAAAGCATAATAATTGTCATCATTTATTTGAATAGTATATTATTATCAGCATATTAAAAATTAATGCAATTTATATTGATATTGTTTAATAAATCAATTTATTTTGTACAAACAGGAAGGATCCGTAACTCAAGTCGCTGTTTCTAAAGATGAAGATCTCATTGCATTTGGTACACAAAAAGGCATTGTGTGTATATTGCAGAGAAATGAAAATGGAGTTGGTGCAAAATTGTTAAACAAGTCTACCGAACATTTAGGACATGAAATCACTGCTATGGAATGGACTTCAAAAAATCAATTATATTTTGGTGATTGTAATGGAAAAGTTACATCAATTTGTGTATCATTATTTGTAGTGAGTAAACTCATATCAACAATTAAATGTCTTATGTATCATTTAACATTAGATAAATAAACATGTATTATCTTATAATTTAATTAATTTTAATGTTTTACAGCGAAAGGCTATTTTTCAAACTCCACCATTCACCATGATTGAACTGGATTCAAAAATAATTCAAATCGATAGTTCCGAAGACATATTAGTAATCTCCACATTAACAAAATGCTATGTCTGTGATATGTCCAAAGAGCAGTTTAAACAAATTGGACAAAAAGCCAGGGATGGAGATTATGGTTGTTGTATTGTTGCATGGAGTGAGAAAAAAATATTTTCAGCTCGACCGGGCTCTAGGATTTGGGAAGTCGAATTAAACGGAATTGTAAGGAGTACACATCAATTAAAGTATTGTCTAAGTATTCCACCATCAC